>PVIJ01000260.1:0-296798 GCA_004024925.1 Scalopus aquaticus
GCGGCGAGAGGGTTCACCAGAGACAGAGCGGGTAGCAGAACAGGCAGATCAGAAATACACTGCTGAGGGGAGCAGCGGGCAAGGCAGGAGAGGTCTGCCGCACCATGTGGGATTCTCCCCGGCTGGGCGTCGAACTCGCGTCACCGCTGCCAACAGCTCCACAGCGCAGAGCTTAACCGCTGCGCCACCGGGGAGGCCCGTTACTTTTTAGTTAGATGGTAAGTAAGTATTTTCTACCATTTTCTGTACTGCCTTTTCACTTTTTTGTTGGTGATTTTCTGAACACAGAAGTTTAAATTTTTTATATAGTTCAGTTTATTTATTTTATCTTGAGTAGAAGAACTGAGGTGTAGGCCAGAGTTGCAGGGCGGTGAGAGGATTCACCAGAGCTGGAATGGGGAGCAGAACAGGCACATTTACTGAAGCACACTATTAAGGCGAACAATGGGCGAGGCAGGAGAGGTCCGCCGCTCCATATGTAGGTTAACTTCCTACCCCAGGATGGAACTCAGGTCATGATGCTGAGACTCAACTCCTGGCCACCAGGGAGGCCCTATTTTTTCTTTTGCCTTTTGTGCTTTTGGTGTCATCTCTATTGCCTAGCCCAAGGTCACCATCTTTTTTTTTATTATTATTCATATATTTTACATTATTGTGTATTCCCTGTAGGTTACCCACCACCGATTCACCCATGAATCATCACCATAGTCCCTTGTACTCTTTTCTCCCCTCTTTTCAGCCCTTATCCCTCCCTTCCCTTGCTGGATGTCTCTTTCTTATTTGGTTTGCCTATATTCCTGTTATAAGTGAAATCATTTGATATTTATCTCTTTCTTTCTGGCTTATTTTGCTGAGCATGATCCCTTTTAGCTCCATCCATGTTGCTGCAAATTGAGTATGTTTATCTTTTTTGAATGCTGAGTAGTATTCCATTGTGTATATGTACCACATCTTCTTGATCCAGTCCCACCAGCAGTGTAGGGGAGTTATTACCATCTTTTATTCTTAACTCATTTTCCTTCATACTAAATTTAGTTTAGTTGGCTTCTGAATCCAGTTTTCTAAGAACATGAGAAAACATTCACCTTGCATTTTGACATGAAATAATTTATAATGAGGGCTTTAAGATCTTTAAATGAGTGAAAATAGATTACAGAGTTGTTCTTTGATATTTTTTAATGATAAATGATTGTTGTTGTTGTTTTTTTAAAAAAGATTTATTTTTATTTATGTGTACAAGAACTGGGTGTAGGTCAGAGGTCCCGGGGGGTGGGGGTGGGTGAGAGGATTCACCAGAGACAGAGTGGGGAGCACAACAGGCAGATCTACTGAAATGCACTGCTGAGGAATGCATCAGGTGAGACAGCAGAGGTCCCCCCATTAGGATTTAACTCATGCCGCAGTGGCTGGTAATAGCTTGATAGTGCTGAGACTACCCTGTGCTAGGAGGGAGGGCCCTAGATCATTATTTGTTTCATGGTAATTACAGTCATCTTATATAAAGGATTTATATAACTTATAATTCATGGTTAACTTTTGGGGAAGTCAAAAGTTACATGAATATTTTTAACAGGGGCATGGGTGCGGAAATAGGGCTTTAGTGCTTCTAACCTATGGGTTGCTCAAGGGTCTGCTATATGTAATTTTCATAAACTTAAAGATTGTGAAACTTTTCTTTGTCTGATAAGGATATTCACAGGGTTGAATTGTTTTACAAAGGTGTAATTCTAGTCATTGAATTTACGAATACATATTTTAAAAAAGATTTATTTATTTATGCGTACAAGCTGGGGTGCAGGCCAGAGGTGTAGGACAGTGAGATGGTTCACCAGCGATGGAATGGGAGCAGAACAGGCAGATCGACCAAAAGACACTGTTGAGGGGAGCAGCAGGCGAGGCAGGAGAGGTCTGCTGTGCCATGTGGGAATATCCCCAGCCGGGCATCAAACTCGTGCCACAGCTGCCAACAGCTCCCTAGCGCTGTGCTTAACCCATTGTGCCACCAGGGAGGCCTGACTAGTTATTGACTTTATAGTGATATGACTTACATGATATGAATGACTGGTTAAATATGTTTCATTTGAATTCAACACTAACTTATTAAAGGCTAATTAGTCATATACATAGTAAAATGATTAAGATCATTATCTTTCTGTTACTAGAACCCATTACGAAGAAGTAAGATAAACCCAGATCAAATATACTTGATCTCTCTGCTAGTGATACTGAAGTAAGGTCATGAGCTAATGTCTTGTCATTTCCCTTAGTATTGTTCTTACTTAGAACAACCAAATAGCTTTGACTTTGGACGGTGTATAGGGATGGCTGTGCAAAAATTTTAAATGGAGTTATGTATTTTTAATATTAATTGAAACATAATTTTCTAGGTAATTAATGATCCTATCCATGGCCACATTGAACTCCACCCTCTCCTCATTCAAATCATTGACACACCTCAATTTCAGCGGCTTCGATATATCAAACAATTGGGAGCCGGTTACTATGTATTCCCTGGAGCCTCGCACAATCGATTTGAACATAGTCTAGGGTAAGAAGGGAGCTGGGTGGGGAACTTAATCACTAAGTGCCTTCTCTATCTCATGAAATAAATGTCTCATCTTTTAGAGTATAGTTTTACAAAATGGTAAAGATAATTTTATTGATGAGAAAATTGAGATTTACTTTGCTGTATTTTGTTTTATAAGCCACCGCAGATCCTTCTTGGAAAGATAGTGAAAGCATCTATTGACACATCATTTGGATGAAATATATATGTTTTTGTATTATTTTATAACTACTAGGGTTAGTTACTAGCAAATAACTTTGTAAGTTTGGTCATTTAATTTTCCTGTAGTTCCTGTTTAGTCTTATATAGAATTGCCCTTTGGATCCAGATAATTTTCTTACCTATCAGGAAAGGTTCAAATCAGAAAGGCATTCACAGATTCACAGAAGGTAGCTCCTCTGTTTCACACAACTAGGTTGGCTTTTGGTCTGCTTTTCCATCGGGAGGACACTGGGAAGAATTGGACAGTTTTCTAGATTTTCATAAAGTACTCACATTGTATTGCTTTGTGTGTGTGTGTGTGTGTGTGGGTTGATTTGAAGCATTTTTAATTATCCAAGCATGTGTCTACTCTAATACCTATTTATTCATCAAAAATATTAGTGAAATCTTACCAAGCCCTATGAATCCAACAAATAGCAATTATCTTGTCATGAACGTGAGACTTTAGAGGAGAAGAAGGATTTTGTATTTATTCAGGACTGATTTTCAGGAGAACGTGCTGAAAGTGCATTTGACATTTGTGAAGTGCTTTATTGTCAATCTGTGTTGCAAACATTACAACGCCAGCAGTTTTACTTTTCTTTAAAAATTGTAGTTTAAAATACACAGAACATAAAATTTACCATCTTAATCCGTTTAAACTGTATGGTTCAATAGTGTTAAATGTATCCACTGTGAACATATTATAAAATTTTCTGGAGATCTACTCCCAGTCTGGCAGATTGGGGAGTAAGGCCATCTTTATAGGCTCCATCCTATAATACAGGTAGCTGTAGCCTGAAGGTAAAGTCAAGTCTTTTCAGATAATAAAAGATTTGACAATAGATATTCAAGCTTTTCATCTCTGCAGTGCATTCATTAGCAAGGAAAAAAACTACATTCTGAGTTACTTTCCTCTAGAATCAACAGATGTTTAGGTCAGAACAAGTTAGAACTACAAACCCCTCCCCTCCTATCAAGAATACTTTTTTTTTTAAAGATTTATTTTTTATTTATACATACAAGCTGGGGTACAGGCCAGAGGCGTGGGGCGGTTAGAGGGTTCACCAGAGACAGAGCGGGGAGCAGAACAGGCAGATCAGAAATACACTGCTGAGGGGAGCAGCGGGTGAGGCAGGATAGGTCTGCCGCGCCATGTGGGATTCTCCCTGGCCGGGCGTCGAATTCACGTCGCCGCTGCCAACAGCTCCACAGCGCAGCGCTTAACCGCTGCGCCACCGGAGAGGCCCAAGAATACTTTCTTAATGTCAGTGACTCATTGTTCCTTCTTGTATAAACTAAATTCAGACTGTTTATTGGAACAATTCTCACAGAGTAAAATCAGTCAGACTGCTTCCAGGGTTCTAATTCTCATTTGGATTATTTAACAGACTCTTTATCATTGAGACTTTATTTTCAGTGAATACTGCATTATTTGTAACCAAGCTACAGAAGTTTTACATCTTGCAAAACTGCTTATTTCACTTAGCATAATTTCCTTGAGGTTTGTCCATGTCATAGCATAGGTCAGAATTTCATTCTTTTTAAAAGCTGAATAATCCTGTGTGTGTGTGTTTGTGTGTGTATATATAATGGTCATCCTAATGGGTGTGAGGTGGTATCACATTGTTTAGATTTGCATTTCTTAGTGATGAGTGATGCTGAGATAAGAAGTATTGCTTTGGAATTCTATTTGTGTGTTCATGCCTAGCTCTGAAACAGACTATTCTGTTAAGTTGTTCGAGATATATATTAGAAAATGTGAGAAATGTATTTTTTCTTTTTCTTTTTTATTGAAGTAACAGTTTATAAACTGTTGGTTTCAGTGTACAGTTTAACCTCAGCAATTATCTATATCACACCATACCCACAACTGAGAAGCATATTATGTTAAAGTTCTTTTTTTTTTTTTTTTTTTTAAGATTTATTTTTTATTTTTATACATACAAGCTGGGGTACAGGCCAGAGGCTTGGGGCGGCGAGAGGGTTCACCAAAGACAGAGCGGGGAGCAGAACAGGCAGATCAGAAATACACTGCTGAGGGGAGCAGCGGGCGAGGCAGGAGAGGTTTGCCGCGCCATGTGGGATTCTCCCTGGCTGGGCATCGAACTCGCGTCGCCGCAGCCGACAGCTCCACAGCGCAGCGCTTAACCGCTGCGCCACCGGGGAGGCCCTATGTTAAAGTTCTTAAGGACCAGAAGTAGCATTCATTTTTCCAACAGATGTGTGACTTGTTTTGTTTTCTGCTCTGCAGTGTAGGGTATCTGGCAGGATGTCTAGTTCGCTCACTGTGTGAAAAGCAACCTGAACTGCAGATAAGTGAACGGGATGTGCTCTGTGTTCAGATTGCTGGACTTTGTCACGACCTTGGTAAGTTGGATAAGAGCCAAAGTTGTTATATAAAACTGTTACAGGGCAAGAAAAGGAGCAGCCCAGAAACCCCAAACCTGCCCACTCTAAATAGGTTCTGCCATCCACCGCATCCAGGCAAACATACTCTAGTGTGTAAGACCTTTATTATTTTTTTTTAAGATTTATTTATTTTTGCATACAAGCTAGGGTGCAGTCCAGAGGTGTGGGCCTGTGAGAGGGCCAGAGACAGAGTGGGGATCGACTGAAATACACTGCTGAGGGGAGTAGTGGTCGAGGCGGAAGAGGTCTGCTGCGCCATGTGGAAAACTCCCTGGCTAAGTGGCAGCCGTAGCCACTACCCCAAACCTCTGGCCTACACCCCAGTATCTTGTATGCATAAATAAATAAATCTTTTTTAAAAATCAGACTAATCAGGAGAAATATGTGTTTTAATCCTTCTGTTAACTTTAATATAACTTCGTCCTAGGATGGTTCATAAGCCCAACACATGCTTGTTATTTTTTTGTAGTCTTTTCAGTGAATTTCCATTGTTCAACATTTTAAATAAAAGGACTTTCAGATAGGTTTTCTGACTACTGTGTTCACAATGGTATGAATTTTATTTTTCTTTTTTCTTTTTATTAAATAAAATGCCATTATCTATTCCAGTTACTTGGTCAGATTCACCCTTCTCATACTTACAATACTTAATCTGCCCCTAACAGAGGATCAACAGATTTAAGGAACTCTTTTTCTTCCCTGACCCATGTGAGGTCTTGGTGCACTACCTAGTAGAATAGCATCATCCTTTTCCTATGAGAGAAAATTGAGTCTCCCTGGTGGCCCAAGGGTCTCAGCACTATCAAGCTATCACCAGCCACTGTAGCACGAGTTCCGTCCTGGCCAGGGAGCTTCCCACATGGCACAAAAGACCTCTCCTCTCTGGCCCGCTGCTCCCCAGAGCGGTGTACTTCAGTCAATCTGTCTGTTCTGCTCCCCGCTCTGTCTCTGGTGAATCCTCTCACACATACACCCTGCCCCCAACCTCTAGCCTACATCGTGGTCTTGTATGCATGAATAAATAAAAAGAAAACTTAAAAAAACAAAAGCAAGAGAAAATAGTCTTGCCCTCTTTTATCACAGGACTTTTTACCCCTATCCTTATGTTAATGCCTACCTACAGGAGGATCCTGAGGGCTTGTTTCCCGTAGGGCTGGGAAAAGGAAGTGGCTGTTTGAATAGCCAGGTACTTAAGGGATATGGCACCTTTTTAGCCTACCCCTTTGAAGGTTTCAGTATCAATAGTACACCTCCTCATGGTAAATTTAACAGATTCTTGATATTTTAAGAGAAAATCAGTTGGAAAGCTTTGCTAGGTCCCCAGGCATCTGAGCCCTGTAGTGATAAGCCTTTGTGTACACACAGAGAAAAGCTCTGGGCTGGTCCTTGGTGGGCTCCCTCCAGGCCAGGAACTCAGTAATGTGGAAATGCTGGTAACACCACAGTTTTGCTTCCACAAAGTTTCATCTTAGTAAAAGTGGAACCTTAAAATCTCTTATGAATAAGAGAAACTAGTGATCTTCATTTTTGATTGCCTAAGTTGTCAGTAAATCCCAAGGTATGGCTCCGGTTGTGTGTTTTTATTATAAAATATATTATGTTCATGATAAATTTTCCTTAAAGATAGGTGTTTTTTAAAGGATGAGAGTAATAAAATTAAGTTGTAATATTTTCTTCCTAACCTTAGTGAATTGTCTTAAAGCTGCAGTTCTGATGCACAAAGACTCACCCTGAAGATGCTAAAATTTTGTCATATACATTCCTTTTAGCTACACAAGGCTGTCATTGTACTCAGATTTTTGTGAACTGGTGATTCAAGTCCTCTTTGATGGACTTGTTTTCTGATAGAGTTCTGTTTCTTTAGGATATAAAAAGGAAAGATTTGGCCTTTTTTGTGATGTATTTGTAGACTTTAATTTCTGTTGATATGCTAGTTAAAAAGATTGAAAGATTTGGTTTTTTTATCAATTTGCAGTTTTCTTGTTCTAAAGCTGCTTTTGTTTTTAAGGTCATGGGCCATTTTCTCATATGTTTGATGGGAGATTTATTCCACTTTGTCGCCCAGAAATAAAATGGAAGGTATGTATTCATATATTCAATAGTCAATAAAATAAAGGCTGTTTTAAGCAGCTGCTGCTGTCTTATAGAATACTCCCCATTGCAGTTTTCAGATGCTTTTGTGTGTGTATGTATCCATTGATCTCACAGTAGTCCATAAAGAAGGAGTCATCATCTCCATTTTTAGTACAGGAACTTGAAGCTCACACAAGTATATTGGTACACCAAAAATCACAAAACTGCTAAATGCCAGAGCCAACAGCAGAAAACTAGGTTTCCTAGTTGCTAACTTAATGCTTTTCTACTTTTCCATACTACCAAAAAATAAAAACAATTCCACTTGTTTCAATTCATTTTGTATGACCAAGTTTCATCATATATGTTATAGGAACCATTTTATAATTTGGGACTTGCAGGTAACTGACCCATATATTTGGAATCAATTTTGAGAAGTAAAGCTAGGTCGATCCCATTTTTTTCCACATGTACTTTTGAAATCTGGAGTTGAAAGGAGTATCAATATAGCAAGTGCTTCTTGCATGTCAGTCACTATTTTCTGTTTGTTTTCTTTAAAGGGAAAACAAATGTATCACACGTGATACATTATGTAGTTCTTAAGTGTACAGTTCAGGGAGTTTTGTCAAGTGGATGTATTCATGTAGATGATGGAGGAGATATAACGCAAAATAAGATTAGAACTAGACAGACCCACACAAGAAAGTGGGGGTAGAAGAAATCAACATAACCATGAGCACAATCCCTAGGTGCCAGCTCCTAAATTACAAAGCATAGGTAGGAGCTAGACCGCAGTGTAGGGGCAAAGATATGGAGATTGAGCCCATTGTTGAATCTCCGGTCTCTTTTCTAATTCTAGTTAGCCAGTAAACAGACAGTCATCCTCAAAGATGAGCCCCTCCCAACTGAAAGAAGGCTGTATCAGTGCCATCCATGCAAGAATTCGGGGCAGCCATTTCTTTGCCCAACTGTACCTATGCAGGTGCTTTCCTTTACCAACTCTGTCACTCTGCAGGGCAGCGGTCTTCCTGTCTGCCCATGACCTACACCATGCAGGCCTCTCAGCAAACCTGCCCCCTCAACGGGGCAACTCTTTCTGCCCACTTGTGTCTGTACAAGTGTCCTTTACTTCCTTGTCCTGATAAACCTGTTCTTTAAGTATAACTGAGTCTCTGTCTCGTGGAGAAACTTGTCACGTGCCGCCAAAGAGAGCTCTGGTGAAACCTTTCCCAGAGTGAACCCAAGGACCCCGCTCCGCTCTCAAATCTGTTGGAAAAACGACATCATAGCCACCACTTGAAGTCAGGATATAGAATGTTTTCATCTTCCTGCAAAATTCCCTTGTGCCCCTTTTCCATCAATTCCTCCTTCCCCACCCACCACTATCTTAGCACTTTCATAATTATAGATCAGTTACCCCGTTTTTAAACTAGATATAAGTATAATCATATAATAGATGTTTATTGTATCTTGCTTTGTTCATGCAACAAATGATTTAAGATTCACTCACGTTGAATGCAGTCAATATCTTAGTGAATTGTCTTATAGCTGCTGTTCTAATCCGCAAATACTCAATTTGGAGAAGTCAGAAGTTTTTGTCATTAATATTAGTTAATCCCTATTTATTGCTGAGGTGGTCTGTTATACGAATAAGTCAAATTTTGCTCATCTTTTCTCCTTTATTTTTTTATTTTATGTTTTAAAATATTTATTTATTTATTGCCTACAAGCTGGGGTATAGGCCAGAATTGGGGAGGGCGGTGAGAAGATTTACAAGAGACAGAGTGGGGAGCAGAAAAGGCAGACTGAATGAAATACACTGCTGAGGGGAGCAGCAGTCAAGGCAGGAGAGATCTGCTGCGCCATGTGGGAAGCTCTCTGGCCGGGTGTGGAACTCATACTGATTTGGCTGTGGATAGCTTCATAGTGCTGCGACTTAACCAATAAAGGTTAATAAAGTTCCTATGCACAGTATTGTGCAGGCTTTTGTGGAAAATGTTTTCCTTTCCCTTAAAAACCTAGGAGTAGAATTGTTGGGTCATGAACTAGAGGCTTGTGTCACTTGATAAAAAACTACCAGTTTCTTCCAATGTGATAACACCCGTTTATACTCTACCAGCAATCAGGAGAGTTCCAATTTTTCTTCGACCACAACAAACTTTACTTTTTAGGTTGGCTCTCCCAGTGAGTGTGAAATGGCATCCGTGGAATCTAATTTGTATTTCCTTATGTGAAGTACCGTTTCCTATTCTTTGTCGTTGACCTATCATCTTTTGTGAAGAATTCTTTCAATATTTTACCCACTTAAAATTTTTTATTGTTTGCCTCTTTATTACTTATCTGAAGAATGCTTTATATTGTAAGATGCAGTTTGTGAGTATTTCCCCCCTGGTTTCTGGCTAGTCTATTCATTTAATTAATGGTGCCTTTTGAGAAATAGAAATTTTAAATTTTGATGAAGTACTCTGGTTCTTTAACCCAGTAAGAGGCGTAGTTTCTCTCCAGTTTTGCTGCCTTGGGACCTGCTCTCAAGCTAAAGGACATTTAAAAAACTGGAGTATTTCCCAATGCCCTTGTCGTCCAAGAGTTGACTCTCTTCTAACATCTGCCTGCTTTTGGTTGCTCTCCAGTAGCCTTGCTCTAAAGTTTACAGTTGCTTTCTCCTATTTAGTTGACCTAAGTAGGATCTAATCATTCTCAAGTCATCTTCTTTAAATATTTTGCCTCTCACATTTAAGTTCCTAACTCTTGTGGAATTATTTTGTTGTGCCTCAGTGTGATAGAAATCTACATTTTGTTTTTTTAAAGATTTATTTATCGATGCATACAAGCTGGGGTGTAGGCCAGAGGTGTGGGGGTGGTGAGAGGATTCACCAGAGACAGAGTGGGGAGCAGAACAGGCAGATTGACTGAAGTACACTGCTGAGGGAAGCAGTGGGCGACGCAGGAGAGGTCTACTGCGCCATGTGGGAATCTCCCTGGCTGGGTATCAAACTCGTGCTGCAGTGGCTCTGGATAGCTTCATAGTGCTGCTCTCAACCCACTGAGCCACCAGGGAAGCCCTGCTTTTTTTTTTAATATGAGTAATTATTGGGCAACCCCAATATGAGATGGGTTTACCTGAGTGTGGGTCCTCACCCACATGCTTAAAGGGACTTATGAGATTCAAGTACAGGTGCACACACACGAAAGTTTAATATGGGGTTTATTTACAAAAAGGGGAAATGAAGAAAGGAATAACCCAGGGAGAAAAGAGAGAGATAAATAGGTGAATGTGTCCTACCAGTTCCTCTGAGCTGGGACTCCAATAGCATGCTGAAGCCCAGTGAAAAAACCAAGAACCTCCAAGGCCCACACATATGGTTATATACCAAGCCTGGCTTCCCAACTCCACCCTCAGTTCCCAGCAATCCTCCGTTTGGTGGTGATGACATTATGGGATTTGTAGTCCTTGGTGCTTGGATCTCTTTGGTCTGGGTTTGGAGTGGGGTCCAGCCTGTGTGTTTGTGGAGTTTTTTAGGACGTCCTTTCCCCCCAACAGTTTGCCTACTGATCTATGATACTAATCCCAACAATGGCTAGCTTTCAATATATAATGAATCTTTCTAAATTCTTTCCCATTCTGCACTTTCTTAGTTATTATTACTGTATTGTAAGTCTTGAGAGTTGGTAAGACAACTGTTCACACTTGTTTTATAGGAATATCTTTGCCCCTTTGTTCTTCCATTATAAATTTTATTATTTTTCCCATAGAGGTCTTATATATTTTCTGTTATATTTACTCTTGTTGATAATTTTATTATTTTTTTTTCATAATTTTAGTTCATATTGTCTGAGCTAGTTATCATCTGTGCTATCTTTATGGAACCAAAATCTCTCTCTATATATATATAAATTTTTTTCTGAACTATTTAAAATTAAGTAATAGGCTTATCCATTTTTTCAGTGGTTATTTTCTAGAAACAAGAATTTTTAAAAAAATTATTTTTTGTAGACTTTGTTTTTTTTTTTTTAAGATTTATTTATTTATGCATACAAGAACTGGGGTGTAGGCCAGAGGTGTGGGGGTGGGGTGGGGTGAGAGGATTCACAAGAGACAGAGTGGGGAGCAGAACAGGCAGATCGACTGAAGTACACTGCTGAGGGGAGCAGCGGAAGAGACAGGAGAGGTCTGCTGCGACATGTGGGAAGCTCCCTGGCCAGGGATTGAACTCGTGCTGCAGTGGCTGCGAATAGCCTCATAGTGCTGAGACTTAACCCGTTGCACCACCGGGGAGAGCCCTAAAAATAAGAACTTTTTTTGTAGAATCTCAGCGCAGTAATCAAAACCAGGAAATTAATATTGATGCTGTACTATTATCTAATTTATAGGTATTATTTCAGATTTCACCAATTTTTCACTAAGGGCGAGGCCTTTTTTCTTTTTCTTTACATATACTGCACTTGGTTGCCATTTCTCTGTAATCTCTTTTGGTCTGGAATAGTTCTTCGGTCTTTATCTTTCATGATCTTATCAATTTTTTGAATGGCATAGGTGAATTATTTTGTACAGTGTCCCTCAGTTCGGGCTTCCCTGGTGGTGCAGGGGGTTAAGTCTCAGCACTGTGAAGCTGCCTTCATAGTCTTGTATGCATAAATAATGAATAAATTAATTATAAATAAAGCTGTTTTGTATGCATAAATAAATAAATCTTTTTCTAAAAAAAGAATGTCCTTCAGTTCATCTGATATTTTCTCAGAATCAGACTGCATTTTGGCAGAATGCCATAGGAATAACTTGCGTAAATCTTCAGTGTATCACATCAGGCACATAAAATCTCTTTGAGTATTACTGGTGATATTACGTTTGATTGCTTAAGGTAGTCTGCTAAATTTCTTCATTATTCACTTACTCTTTTTCCTCTTTGTTATATATCTTGAGTTAATTTTTTCTATAGGTTTATTTATGCATACAAGAGCTGGGGTGTAGGCCAGAGCTGTGTGTATTGGGGCTGTGTGGGGAGGTGAGAGGATTCACCAGAGACAGAGTGAGGACCAGAACAGGCAGACTAACTGAAATACGCTGCTTAGGGGAGCAGCAGGTGAGACCTGAGAGGTCTGCTGCACCATGTGGGTCAGCTCCCTGGCCAGGGATGGAACTCGTGCTGCAGTGACTGCTGATGGCTTCTTAGTACTGAGACTTAACACCTTGCGCCACCAAGGGGTCCCCTTGAGTTAATTTTTTTAACAACTTTTATAGGACTATGCAGATTTTTGTTTTTGTCTTGAGGGTTTGTTTGGGGGTTTTATTGTTTGTTTGTTTCTCAAATCTAGGGGAGGGCAGATGTATTCATGGGGTCATGTGCTCTTTACAATTATCGGTGAGCACATTATAAGTAAGTGAACAGAGACAGATGAGCAAACTGATGCCAATTTTAGATTCCAACACCGATGCTCATTCGAAAAGTAGGACTTATTTTTGTTTTTGCTGGCAAGTTTGCAGTTATCCCTTTCACCAGTAGATGGAAGTGTTGGCAGAACTTACAACTTCACATGTTCCAAGGCTCTTGAAACAATTGAATTGAATTTTAATTTTATAGTGATATTCATTAAAGTGGAATTCTACCAGTTAATACTCTTCTAGGCACTGTAAATGATAATACCTCATAAGTATATTTACAAAACAATGAACATGACTTGTATAAGACCAATAGACTAGTAAAACAGATAACTTGACAGATTTTTTTGAAGACTGATAGTTGGAAACCAGATAATTAACAAGCAGTAGAACCTTGTCTCTAAGTGACCAAAAATCAAGTAATTTATATCATCTAGGGTTCCTATTGGACAAAAGTTTATAATGGACCATATTATATTAACTTTTCCTAGCATGAACTGGGCTCAGTTAAGATGTTTGACCACCTAGTTAATTCTAATAATCTCAGAAAAGCCATGGAAGACTATGGTCTCAAGTTTGAAGAAGATATGTGCTTTATCAAGGAGCTTATTGAAGGACCACATGGATCACCAGACAGAAAGTGTAAGGTAGGTTTGTGTGATACTTGATTTGACCTGGCTGGTGTTCTTCATCTATTCCTTTCTTGATTTCTTCTGAGCTGCACATTTGGCTACTATAGAGGTACTAAATGGTAAAGTAAGTTACATATTTCTATTGTTTTTTAATTATGTTTTCATTTTATTTATGTATTTATTTATTTATTCTTTTGCCTAAAAGAAAAAAAGGTGGGGGGCCTCCCTGGTGGCGCAGCGGTTGAGTTGTCGGCAGCGCACGATGAGAGTTGGACGCCCAGCCGGGGAGAATCCCACATGGTGCGGCAGGCCTCTCCTGCCTTGCCCGCTGCGCCCCTCAGCAGTGTATATCTGATCTGCCTGTTCTGCTCCCTGCTGTCTCTGGTGAACCCTCTCGCTGCCCCACGCCTCTGGCCTGTACCCCAGCTTGTATGTATAAATAAATAAATCTTAAAAAAAAAAAAAAAAGGTGGGGATTGAGAGGCTTCACCAGAGACAGAGTGGAGAGCAGAGCAGGCAGATTTACTGAAGTACACTGCTGAGGGGAGCAGCGGGCTAGGCAGGAGCGGTCTGCTGCACCATGTGGGAAGCTCCCTGGCCAGGATCGAACAGACCATAGTGGTGACAGTGCTGAGACTTAACCCATAGGCCACCAGGAAGGCCCTATTTCTACTGTTTAATGCAAAAAATGAAGGCTTATAGAGCTTCCCATCTCTTACCTGAACTCTTGAAGTTATATCCCAAACTAAAATACATATGTAAATCTTTCTTTTTTTTTATATATCCCAAAGGGCAGGTTTATTATATAAAAAAGGGAAAGGATACTTGTACAGACACAAGTGAGCTGCCTCTGAAAGGGACAGGCTTGTTAAAAGAGATGCCTGCATTGTCACAGGGGGAATGGAGAGCTGCCTATAAATCTTTAATGAATATGTAAGCAGTATTTTATAAAGATGCCTAAAGTAACTTTGTTTGTAAAATGTAAATCTTGTTTATCCTTTAAAATTAGCATCTGAAATATGAATACCTAAAAGAAAAGATTAGTTCAGAGGAAAATTTTTTTTGTTTTAATCTTTTGTCCTTTTAGCTAAAAAAGAACTTAGAAAATAACTTCCTTTTGAGATTTTTAAGTTTTTTTTCCCCTTAAGTATATACAGATCTCTTTTTTGAAAAAAAGATTTATTTTATTTATTTATGGATACAAGAACTGGGGTGTAGGCCAGAGGTGTGGGTGTGTGTGTGAGAGAGAGAGAAGATTCACCAGAGACAGAGTGGGGAGCAGAACAGGAGGATCTACAAAAGTACACTGCTGAGGGGAGCAGTTGGGCAAGACAGGAGAGGTCTGCTGTGCCATTTAGGTTAGCTCCCTGGCTGGTTATTGAACTTATGCTGCAGTGGCTGGTGATAGCTGGATAGCACTGAGACTTCCTGTGCCAGCAGGGAAGCTCCATATACAGATGTCTTTATAAGATATAAGATCAAGAGGTGGATTTGTAGCAAGTATCCTATTTCAAAAAAATGGAGCTCCAAAAATTCTTTGGACAGTGCATATCATCTGGACTAGATCTGTAGCTACTTTCAAAGATTAATACTATTTTAATGCATTAATTCATACATTTTAAGGACATTCTTACTACTTCATAATTATATGTATTTTAAAGGTTTATTTTTATTTACTTATGCATACAAGAACTGGGGTGTAGATCAGTGGTGCACAGGGTGAGAGGATTCACCAGAGACAGAGTAGGGAGCAGAACAGGCGGATCTACTGAAATACACTGCTGAGGGGAATAGTGGGAGAGACAGGAGAGGTCTGCTGCGCCATGTGGGTCAGCTCCCTGGCAGGGGAATCAACTCTTGCTACAGTGGTTGGTGATAGCTTGATTGCGCTGAGACTTTAACCCCCGCACCACCAGGGAGGCCCTAGATTTATGTATTTTTAAAATTTCAAACAAAGAATGCTGGCTTGTTATATGAAACGTTAACGGACTTAAGATCTTTACAATGGCACAAAAGATTTAATAATAACAGAATATCCTAAGCTTTAGCATCCTCCCCACCTCCACCCTTTCCTACAATTTAGGAACCAAGAATCAAGTAGAGGAAGGAAAGAGTAAAACCTTCTAATTTACCTCATGATCCTAATGAAATATTTATTTATAAATTTCAAGCTAATAAAATTGCTTTGCTTGTAGACAGATTTGGTTTCCATCCTAAAGCCTTTTAAGCAAGTCTTTTTTTCTAGTGGCTATATCACGGACGTCCTAAAGAGAAAAGCTTCCTTTATGAGATCGTAGCTAATAAAAGAAATGGCATTGATGTGGACAAATGGGATTATTTTGCCAGGTATGCACTGAATACTTCAGAAAATTTCTCAACTTAAAGTCCTGGTATAAGTATATGTAATTTTTATTTAAGTAAATATAGTCCCTGTATAAAGGATTTATAAATTACTGTATATAAGTTTAGTGTGAACATTTTTTTTTTTTTCAGTGTGAACATTTAAGGTAGAATTGCCTTGTTAAAAATTTTCATCTCCCTGCTTTGGATTCTTTCTAGGGACTGCCATCATCTTGGAATCCAAAATAATTTTGACCATAAACGCTTTATTAAGTTTGCCCGCGTCTGTGAAGTGAATGAAAGGAAGTGTATTTGTACAAGAGAAAAGGTAAACTGTATCAGAAAAACAAAATGGAAGGTATAGTTTCCGGTTTGAAATCTAGAAATAGTCATTCAATAATTTGGAAAAATCGGTACATGGTAAATTGTTTATCTCTTTATTTCATGCTTCGCATTTGTTAAGTGTCTTAAGATTCTTTCCACTCTAAGGCATTTTTAAATAAAAATACAGTTATAATAGACCTTTTTTGAGTATTGTAGTAAGCACTGTTTTAAGTGCTTTAGATGGGTTAGCTTAATCCTTATAATCCTACGAGATATATACTTATTATTAGCTCACTTAATATATAAGCAAATTGAAACTGAAGACCTACAGTAAATAAATGCCAGAACTGGAGTTTTAACCCAGGAGGTTGGACTTCAGTTTCATCCTTAATCACACTGTTAGCGTTTCATAAGTAGTGGAATATGTAGGTGCCTACTAGATTATAGAATCACAAACTAACGAGTAGTATAGTCTTATGTTATAGAAAGTCTGTCTTTTGATAAAGAAGAATACAACAATAATGATCCCTAGGTGCAATAATTCTTAGAGTTATTGAGAGGGTTAACAATACATTTAAGATATCAAAATAGAACCTATGACAGATTTAAAGTATTCAATTAGATTTTGGTTTACTAAAAACAAAAGTTGAATATAAATAAATGGCTGTATTAATATGCCTTACAGTTTTTCAGAGAGCTCAGAGATATTAATAAAGTAGCCCCCATCCGTAGCCTTCATGTCTGCCACCATCCCTTTTCCTTGTCTTATATATTTGTCTCTACTTACAGACGTTACATAATCTGAATTCACATTTACTTCACATTTTCCTGCAGGAGGTTGGAAATCTGTATGACATGTTCCATACACGCAACTCTTTACACCGTAGAGCTTATCAACACAAAGTCAGCAACATCATTGACACAATGTAAGAAATTAAATCTTATATTCCTAGAAAATGCTTTGTTAGTGTATCATACTTGGGTCAAGTTGAGATTTCTAGATAAATTTATGTAAATTTTTTTGTGATGTCAGCTGTGTGTCTTTTTTAATTTTTTTTTTTTAAAGATTCATTTATTTCTGCATACAAGAGCTGGGGTATAGGCCAGAGGTGTGGGGTGGTGAGAGGGTTCACCAGAGACAGAGTGGGGAGCAGAACAGGCAGACCGACTGAAATGCACTGCAGAAGGGAGCAGCGGGCGAGGCAGGAGAGGTCTGTCTGCGCCATGTAGGAATCTCCCTGGCCGGGGATTGAACCCATGCTGCAGTGGCTGCTGATAGCCCCATAGGCTGAGACTTAACCCATTGTGCCACCAGGGAGGCCCTAAATTTAAAATGAATAAATCTAAAATGGTTCCCCTAGATAAATAAGCAAAATAAGTAAACTTAGTTGGGAGAAGAGATGGAACGTGGATAAAGGGACAGGCAAAGGGCAGAAGAACTGGCTTAGTCTATTCATGAAGAGACAGTGGAATGATTTGGACTTCCACACTGGTAGTCACCTATGTACCAGATAGTAGTCACCAAGGTAATGAGATGTGGGCTGTGCATAATTCTGAAAATAATAATAACATAATAATAATGACATAATAATTATAACATAATAATGACAAACAATTAATTTTTAGGATTAATATTAATGTCTGTCCTTACCCTGCCAATTATTTATCAAAAGTAGTGCTAAGTAGTAAAACCAACGGGAATTTTACCTTTTCTTCTCGAGTCAATCAGAACCATAGCAGAAAAGTACAGCTAAGTGTCATGCAACTCAAATACCCCAATGAGTGGTTATCAAAACTTGGATGAGTGGAGTTAATTTCATGTCTCTAAAATAGCTTAACTTGATTTAATCTAAACTTTTCATGTTTACATATGTGTTGAGGAAAGTATGTTCGTTTTTATTTTTCTCATTTGTCATGAACAAACTTGATAGAATAATTTCTCCTATTCATTACTTTGGTAAGAGGTTTTTGTTGTGGGGGGGTGGTTGTGTATTTTAATTTGGAGAGGCAGAGAGATCTAGGTTCAAAACCTGGCATTGCTTCTTCCTAACTTTGTTACAAAAATTAATTTTATGTATCTGTAAACCTGAAGCTGATTATACCTATCTTATTATTGGAAATATGGAATAAAACGCTGTATCTAAATTCCTTTTTGAATGCCTGAAACACAGTTAACATGTTTGCTCACAAATCACCATGTCCTTGTTTAGCAGTTATTTAGTAAGATAGAGAGCCAATTGTCTTTATAACATTGTGTCTCAAGATTTTATTTCCCTAAAGTAGAGAGTTCCTTAACTTTAAGTAAAGCATAAAGTGAAAAATATTCAACTTTTGTCATAAGCATAATTTTTTTTAACGGTCCATAGGGTTGCAGATGCTTTCTTCAAGGCAGACAACTACATAAAGATTACAGGTACTAATGGAGCGACATACAGCATTTCTACAGCAATTGATGACATGGAAGCCTTTACTAAACTAACAGGTAAAAAACTAGAAGGTAAGGTAGGTGGTCCATCTCAGATGAAATATAAGCAGTCCCGGGCCTCCCCGGTGGCGCAATGGTTAAACGCTGCGCTGTGGAGCTGTCGGCAGCGGCGACGCGAGTTCGACGCCCGGCCGGGGAGAATCCCACATGGTGCGGCAGACCTCTCCTGCCTCTCCCGCTGCTCCCCTCAGCAGTGTACTTCTGATCTGCCTGTTCTGCTCCCCACTCTGTCTCTGGTGAACCCTCTCGCTGGCCCACACCTCTGGCCTGTACCCCAACTTGTATGTATTAAAATATATATATATATAAAAAAAAGAAATATAAGCAGTCCCCAGATTGCAAATGCATTGTTTTCCAAACATTCCAATGTTTTTTAGCGTCTCAAGTCATATATACTTTTAGTCTTCTGTTTTGTCACTGCTTTGTCCTAATAAGGTGACTTTGATAAAATCATGTAACCTCTCTGAACCATAGTTTCATCATCTATATAATGGGAGTAGAGGTACCTTGTGTATAGTTTTGTTATGATGCTTAAATGAGCCAGAGCAGCTAGTATAGTACCTGGCAAGCACGTACTCAATATTTATTATTTAGAGTACACCTGGACTAATACCAAGAAAAGCTAACTTAAACCTTTGAACATTATTTTTGTTGCAAAACTCAGGATGCCAGGAAATATGTCTTCCCATTTCAACAGAAGTGAAATCGATAGCTTAAGGAGGGAAGAGCAGAGGTGAAGGTATCACAACTGGTTCTTTAATGTGGGAAAGTGTAGACTGACAAAGATATAAGGAATTTTGAGAATAAAGCAAAAGAAAGAGGACAAAAAAGTACTTGCCAGTCAGAGTTCTTACTTGGAAGTCATGAAACTCACTGTTTTACTAAAAATAAAATTGGAAAGAAATCACGTACTTTCAGAATCAGTGGAGAGGCTGGAGGCTGAAAGTAAGCAAAAAAGCAGAAGTGAATGGCCTAAGACACAGCTGAGCTCGCCTCAGACAGCTTCCTGTCTCAGGCACTCCTGTTCTGGTCCCTCTGTATTCTGTCTGCAGACCTCTGCCAGAATGAAACCTGAACCACTTACCTTCATGCTGTCTTCAAGCAACCAATATTTTTCATTTCAAACCCCTCTGTTGATAAATAAGATAAATGAAACCAATAAAAATAAATTATTAAATGAAATGGGGAAAAGACATGAAATGCATGATTTTATTGAATTTCATGGATATAATAAACATTTAAATATAATAAAAAGAATCATAATAGAGAAAAGTTAGATTCCCAAAACTATGTATGTATTCTTTAAAAATATACTTTAAATAAAGAAATCCTTAAAACAATAATAATAGCAATAATAATAATAAGGGCCTCCCTAATGGTGCAGCGGGTTAAGTCTCAGCACTATGAGGCTATCCGCAGCTATTGCAGCACGAGTTTGATCCCGGCCAGGGAGCTTGCCACATGGCGCAGTGGACCTCCCTTGTCTCGCCCACTGCTCCCCTCAGCAATGTACTTCAGTAGATCCACCTGTTCTGCTCCCTACTCTGTCTCTGGTAAATCTCTCACCACCCACCCCTGTGGCCTATACCCTAGTTCTTGTATGCATAAATAGATAAATCTTTAAAAATAATAATACAAATATACTTGCAGGCAATTAACACAGTCATTTTCTAATCTTAACCAATCATTAGAAATTAAACAGGGATTCCCCATATTAAGTCTTTGTGCACGCTTGAGAACACTGTGTACATCAATATTTGAGGTTTATTAAGAGTTTGCTTCTTGCTTATTAATTAACTTCAGTTGGATGATGACAGTTATAGGGGATAATTATATCTAAACTGTTTCTGTGTTTTGTTTCACAGTGGGGAGGAGGGTATTAATGGAGTATGGAGGATGACTATGGGTGCCTTAGTGGGGGGTGTGGTAGGAGGACATGGGTCTGAGGAGGTGTTAGCCTGTGCCTCTGTATATGTTTTGTATATGAGGCAACAAGTTCCAATGATGCCTCAGTGGGAAAAAAAATAAGAATAAAAATAAACAACATCGGGCCTCCCCGGTGGCGTGGCGGTTAAGCACTGCGGAGCTGTCGGCGGCGGCGACGCGGGTTCGACGCCTGGCCGGGGAGAGTCCCACATGGCGCGGCAGACCTCTCCTGCCTCGCCCGCTGTTCCCCTCAGCAGTGTATTTCTGATCTGCTTGTTCTGCTCCCCACTCTGTCTCTGGTGAACCCTCTCGCTGCCCCACGCCTCTGGCCTGTACCCCAGCTTGTATGTATAAATAAAAAAAAAAAATTTTAAGGAAAAAAAAGATCTAAAAAAAGATAAAATAAAATAAACAACATCATACTACATAAATTAGTCTCCCATTATGTTGACAGGAACAGAAGAGATAAAGCAATTTGGGCAGAGTAGAGATTAAGCTCTCACTTGATGTCAACAATAGGTTCTTGGAAGCTGTGACTTTTAAGTGAAATGATATAATAAAACCAATTTTATCGTAGGCTAATTGTTATAAACAAGAGTTAAGTTCCTAGGCAATTTTCTGGTCACAGAAAAAAAACAACCTCTACGCTACTAAATAAAGACCCCAAATACTTCTAATATTAAATAATTACTTGTATTCAATCACTCTTTTTCACACAGTTCAGGGTTGCAGAGGGCTAGAAGCTGTCCTGGTAGCTCAGGGCATAAGGTGGGAGCCGGTGCTGGACAGGACTCCCTTCCATTGCACATACACATCTCGCTCAGACTGGGATGATTCTCACACACTAGTGAACCTGACTTGCTCACCTTTGGGATATGGAAGGAAAGCAGAGTGCCCAGAGAAAACCCCCACGCGAATGTGGGGAGAGCTGCCGACTCCATGCAGAGGCCCCAGTCATCAGCGTTCACTCTTTTAAAAAAAAAATTACACATTGTTTATATCTATAAACTTCTGGTTGAAATTTCAGAAGCACACTGGTATATGAATCCTATTAAATCTTGTGGGTTTGTTTTGTTTTGTTTTTCATTTTGCCGTAACTGAAATTTTATCATATTGGCAGATAATATTTTTCTGGATATTTTACACTCTACTGATACCAACTTGGATGAAGCACGAGAGATTTTAAACAAAATTGAACGCCGTGACTTATACAAGTATGTAGGTGAGACTCAGCCAAAAGAAAGGATTGAAAGGGTAAGTTGAGTTATCTCATACTTTGCCTTTAGTGAAAGTTTTTCTGTTCTCCAAGAGGAAACCATCACAAAACCTAGCCTCTATTCTAAACCCTTTGTGTTCATTCGCATTTAACCTTTATATCACTAGCATCCTTAGGCTTGTCTTACAGATAAAGAAACTGAGACTTGGGGAGATATTAAATAATTTGAGGCGCAGTAAGTGAGCCAAGATTCAAAGCCAAGTCTACCTTCAAGCCTTTACTTGCATCCCAAGAAGTGAAAAGGGGCTTCAGATTTTGCCTAGATCCAAAGTGAGAAAATGAATGTAAGGGAAAAGGGCCCCAAAAAAAGGTATCTGCATGAACTTCACTGAGACTTTAAGGACCTACTTTTATCATCTGTTTTCACAGTGTATCAGTTTCTTCTAGATGGCATAGGCCTATCTTTCTTAATTCAGATATCTTATTTTTTCCTGCTTATTGAAGGTTTTCTTTTTTTTTTTAACCTTATTTATGCGTAAAAGAACTGGGGTACAGGCCAGAGGTATGAGAGGTGAGAGGATTCACCAGAGTGGGGAGGAGAGTAGGCAGATCTGCTGAAATACACTGTTAAGGGGAACAGTAGGTGAGACATGTGGGTTAGTTCCCTGACTGAGGACTGAACGCAGGCTGCTGTGGTGATAGTGCTCAGACTTAACCCCTTGGCCACCAGTGAGGCCCTGAAGGTTTTATTCTTTGCCAGAAAGTCATACTTATAACCATACCCTGCTCACATTACCCTGCTCACAATATTTCCTTGGGTTACACTTATTTCTGTTGTGCTGATAAGTTGATGCCATACTTTTTTAAATGTGAAAATTTTGTTATGAAAATCCTCTGTTGTGAAATGATTACAGAATGACATACTCAGAAAAGCTATGTTTTTGCTTGGTTGTTTCTACCCACTTTTCTTAGTAAAATGCCATTTTTAGAAAGAGAACCTCTTGGGCACAAAGTGATAAAAAGGTAAGGAAGGTTCTAAGGTAAAGAATCTTATCTTTTCTAGGAAATAAACAAAATCCTTGAAAAAGAGATTGCTGATACTAAACAGTATGACGTGTTCCTGGAAACTGAACTGAACTCTCAGGATTTCATAGTGGATGTAAGTAGTTAGCTTGGTAATGTATGGATATATACCATTATAAAAGCAGTACATGTTCATTATAGAAAATTTGGAAAACACAGACAAGAGGAAGAGAATTACCTGTAATCTCACAGAAGCAACCAATATTAACTAGTTTTAATTTTTTTTTAACATGTCAATATTTTTTATGTAACTGCTTGTGTGGTTAGTAGAACATTGTTTATATTAATTTTTGAATGTTTTCTTCATCACAGAAGTAGTACATGCCAATTATTTTTTTTAATTTTAATATTTTTAAAATTTTTTTAAAGGAATAAGACTTTTTTCCACTGAGAGGTTGTGGTGACTTTTTATATCCTAATGAGAATGCCAAATGGTTCTCTCTTATGTTTTTCTGTTTCCTATAGAATTTTTTTTTCAGAGTTTACTCTTCTGAGATCTCTGGACAATGTTCCTTGCATATTTTTTCTCCATAAGCCTCTCATTTGTTATTTTCTTATTGATGTATCTTTGAGGGAAGGGCAATCTTTCCTAACCTTTCTCTGACAGGGAATACACCAAGGAATTTCCCTTGGACCTAGAGTGTCTGTTCACTGATGGTGTTTTAAAGTGCCTCAGACCTGCAGATCAAGCTGCAATTTCCGTTTCATTAGATGGATGAGTTTGCATCAGAATAAAGGACCTCACATCCTGACTTTCTGAGGCTCCGAAAGACTTCACTGTCTAGAATGTTTTCCCTGGGCTCTCACATGTCTGCCCTTGCCCTTGGTGCTCTCCCCAGGGGACCGGCTCACCCTCAAGGTAGCACACTGTTCCTAGACAATCCCCAACCTCCCATCTGGTTTTCCTCTCAAATTGCGGTCTTTTAGCGGATGTAGATCAGAGGCACGAGAAGAGGCCATGCACCGGAGAAGAGAACATCTATATAGCCAGTAGACGAGAAAATAACCTAAAGGAGAGTTGATGCAACAGTGAACGATTTTTTTTGATGCTCAGGCTTATAAGAACAAACATTATATAAAGATTTTGTATTAATAAAGTGTGAAAATGAGAGTGTAAATTGATACAAGAGAGAATCAATTGGGTCCATTTTAATTGGTCAAATAATTTCATTCTAGGGATAAATAATTTCATTCCGGGGATTATCTAAGGAGATAATCCATTTTTCAAAAAGTGAATATATCTGGATATATTTATTGTGGCATTGTTATAGTATGAAATTAGAGGACAGATGTATATGTCAATACAGCGGGATAATGTAAAATTAAAATTTGTTTTTAGTATAGAATTTGTTTATACTGAGTGAAAAGAAGCGCATATAGTATATTTTTTATTTTTGCTTCTTTATATATAGACCTGTGAACAGTGAGCACATTGAAAAATAATCTGGATATTTTAATAATAAAATGTTAATGTTTCTCTCTGGGTACTAGAGTTCTAAGTTTTATTGTTTTTTTTTGTTGTTGTTGTTTTTTTACAGTGAGTAGGTATGACTTTCACAATCAGAAAATTAAAACCTTTCCATTTTAAATGCTTAAAGCCTTTCTGTATTCCAAAAAAGCAAATAAAACTGCTAATTAAATGTCATGTTAAACATCTCAATTTTAGTTTGACAGTGTAATTTATCTATTTGATGAGTTTTACATGACTCCTTTTAGGGCTTTGTAGAAACTTTTATGGTGATTAAATGGGCTATGAAACCTAATTTTACTATTTATAATTTAAGACTTATAGTTGATCTGTAGACCCTTTTTTTGCTTGTGAATCATTGATAAAGAATTTGTTCTCCAATAATTTTGATATTGCCTTTCTGGAAAAAATTGATATTTTATCAAATCTTTAAGAAGGACTTTCCAGTAATACATTAGAGATTACCTTTTACTCCTATTCTAAAGCCTAGGAAAGAACTAGTTGCACTTCTGAAAATTGCTGAAAATTTGATAAGTGTTTACACCTTAACAAATAAGTAAAAATGTCCAGGCCTACGACAGTACCATTCCACGTGAAGCAGCAGGCAGGAGAGAAATCTCTGACCGCACCAGCCTTGCAGTCACGGGGAGGACTGAGCAATTGCTCCCTCTCAGGGGAAGGGATGCAGCACACGCCCTGCAGCTGTCCAAGCCATTCATGCGGACAGGATAGGAGAGCTGACAGATCCCTGGTCTCCTGCACTGCAGCTGAGTCTCAGATGTACATACATTCTTCTTTCACAGGCAGTAGGGCCACCAAACCTCAGATTCTTGTTTTCTTTAGTCTCCACTCACCAGATAATATCCTCCTATCATCTGTTCTTTTCTGTATCATCACCACCCCACTACACTGTTCCCCCTTCCCCGCAACCCCCCACCCATTTCATTTCTAGTCTCTCCCTTTCCCTTTCCTGTCCATGGAACCCTTTGGAATTTCCACTCCATAATTAACAAAGCCCTTCTTTGCACCTACCTAGCAAAAGGCCAAGTGACAGGGATGAATCTAATCCACTTCTCCGTGTCTACACTTGGACATAAACTGCTGCTATAATCACTGTTGCTTATATCTCTAAATTTATGGTCACCAACCATATCTGGAACCTCTGGCCTTTCTTGCAAACTTAGTGTAATTCTCTCCAGAATTTCTCTTTGAAACCATCTTTACTGCCCTTAGACCTTCAATGCTGCTTCCCACCCAATTGTATTTACCCTTGATGACTAACTTGGTTTTATTTCAGACCTTTAGGAAGGAATCTCCTCAACCTACCCCATCAAATAAGCAAGCCTGCCTCTCTCTCTGTTGCTGTGTTCAGTCATTCCCTGGCTGTCCTCGGAGAACGAGGCAATGTCTCTCTTCTTATCAAAGGCTCAGGGTAATCCTGCTGCTTGTGTTCTAGACCCCAGGGTTTTGTGATGGAATTTCTGTGGTGCTGGCAATGTTCTGTATCTGGGCTGCCCATGTTGGTTGCTGCTGTTGGCTCCTATGGTTGTTGAGCCCTTGAAATGTGGCTACTGCAACTGAGGAACCAAGCTTTTCATTGAGTTTTATTGTATTTAATGACTTTAAAAGACCACATATGGTTACTACATGGGGCAATGCAGTTATAGAGTCATTTGTCTCAGAATTTCTGAGAATCTTACAGTATCCTCTCCTCCCGCTGACCTTCCCTTCAGCTTAAGCAGACTTTCTACACAATGATGTAAAAGATATAAATAAAACATACATATTAAAAAAATAGTCATCAAAAGAAAAAAAATAAACAGACTTTCAGCTTCAGAAAACCACCCTCCTTCACCCCTCTCCTTATCTTTAGGATGAAACTCATTGAATAATTGTGTCTGCTTACCTTTCCTAGGTACTGTATTCCTCTCTGTAATCATCTCTGCCACATCTCCTTTTTTTTTTAAAAGATTTGTTTATTTATGCATACAAGCTGGGGTGTAGGCCAGAGGTGTGAGGGGGTGAGAGGATTCACCAGAGACAGAAAGGGGAGCCGAACAGGCAGATTGACTGAAATATACTGCTAAGGGGAGCAGCGGGCGAGGCAGGAGAGGTCTGCTGCACTATGTGGGAAGCTCCCTGGCCAGGTATCGAATTCATGCTGCAGAGGCTCTGGATAGCTTCATAGTCCTGCCACTTAACCCACTGCACAACCAAGGAGGCCCCCTACCTCTTCTTTTTTTTAAAGAGTTCAGCTTTTTATTGAACATTTTAAAAAGAGGTTTAGTCAAAAAGGTCAAAACTCAAGTCGTCACAGAATTCTTCAGATCCTTCTTTCTTTGATCCTACTTTTTCTTCTTGTATGGGGCAGCAAAGGTAGAGGACCTCCTGCTGATGGGGCAGGTCCCCCTAACCCTACATTATGTAGAAGACTCCAAGGTGTTGACTGCTGATGTGGGCCAGGGCCATGCCAGCAGGCCTAGCCAGAATGGCTCAACATTTGCATCACCTATTTTAGTCAGGTGTTGACCTTATCCTGTGTGACTGGCACCTCATTGTCATACAGGATGAGGGCCAAGTAGACGCAGAAGAGCTTGGAGATGGAGACCAGTGCTGGGTGATCAGCTGCTGGCCTGGAGCTGTTCACTGGATGACATGAAGGCTTCACTGCAGTGTGGCCTTGCTTTCCTCAGAGCACCCCAAGCACCTTAGCAGCAGCTGAGGAAAAACTCTTGCCTGTTCTTAAAAGCCAACTTCAAAGAGTTGACTTCTCTCTTTTTATTTTTCACTTATTCCTGAGCCTTTTGTTCTTTAGTCATCACTTTACTGAACTGATTCTCTCCAAAATCACCAGTGACTTCAGTATTCCTAGATACAGCAATTTCCATCTTCTCTGCCTCACAGCTGTGTCCTCTGCCTGGAATTCTTTTTTTCATAGGCCTGGTTAATTCCTACTTATTTCATAAAGTCACTTTCCTAGGAAGCTATTTCCAGTCATTCTTTCAAAGCTCCATGCTACCATGTTCCAGAGTTTCACAGCATCCTCTACTTTTCCTGTGTTATTCTAATGACAAATGTGGCTAGATAATGTTATAATTATTGGCTCAACTTCAGTCTAGGCTACATGGTCTGTTGAAGCTGGGGTTGTGTCAAGTTTCCTTATATTTCTTGTGCCTACCACAGTGCCCGTCATGTAGTAGGTATTGACTTTATGCCAACTTATATGGAAAGCACAAGTGCATAACCCCCACACCCAGATTTCATGACCAAATCCCTATGGGTCATGCACCAGTGTTATTTTTAGTACACTATGAGCCCCCCCCCCCCAATCAGTGTTCTTCTGAACCTCCAGGGAGCTGTGATCCATATCATATAACCCCAAACTCATTTCTCACAGTTATTATGTAAGTGAGCATTTATTTCCTGCTTTTATTAAGGTTATCAATATGGATTATGGAATGGAAGACAAGAATCCAATTGAACATGTTTATTTCTATTATAAGAATGATCCCAACAAAGCCATCAAGATTAAAAAAGATCAGGTAACTACTTATATAAAACAAATATCCCATAGTGGCATTTGGTAAATCTCTAGAGTACATCTGCATGCAGTTCAGGTTGTCAAGTCAGTGTATACAATAAAAGAAAAAGCTTTTCTTTGGAGTGTACCTGGTTTTGTATATACTAGACCATCTTAACAGTTTTTTTCTGCCTGCTTAACATAGATGAAAATGATATTTTGGTTTAGAGACTTGATTATGAATACAAATCTCTGGCCTGTTACTACTAATTGACATAAAGTTGCAGGACATTCTGCAATATGACAACTATATTGAGTTCTTCCATTCGGATTATATTTCAAATAAAAAAGCAAAACATCATGGTGCTTTTATTTTTTAAAGATTTATTTATTTATGCATACAAGAGCTAGGGTGTAGGCCAGAGGTGTGAGGAGGGGAGGGTGAGAGGATTCACCAGAGACAGAGTGGGGAACAGAACAGGCGAATTGACTGAAATACACTGCTGAGGGAAGCAGCGAGCAAGACAGGAGAGGTCTGCTGTGCCACATGGGTTAGCTCCCTGGCCAGATTCCAACTGCTGCAGATAGCTTCATAGCGCTGACTTAACCCCTTGCACCACCAGGAAGGCCCTCTTGGTGCTTTTAATAGCACATCAAGAATGGAGCTTAGAAGCCTGGGAGGTAGCTGATTTCTCTTGTGTGAATTCAAACTGACAGTGAAATCTTTTCTTTTTTAAAAAGGTTTCACAGCTTTTGCCAGAGAAATTTGCAGAGCAGTTAATTCGAGTTTACTGTAAGAAGACAGATGAAATGAGTTTGCTTGCTGCACAAAAACAGTTTGCTAATTGGTGCAAGTCTAAGGTGGGTGGTCTATTATTTGCAAACGTTGCACAATTTTTAAGTTTTAAGTAAAAATTAAAATTCTCTTGGAAATGTTCTCATTTAAATTATAGTAGTTTTGGTTATGACTTTTTAAATTAATTTTTACACCTTAAGCTTTCCTTTTTAAAATGGCTTAACTGTGTGAACCAGTGACTTCTTCCTACATTGATTACCAGTGGTGTGTTTAATGTCACATCAAGAATAGAGCTTAGGAGCCTGGAAGATAGCTGATTTCTCTTCAGCAAGAGAAATCAGCCTCATCCTCATGTCCTAATGATAAAAGTTTAATATGCTGAACATGTAAGTAGGACTTTATAATAGCCTCCCTACTCATCTCATTCCAGTCCTCCCACTGACACTATGAGGAACATTCTAGTGTCCTCATCTTTCAGAGGTTACCAAAGCTGAATAGTTAACATGTTTAAGGCCTCATGAAACTGGTAATACATTTTCTAGCTTAATATTTGCTCAGCATTCTCAAAGCCTGTAAACTATTTAAATTCTCTAGAATAAGAGAACAGAGGGGAAGAAGAACCCAACTGTAGTTGCCCATCCTATAGAAAATGTGAAAATTACCCCTTATTGACCTACACGTATTAATTATCTGGCAAAGAGATAGTGACCAATCAGGAACTGACAAGTGAATGAATGAGTATAATTGGTGGGCAGGTAGGAAACAGCATTTGACTTCCTAGTCTAGTGCTCTCTCTGCACTAAAGCTACCCTCTCCCCTCTGTCTGGTGCTGAAGGGACCACAAGCAAAAGATCAGACATGGAAGAGTTGGCCGACACACAGACACTTTATCACATGCCAGGTGTGTCCTGGTAGGATTCAAAGGGTTGGGAAAACTCAGAAAAGCCTATGAAGGAGTGTGGACTCTGCTGGGTTGGAAGGATGGATTGTTTTTAGATGAGTAACAGACAGGGTGGACATATTTGGCAATGAGCAACATGGCGGCATGGGATTTAAAGAAGCTGAGTGTGTTTTGGGGGTTATGAGGAGGCCTGTCTGACAGAGGAGAAAATTCTTATTATTGAGTAGTGAGAGGTTAAACTAGAAGAGTACTAGATTATAAAGCATTTTGGAAAATCAGTTAATGAAGATACTCTTATGTCTAGTAGGGTGAGAATCCTCAAGAATATTCGAGTTACCATGCCACTGTAATTATTCTATGTTTGTCATCTCCAACTAGAGAAAGATCCATAGGAATAAGTAAGTAAATCTCAGCGCGTGTAGCATCCAGGTTTAGGAAACGAAACCTCTGAGGAAGAAAGAAAACTAGCAGTAGGTGGATTGTATGTTGGAGAGATTGGAAGCAGAGATAAGAGGCTATTAAGGTTTAGCTACTTTAAATCTAGGTATAGTCACTCAATGAATGGGTGTTTTTGCCAGGCCTTGTGTTAGATACCAGGGTTACAGCAGTTCCTAACACATACAGTTCGCTTGGAACTCACTCTGATTGGGTTAGCAAACACAGGTGTAAATGCTTACAGTGACACAGTGAGTGCTTTGTAGGGGAGGAGGGTGCAGAGTCTTAGAGGAACAAAAAGGAAGATGATTTTCACCTGACTTGTTTGGCTAGGAAAGGCCTATTTTAAGGACTTAGAAACTGAAGGGTGAGCTAGATGAGAAAAGTCACCTGGGGAAAGGGGGCCAGGGAGGCCAGAAGATAAGAGAACATGGTGCACTGAGGGATGGGCTGTGGGGTATTATACATAATTCTGTAAGCCAAGAGCAGTGGAGAGCCATTGACATTTTTAAGCAGGAGAGTCACAACTTTGCATTTTGTATCCACTAGAGTAGAAATTGGAATGGGTAGGAATAAGGAAGTTTGGTAGAAATAGAGATGAATTTGAAGACGAATAAGACAGAGACAGACAGGTCTTTCAGATATGAGTATTATGGCAGCTAAATGACTGCTTTTAAGAGCTTTGTCAAGTCAGGCTCAATGTCATTCAACAAAAGAAAGTTAATATGGGGGATGAGATAAAGTTTCAACAGAGCCAAATGAGTAAATAGGACATTCTTTCTGCAAGACAAGGATGTGTGTGCCTGAAACTTTCACCCAAAATTAGTAAAACTGGCTTTTCTGTTTCTAGTTGGTTTTTTTTCTTCTCCTTAACAGAAAGACACCTATATGGAGCCACTTCTAACACCTCTAAAACTGAATCCCAGTCCAGCTGGCCATCGAGAAGCATCCAAATGCAAGACCCAGCTTTTCAAATGACAACTAGGTGTGAATGTCCCCAATCATTAATTTCATTAATCCAAAAAAATTCATTAACTTAGGGAATTTTATTATAAAGCTTGCTCTGCAAATTTAGTACTTTTTATATTTTGAATGTATACAGGGGCTAAAGGTAAGAAATTTCTATTCAAAGATAAAAACACAGTGGGCCAATCTTGCTTTATACATGCTGTGAAAAGCATTATCTTATCTGTTTTTAATGGTCTTTAAGGCTTCTCCTTTAGTCACCTATTTTCCTAGAATAACTGTTCCTTTTAACTCCTATGACGAATGATTGTTTTTTAAATTTTTAAATGAGACAAAGGTGCACACTGGAATTTGACATTGGGGTTGTCATGAACAACCATGGTTAAAAAGAAACCATAAACTCCTAGCCCTGATGAGGTGCCCATCACCCCAAATTTGAGAATAGCACTCTGTAAGTCATGTAAATGTGAAAGATATCATTCCTTAAAACCTTTTAATCCCTTCTAAGCTGCTCAGTTGTAGTCAATAGGTGAGGGCCAGGAGTGGGCGCTAACTCTTTGGTGAGAGGCCTGATTAATTTACTGAAAAGGTCTGAGAGCTCCAGCCTCCTCTAAAGTGGGACATAGACTACCTTTTGGGAAACCCATGCACCTCGTGGCAGAGGGATATCCCAAACCAGGCTGTTCTTGGGCTTGGTTGCAGTTCCAGACTCCTGAATACCCACTACCCAAGTCCCAAGGGTTTTGCCACTGGTCAGTCTGGAGAAGGCTGCTTCTGACCAGCTCTGTCATCTCCCTTGGGCTGGTCAGAGGTCTTCACAGTAATCATCCTCAGGGAAACTCAGAACTGAGACTTTGTTTTTTGCTAGGTCTGTGTATTTTATGGGTTTCAGAGCAAAGACTGATCTGTCTGTGCTGACTTGAATGATTACCCCTAAATTCCAGAATCCCCTGTGTAACTAGATGTTCTGAGCACTTACTCCTTATTTCCAGCTGTGGGGTAGCAGTGGTTGAATAATAACCTTGTGCCGAGGGTGTCCTTACACACACACGCGCACACACACAACACCCCTCCCTCATCCCCACCCCCAGTTTTACAGAAGTTCACCGTGAACTAAGTCTGATGTTAGTGCCAAAGCCACTGGTGGCTCCTGAAGATACAAGGCAGTGGGGAGTGGTAGTGACAAGCCCCTAACAGCTTATGCGTCACACTCCCTTACAAGACCCTTCTTGATTGACTGGGAGTAGAGAGCCAGCTGTGGCTTGGGCAAAAGCAAGTGGGAGGAAGGGAGGAACTGAGAGCCTGACCAGGAGACTGACCTCAGAGTCTTAGAGTAATGCCACCTACCACTGTGTAACCAGCTTCTTTTCTGTTGGCTCTGGGGTGAAAACTATGTGCCACTTGGGATGTCTGCCATTCTGCATGGTCATACCCTCTGCAGCATCCCTCGGTAGATAATCAAGAGTTCACTGTAAATCTTAGGAGAATTGTGAAAATTTTGCGCTCTCCCCCACCATGATGCTGTAAGGGTGAGGTGTGTTCAAGTAGAGGCTCGCAAATGAGGTGGGCCATGAAATGAGGTCGTATCTGTTTTGGCCATGGTACTTCTGAAACATTCAGTGGGGAGAACCATTTGTCTCATCCCAAGTTTAAGAATGTAATGTTTTTCTGCTAAAATTGTTTTATTTTTGTAACTCCTACCTTTAAATAATTTTTATCTACTCTGGAATTTTGTAGACCCAGTATTATATCACTTTGCTATCTGAAAAACAACTTGAATATTTTTCAATTGCATCTTTTGTTACTTATAAGGCAGCTGCACTTTATGCTTTTTGAAACTGTTTAAATTATAAGAGAACCATGTGTCATTTACAAGGTTCAGTTTTTCTCAAACATCTTCACTATTATGAAAATGGAGACTTTAACAGCTTTACCTCTAGAGTTACTGAACATTGTCACCTTCAGAATGTAAACAGAAGTGCAAGTTAAAATGGTGGTTACTTCATTTGGGCGAGGAAATAGCTGCAATAAAACTTCATGAATGTATTTCCATCTTGAAACTAAAGGTATGTTTCTTAATGACTTTGTCTCAGTCTTGTGTATCCAGCTTCAACCCTTTTGCGCAAAGGAAATGTGTTTTTTCTAGAAATCCACCCAGATATTTGATGTTGTTAGGTCTGCGAGGGGGTGGTATTTAACAGGCCAATGTTACTTGATTTTCTTCTGTTAATAATGGTGGATAATGGCATAATAAAGACATTTTTCCTTCTAATAGAAGACAGACAGTAGCATGGGAACAGATATGGATTTTTCTTAGTTTCCTGAGCTCTTATTGTGCCAGAAAATATCCTCCCTTTTAGCCTTTTGGGGTTCCTCTTTCCAGAAGAGACAAATCCTTTTATTCTAATATGCATACCTATATTCTTTGTTATTAACTTTTTTATTCTAATATGCATGCCTTTCATTTGTTGCATTCGTATCTTCCCTGTGAAATTAGAGATTCGTAAGCACCTGGCACACTGGTGGCAGAGAGACCTCAATTGAAGCTACCAGAGTCTTTATTTCACTGGTGTCTGTGGGTTTAAAATAATTTCTAAAACATACAGCATAGAATCCCATTTTAAAAAGAGATTTCTCTCTCCGTGGGAAATTTTCTGGAAGGATAGACATGAAAATGTTAGTATTTGGGGGAGGGTTGAATTTCAGGCATTTTTTATGTCTTTTTTCTACAATAAACATGTATAATTTATTTTTTTTAAGATTTATTTTTATTTTATTTATGCATACAAGAGATGCCAGGGGGTGGGTGAGAGGATTCACCCGAGACAAAGTAGGGGGCAGAGCAGGTGGACTGACTGAAGTTCACTGCTGAGGGGAGCAGTGGGTGAGACAGGAGAGGTCTGCTGGGCCATGTAGATTAGCTCCCTTGCTGAAAATGGAACTCATGCTGCAGTGGCTGGCGATAGCTTCATAGTGCTGAGCCTTTAACCTTTGTGCCACCAGGGAGGCCCATAAACATGTGTTGTATAATTTCTAAAAAGATAATTTACATGAAAGACTTGCACTGCTCAGATGAGGTATACCTTTCACTCCTTCAAAGGCACCTCCTTGGGAGAACGGTGTCTACACCCATGCCCGTCTTGGGTTCCAAGACCACAGCGGGGCTGGCTAACAGCTACAGTCAGCACTTTGCCATCCACTTTGGGACTGAATGCGCTGCCCTGTATAAAGAGGCCTGCGTGGCGTCGTGAGTAGGTCCAAGCACCCGTTGCCTCCGGAAACTGTCCACCGTGGGCATCAGCTCAGAACCCAGGCCTCCAGGTCCTGGATGCAGAACTGCTCCTGCCGGGCCAGTACTTCATTGTTGAAGGTTGCACAGGGGTGGCTCCCACCGTGGTACAAGTCTCCATCCATCCACAGACCAAACTGGCCACTAGGGAGAAGAGCAAAGTCTTGGCATGTCTCCCTCCTGGGTGTTAAGATTGTTCAGATACGCATGATTGTTCAGATACACAATACCATAGCTCCTTTTTGCCTGTTTTCCTGGTGCCTGTTAAACTGATGTATCATGAATTGCTGGGGACTCAGCGTGCTGTTCCCCACAAGATACAGATTTTTTTTTTTTTGCAATTCGGTGATTTTAATAAATAGTGATACAACCATGATCACAGTCCAGTTTTAGAACGTTTGGAACAGTTTTAGGGTGTAGTTTTTAATCAGAGGAGTAAATCTCACAGCTGTGGACTCTGAGCCCCAAACACTTCAGAGAGCATCCATTCTAGTCCCCTCATCTGACAGAAAGCAGGCTGGAGTGGGAAGTGGGTAATGCCAATCAGCACCAACAGTATTGTTCTGTGCCAGCCTGCCTCTCGTGGAGGCTTTTCAGGCAATTGGGATAGCAAGGAATGTGCCCAGTTCTAATGAAGCAATGCTTTCATCTTTGCCCTCAGGACAAGATTTGTTCTGCCTGAATTTGCAGCTCACACCAGGGGCCCACTACCCTTTTCTTCCTAACCCACTTCACCGCCCACCCCCCAACACACACGTGCATGTGCACACAGATGCATAGGCCAGATTCCTGGGCAGATGCCAGCCTTCTCCAGGCAGTTATGTTTGCTGGCATTCTGGAACTGGCAAGTAAATTTGAGGCTTGCCTATCCTTTGCCTCCAGCCTCATCCAACCATGAGCAATGTTGTTCCCAAAGTTACATAAATCCAGACTAACTTGCTACCAGCTATAAAACTTTGGGGGAGAGTTCATGCCATCATTCCCTCTCAATGCTAATTTAGAACAGAGGGGGTTGGCTGGGGGACTTGGTAGCGCCTGGGACTGTGGAAGGAGGAGACCTGAAAGTTAACTACCAGTCTCCCCATTTTGTCAGAGGCAACCTAGCCCAGCATTTCCAGACAGGAAAAAGAACCAGAACACAGACCACCCAAGACTCGGGGAGGACTACTACACGCACCTGCTACTGCCCATCATCAGTGAATCCAACTCTCCTTTCACAAAGAAAGAGTTGCTTCCTGTCCACTTAAAGACCTGGGATGACAGGAAAAGGCTCAGGTTACTGGTGTCTTTCCCTTGCAGTTTGATTCTATAACACTAGGTGGCAGTGCTGTGGAGGGAGCAACATCCAGGCACCCACTAAGTATGCTGGGCCAGCATACTTAGTGAAATTTCTTTCCAGTCTCCTTAGAATAAGTACACTTCCTCTTGTCCTCCAGGCAGAATTCCCAAAACCCGCAGTTCTAGGAATAGACTGGAGCCCTCTGAAACAGCAAGGCCAGCGGGATCCACCCCAAAGATACACTAACTTCCAACACTGTCCCTTCCATCTCTGCTCCCTCGTGCCCACCCAGTCCACACCATAGTCACTTCTCACTGGAGCATAGCTTCTTAATGGGTCTCTCTGCTTCCACTGTCTCCTGCCCACAGTCCATCTCCACGTTGCAATCTGAGTGATATTCAAAGTCTAATTAGATAAAACTCCAATGGTTTCCCATTGCAATGGGAATAAAATTCAAATCCATACTATAGTCAAAAGCCCACCCTGCTCTGACCCCTGATTTTATCTCTGACCCTTTCTCCCCTTATGACTGCCACTTCAGTTACATTGGCTTTTCTGTTCTGGGACACCCACAGCTTGTTCCTGCTGATCCTTCTCCCCGGAATGTTCTTTCTGCAGACCCTCAAGTGGCCACTTCTTTTAACCAACTGTCATCTCAGAGAAGTTCCCTGGACCACCCTATCTAAAGTAACCCTCCCCGGCCCTGCTTTTCATGACCCTGCTCAAGTGTCAGTGTGCCCACTAAATGTAAACTGTGATGGTTGTCCCGACTCCTGGCAGTATTCCCAGCACAAGGTACAGATGTTTGTGGAATGAGTAAATTATTCAAGAGTCAGTGTAGATAATAAAAAGGTATTAAAAGAGCAGCAAAAGTACAGTATATTATGCCTACAATTAGCTGCCAAAAAATGTTGTGAACAACCAAAGGATTTTTAGCAAGAAAGTGGATGAATAAAAGATAAGTCCTGGGCTCAGAAGAGATAATATTAACAAGTAAACACAAGAACACAGAACCATTCAACTCCTCCTCTGCTTTCATCAAGGAAGCTGACCTCCAAACTTGAAGGAGTGAGATAAGCATTGCTGCAGAAGAAATTAAGACCCTGTTCGTGGTAATACTTGAAATAGCTGTCAAGGAACTGCTGGGAATTCATGAAACCAAGAAGTGCCAAAAGAACAAAGGCAGACAAAATTAACCAATTTTTTAAAAGATAAGTGTCCCTAACAACAGGCTGGGAAGATAGAGCAATCCCCTGGAAAAGTCCTTCATTCAACAATATTTTTTAGTATTTAACCCCAGGCACCATTTTAGGCACTAGGTTAGGCAGTGAATAATATGTTAATTGGTGACATGCTAAGGAGAATAAAGTAGAGAAGGGAAACAAGGGTTTCCAGGGGTTGAAGTTTTGTAAAGTTAAGTCAGGTGGTCAGGGAGGGTGCCTGCTGAGTTTGTAACACATGAGCAGAGTCCTGAAGGATGTGAGAATCACGCTATGTAGACATCCGATGGAGAGCACTCTAGCAAAACAGCATATGCAAAGGCCCTGAGGTAGCAGAGTTGTGTCTAGAGTAGAGTGAAGGAGAGGAAAAGTAGCAAGAAACAAATTAGAGCAAGGTCAGAAGGCATAGGGACTTGTAGGTTATTACAAAAACTTGTGTGATAGGCTCTGACTTACCTTTCAAAAGGATCACTCGAGCTATGTGATGACTGAAAGGGCAAGCAGGGAGGCCCGTTAGGAAACTGTACCAGTTACACAGGCAAGTAACGGTGACTTGAACCAGGGCAACAGCAAAGAACATGGTGAGAAATGGTGGATTCGAGATAGAGATAGAGAGGGAAGGAAGAGTCATCAGGATTTGTTGATAGTTCAGATGTAGAGTGAAAGAAAGAAAAAGGAGTTAAGAAGGACTCCAGAAGTTTCTGGTTATGAACAGCAGGACAGATGGCGGTTTCACTAACTTTGCTGGGGCAGATGGCAGGAGTAGATTTTGTGGGATCTAGTCAGGAACTCAGTTTTGGACATGTGAAATTTGATATGCTTAAGATCTAAGTGGTGACAGTTGGATATGTGGGCTTCGAGTCCAGGGGAATAGGCCATTAACACATGGATGGCATGGGTGGAATGTATAAGATCTCAAAGGAAATCAGAGTAGTCAGAGAAGAGATGAGAGCCAAAAACAGTGCCAGACCCTCTGATGTTAAAAGGTTAAGGAAATGAGGAGGAACTAGCAAAGGATTCTGCCACAGAGCTATCGGTGGAATAGGAGAAAATTCTAGAGCTTTAGAATTTAGTAGGTGACTATTGGAAGGCAAGTTGTGATAACTAGTAACTAACCTGGATTCACCATGAATAACTGACCACTGACCTGATAAGATAACTAGTACACCAATGGAGACAATGCAATACAGACACAGAGAGCTCCATAATTCCTTGTCATGGACCAGATGGCTGTGCGGCTAGATGTATCTGTAAATGTCTTGGTCTCTGCATTGCAGAGGATGCCTCGAGTAGCAAACCAAAACACTTAATCCACTGAACAGATATTTCTTGAGGGCTAATGAAGAGATCAAGGCCCTCCCTGACACTCTTCCTCCTCTCCCACCCATCTGTTGGGTTCCTAAATGTGCTTCCTCTTCTCTCCAGTTTCTGAGCCCACCTCCTTCTGCTCTTCATCACCAGGTGATGTTCTATTTGTCTACCAGGACCCTGCTCAAGAAGCTCCTCCTCCAGGAAGTTTCCTTTGATTTTCCCACCCCCACTTCATATAGGTGCACTTCCTCTGTTTTTTCCAAAGCCTTTATTATTCTGTATCCTGAAACTCTCTCCTTCCCCAATCTGGGAACATCTCAAGGCAGTGACTGTCGTTTAGAGATGTGCTTTGGCTGAGTTCAAGCTCAAAGACCTTTTCCACATCTCATCCTTACCACTAAGGATGTGTGGCCTTGGGCACGTTATTGCCTGAATTCCCTATTTTGTAAGATGGGGATGCGAATGGTATGTACCTCGTAGTTTGCTGATTCAACGCTCTAACTTGTGAAAGTCTCAGGACAGCACCTGGCAGCCAGTCCACTGTGCAGCTCAGCTGCCACTCTTTGTGTCAGTGAAAGGCACATGCTTCATGCCAAGCATGCAGTGTGCAGTAGTTTTGTCCAGTAAATAGTCCAGAGACAGGAAAAGCCCTGGATGAGAGATTATTCTCCCTCCTTCAAAGAACCTAGCTCCCTGGCATCTGGTGCCATCTCATGGCCCCATTCATCTTGTCTATGTCATTTACCCACCTCCTAGTCACCAGTTACTTGAGCTCTGGTTCACCCTCTCCCCCATCCCCCACTCCTGTCATTGCCTCAGTGATCACTATCCACTTGCACCCACCTAATGCCTGTCCTTAAACTCCTTCCTCTCCAGTGAGTTTTCTTACACCCACCCCACCACTGTCTCCCACAGTTACCCTCAAGGATTTGATCTCACCGGTCTGTTTAAAATATGCCCTGTACCCTGTATTCCAGCACACGGCTCAACAGGTATCACTACTCGCATTCTCTGCCCTCAAAATGACCTCTTATCACCAGCTCCATCTGCGTTTCATTGTGCCTCAGTCCCCATCTGGTTCCTTTCCCCTCCTTGCCCAGTCTAGGTTCTGTGGTCCATTTTACATTTCTACTCCCTTCAACTTTTGCACCTCTCCACCAGCTTAGCATCTCTCTACCAGCTCCACTGCTAAACCCTCACATTCACTCTCCATGCCCGGACTCAAGGAGCTGAAGCGAGCATCACCTCCAACACAGCCTAGCTGTCCTGTGTCTGCTTTTCTCTAGCTGGCTTCCCCTCCCACTCCATGATGACTATTTGATACCTTCACTCCCGTCAACCTTCACACTCGCTCCTCCATCCTCACTCACAGCTGATGACCTCACTAAACAAGTCCTAAGAAAATAGAAGCCAATGGACACATCTGTTTTCATCTTCTGACCACCACACCCACAGGCCTCCCTGCCCTTGGACCCGTCTCTCCTCAGCCTGTGTCAGGTGAGCAACACCCTCTCCCTCTCAGAGCCAGGCAGTGGTTGCTGGGGACCACAGCATTTTTAAAAAAGATGAGCAGGCCAAGGGGAATGCTCTGCCCACCCCACCCTCTGCAGTCCCTCTGTATAAAGAAGGGTCTTTGTCCTGCCCTAGACCCCACTCCTCCCTCCCACCCCCCAAAGGTTGGTAATACCTTCAACTCTGGGGAGAAGGAGAAGAGGAATGTCTCGCCGGTACCATAGAAGCCTTTGCTGAGTCGAATAGCCGAGGAGGAGAAGGCCCCAAATATCTGGAAAGCACAAGAACTTGGAGCTAGAAGGAAGTTGGACATCCTCTGGCGATCCTGTTCTCCAGATTTGGTTATAGAGGCTTGGCCTAGAGGGGCACCCCTCTAGGTTCCCACAGAGGCTTGGGGCTTGGGGAGGCTTCCTTCAACATGCATCCTTTCCCTTAGCTCTCCCCAGGCAAGAGCTCTTACTAGCATCCTCCTCCTTTTTCTTTCTTTTTTTAAAATTGATTTATTTATTTATGCATACAAGAGCTGGGGTATAGGCAGAGGTGTGGGGGTGGGGGGTGAGAGGATTCACCAGAGACAGAGTAGGGAGCAGAACAGGCAGATCGACAGAAATACACTGCTGAGGGTAACAGAGGACAAGACGAGAGGTCTGCTGCGCCATGTGGGAATCTCCCTGGCCAGGGATCGAACTCAAGCTGCAGTGGCTGCCGATAGTTTCAGAGTGTTGGGAGTTAACCCCTTGTATCACCAGGGAGGCCCCTTCTCCTTTTTCTTAAACATGTTTATTTTATATAAGTATTCCTTGTAGAAAAATCTTAACAGAACCCAGCAGAAGGAAAAATAAAGTCACCCAAATACCCATTATTCCTCTTAACATGTTAGTGCGTTTCCTTCCAGTATGTTTAATATCAGTGTACATATTCTGACATAGCAAATCCTCATTTAATATCTTCAATAGGTTCTTGGAAACTGCAACTTTAAGCAAAACAATGTAGAAAGGAACCAAATTCATCATAGGTTAATTGATATAAACAAGAGCTAAGTTCCTAAGGTGTTTTTCTAGTCACAAAAACAACACCAAACATCTAAGATTCAAACATGTCTAATATTAAATGATAACTTGTATCTACTCATTCATTTTCCAACCTGCTTAGTCCTGTTCAGAGTTGTCTAGAGTCTAATGCAGCACCTAGGGGCCCAGGGTGGGGCCCAACTCTGGACATGATGCCCCTCCATCTTTCTCTCTTTTACACACACACACACATACACACACACACACACTCCCCACACTCAGACAATTGAGACATAACAATGACCCTAAGGTGCATGTCTTCAGGATGTGAGAGGAGGCCGGAGTACCAGGAGAAAGCCCACACAGACATGGGGACAGTGTGCAAACTCAAAACAGTGGCCTCTGTGGGAACCAGTTGTTTTATTTCCTCAAATATGTTGAATGAAAAAAAAAAAAAGATGTTGAATGAAATGACATTGCTGACCAAAAACACAAAATCCTGTAGTGCATCTGTTTTGAAATCTGTTGTCCCTTCACTTTATAAAATTTCAAGCACAAAAAAGTTTAAAACTCAGTACCAAAGAGCTTCCATGTGGATTTAAGTGTGTAAATGTGTTTGCCATATTTTCTTTCTCTTTGTAGTTTTCTGACCCATTTGAAAGTAAGTTTTAGAGTGTGTTACCTTTCACCTGTAAATAGTTCCTCTCTGAAGAATAGGGAATTTTCTCTTATGTAACCACAATCCTGTTATCTCACCTAAGAAAATTAACAGTGGTGCCACGTGAGATGGTATCCAGTTCATATTCCATTTCCTCCAGTTGTCTTTAAGAGTGTCTCACTTTCTGCTTTAAAAACTGAGACTTGGAGGGCCTGCGGTGCTCCTAGACAGTGAGGCCTCTATTACAGTCACCTGGCTCCTAGATTGTCAATTTTCTCTTATTGGGGCGCCACCCTCTCAACCCCCACCGCCAGAGGCAGTGTGCCAGTAGCCCGGGCACCTATTCCTCTGGGGCTCGTGGGCACTGCTCTGGACAATGTCACCCTTTGTACCAGAAAGCAGGCGGGCTCTATGGGAGAAGACAACTAGAAGAGAGTAGAGGAGGGGTGAAAAGAGGAGGAAACTGGGGTGGGAAAAGCTCTGACTTGGGGTCCGGGGAGGGAGGGGGCACCATGGAGCACAGTCTACAGGGGCAAGAGGTCTCAGATGAGGAGACTCATTGGAAGCCTGAGACTCTGGTCATGGAACCAGAAGAGAAATGAAGTGCCCTGTCTCACCGCTGAGTTTCTACCATCACGGAAAACAACACTTGAGACAGATACAAAACAACACTTGAGACAGATACGTCAGAAAGAGGCAAGCTTTGCTGACTGATCCTGAAGATAAGGGCGAGGGGAACAAGCTCCGGAAGAAAGAAGAGGGTGAGGAAAGCCATGTGGTTTAGCCGCGATTGGGGGCCTGAGTGGGCCTTTGCAGCTACAGACTGCAGGGGAACTGGATGAAATGGGGAAACTCTGACAAGGAGGACCTGGTCCCTGCCAAGGAAGCCAACGTCAAGTGCCCACAGGTTGTCTGATCCTTCAATGAGGAAAGGCTGAGGTGGCATCACAGCCCCTCGGAGGTAAACAACAAATAAGAGACCAAAAAGAACTCTCCTGAGGACTAGTCCTGGTCCTGTCAGTGGGTTGGACATTCTGCTTGTATGACAGCACAGAGGTGGCTTGAGAAGATGTCCTTTGAAGAGCCAGCATAGTTTCTGTTCCCCACAGGGCTTTAAAGTTGTTTCCGCTGTCCAGTTTGCATATCCACCCCAGTGAGGGGAAGAACAAGTGTTTCAAGCAACCCATCCTGCCCTTGGCTGAGAGCAGCAAAGGGCAAATTTGCAGAATGGATGTGCAGGTGAGCAAAAAAGATTCTGTGGATCTTCAAAGAGCACTCCTCGACACACAGCCTTCTTCCCAGTAGTGTTAACCCCACATTCGCACAGACTGGCATGTGAGAAGTTTTGGGCTATTTCTGGTATGTTATTTAGGGTGGGAGAGATGGGCTGTGGAGGAAGGGAGATGGGTGGGATCATTTTCGTTACAATTTGGGGCTTCACTGGGGTAATAGTGGAACAATGAAAAACACAAACAACTAATGATGATTTGGTTCTATGTCCAGAATATTTTCTCTTTTCCAAATATGTCATTGGAGACATGAATGAGGACTGTGAGATTCACTGACTGTGAGTGCCTGAAATTTATAAGCCAAGGTAGTTCCTGCCTAAGCTTAATGCTGTTACCAACAAAAGACTAAACCAATTAGTAACTCACCAAAGCTGCAATGTGGGGGGGTAGAAGCTGATTAAGGAGTGAAATATTATTGGGGTGTGCAGACAGGCAGATCATTCTGTTTTAGAAGTGCTAAATCTTGAAATTGACACATGGACCGTTCTATCTTGGATTATGAAGTTGCAAATACTGGCTTGTCCCTCAGGGCCACTGGCTAAGGTGCTGGGGAGGAGGGTGGTACAGGAGGCTAGAGGGTAGAAAAGACAAGGGCCTGTGCTCTGATGCTTTGAGGGTGGAGAACTCTTGGAGCCTTCTGATTTATTATTTTTTATTTTTGCATAGAAGAACTAGGGTGTAGGCCAGAGGTGTGGGGGGGTGGTGAGAGGGCAGAACAGGCATAGACTGAAATACACTGCGAAGGGGAGCAGCAGGCAAGACAGGAGAGGTCTGCTGTGTCATGTGGGTCAGCTCCCTCGCTGGGGATGGACTCAGGCTGCAGCAGTGGGCCACCAGGGAGGCCCCGCCTTTCTGATTTTTGAACTTTGAAACCGTTGGTGACAGGGTTCAGTCACTGACAGCACAACTTCTATGGAATCACTTCAGAGTTTAATAATTTGAACGCTGGTCTTGGTAGAAAATTGAGCTTTCATATTGGAATAAATAAAGGCTCACTTTAAAATACAGAACAAGGTGGGCCTCCCTGGTGTGACAAGGGTTAAGTCACAGCACTATGAAGCTATCCACAGCCACCGCAGCACCAGTTTGATCCCTGGCCAGGGAGCTTCCCACATGGCACAGCAGAACTCTCCTGTCTCACCCGCTGCTCCCCTTAGCAGTGTATTTCTGTCAGTCTGCCTGTTCTGCTCCCCACTCTGTCTCTGGTGAATCCTCTCACCCCCCACACCTCTGGCCCATACCCCAGCTTGTATGCATAAATAAATAACTCTTTTCAAAAAATAAAATTCAGAACAAGGGCCTCCCTGGTGGCCCAGGAGTTAAGTCTCAGTGCTATCACCACTATGGCGTGAGGTCCATCCCCAGTCAGGGAGCTGGCCCACATGGCGCAGCAGACCTCCTCTCTCATCCACTGCTTGCCTTAGCAGTGTATTTCAGTAAATCCACCTGTTCTGCTGCCCGCACTATCTCAGCCCCTGCACCTCTGGCCTACACCCCAGTTCTTCTATACAAAGATAATTTTTTTTAAATTGGCAATAATTAAAATAAAATACAGAACAAAACAAAAAATATACTAAGAATTAATTCTCCAACTACTGTCTTGAATCATGACAGCCAACGGTTTTTGCCATCATCTAGACCTGCATCTAGAACTCCACTGTAAAATCTGTTTAGGCATTTGCTAGGCTTTTGTGACAACTGTTTAAACTTCATATCACACCGTCATTTTTTGTCCTAATAAAACTATAGCTTTATAATTCTTGAGAACAAAAACCACTTGGAATATCTATGGTTCTACATAACTTGTCTTATCTGCCCAATATTTCACTCTCTAGACCAGAGTTATTTTTAGCCATTCTTCTCTGGCGGGGCGGCTGGGCGGATGCGCTGGATGGCGGCACAGGATCACTGGGCGGAGAGGGGTTAAGATGAGTGGAAACTTCCTCCAAGTCTGCACTGTTTTGCCAAAGAAGAGGCTCCATCCAGGGGGAGTCAGCATCCTGGTTTTGTGGCAGGAAGTCCTTCTATCTGCATTTTAAGGGAGGTGCTCCTAACCAAGCAGGGCCCCCTGAGGCTCCTGAGATTCTTCTATCTCTAACATGTTCCTTCCACAGAAAGGCAGTTCTAAACAGCTTCCCCTCCCTCCCCACTCCTGCTGCCTGAATCCCCCCATTGGAGAGACCAAAGGCAGTGCCCTCTCAACATCCTTCATACAAAATGTAGGAGTCTACTCTTGATGCCTTCTGCGATCCATTCTTTCCCCATCAGCAGGTAATGTTTTAAAAATCTCTGTGTTCTCTTTCCTGAAGTTGCCCATTGGTACCTAGTTAGGATCCCCCCATAGCCTCGGGTTGGGGCTGCAGCCCAGCTCACCTGCCCATCCTGGTCCCTCAGCACCAGCAGCACGGACCCATTGTGGCCCTCCATCTGCCTGTACAGGTTCCGTAAACTGAAGCCATCCCTCGATGTGCAAAAGACCAGATTCCAGGAATGGCCAGTGAGTCTCGGGGGGAGGTGGAGGCTGAGCTGGGGACAGGCAGAAGGTGAACGAAGGATCTACAGTGGAAACTATATCCTGAGAGCCCCAGAAGGAATGGGTTAAATAGCCACCACTCACACAGGCATGGAACTCTATAGGTTAGAATAGTTTACTAATTCCTGGGGGGGCTTCATTCCCATTAGCAGCAGCCCTTGGACAGAGGGATTATTATTCCCATTTTACAGAGGAGAAAACTGAGGCTCAAGGGAGGTGAAGCAAGTTGCCTGAAATCCACGTGGGGAGTAAATAACAAAGTCAAGTTTGGAACCCAGGTGAAGTCCCCCTAGCAATAGAGAATAGAAGAAATGCCGAATCTTTCCTCCTAATCTTCCCACCTTACCCTCACCACCACCACCCCACCTTTGGCTTCAGTCCCAAGGGCTGAAGCTAATTTCATTTTATCCTTAACCTCCTGGCCCAGTGAAGAGCATGATGCTAGTACTACTGGGTCATTTTATAAGAAAGGAAATTGATTTTCCCAAGGTGACACTGAGCTGGGGGCAGAGCAGAAGTGATCCCAGATGTTCCTGGACCTGACTCGGGTGGGGCAGGAGAGTGGGACCATTCTACCTGGGGCTGGAATCCCTGCGCCCTGGTCCATTCCCGAACCTGCCTGATCTCGGAGGCTCCCAAAACCTGGCTGGCCTCTGTCAGCTGGGGCTCCACGGGATCTTCAGGAGCAGGGGCTGAGGCTGGGGCAGGCGCTGTCTCCTCCTCTTCTTCCTCACCCTCCTCCGCAGACAGAGTGTCTTCCACCACGCTGGGCTGTGAAGACACAAAGAATCAATCAAAAGGAAAGGAGACACCAGTTTCCCCAGCTCCTGAGCATGAGACTCAGCTTCATGACCCTTTCCTAGACTCCTGCCGCCCCCAGCCCGCCAAAGTAGGCCAGGAAGTGTCCGCAACAGGTAAGACTGACCCTGCCCCCAGGCTGCTTCTCCCCCAGCCTCTTACCAGCAGAGTATAGCGCCAGCCACCTTTCATTCTCTTGCTGGAATCCAAGCTGTGAGTTCTCAGCCCTGCTGGGGGAGGAAGCTCCACTGGGCGAGGTCTAGAGATGACAGGGAGAGGCCTGGGGCACACCCAGCCTACTCCACGCCCACCAAGTTGCCCTTTGCTCCCTTTCCCCTGTCGTCCCAGGCCAAGCTGTCACCAGCTGGGTCTGTCTGTAAGTCAGCCACAATCAGGACTTTCACTTGCAGTTGGCATTTGATATGTGTTGGGCATGCACAGTAATTCTAGTTCTCATTTCTTTCCACCTCCTTGCCCTTCAGGCAACCTGACCTAGTGACTATGGCCCTAGGGACAGATGCCTGAGCCCCAGGTTAGGTATCTGGGATCTCTGGTTCTTCACATTGGATTTTGCACCCCTGGGCTCTGTTTCCCCACGTGTATCATATTGGACCGGTCATCTCAAAGGCCCCGTAGCACTGACATCTTCTCTAAGCCGGTGAGTGCATCATAACCGAAGCTTGAAAGACATTAAGCCTAGACCAAAAGAACAGATCTTTTTTAAAAATTCATTTTTCTAATTAAGAAATACATATTTTATACATGTTTATGATAGAAAATTTGAGAAACCGGGCCTCCCTGGTGCTGTGGAGCTGTCGGCGGCTTGCGATGCAGGTTCGACACCCGACGGGGGAGAATCCCACATTGTGCAGCAGACCTCTCCTGCCTTGCCCTCTGCTCCCCTCAGCAGTGTATTTCTGATCTGCCTGTTCTGCTCCCCACTCTGTCTCTGGTGAACCCTCTCACCGCCCCGCGCCTCCGGCCTGTACCCCAGCTTGTATGTATAAATAAATAAATCTTTTAAAAAAAAAGAAAATTTGAGAAACCTAGGAAAGAATAGAGAAAGATAAAAATATAATCATAATTTCATCTCTTAAAGTTAAACTCTCAATGACTAAGGGTAGATTTTTCACTCTTTTGGATTTATTTCATATACATGTGTACGCACACATTTATAAATAGATCATACCATGTATAGTTTATGAAGAGCTTTTTCCAACTTAATGAATGAGAATTTTCCAACAACATCCTGTACTCTTTGAACATGTGGTGTTTTTTAAAAAAGATTTATTTTTATTTATTTATGTATACCAGAACTGGGGTATAGGCCAGAGGTATGGGGTGAAGGGGAGGTGAGAGGATTCACCAGAGACAGAGTGGGGAGCAGAACAGCAGATCTACTGAAATACACTGCTGAGGGGAGCAGCGGGTGAGACAGGAGAGGTCTGCTGGGCCATGTGGCTTAGCTCCCTGGCTGGGGATTGAACTCATGCCGCAGTGGCTGTCAATAGCTTGTTAACACTGAGACTTTAACCCCTGCACCACCAGAGAGGCCCTGAACATGTGGTTCTTAAAGTCTGCAAATTATTTCATTATAGGAAGTACATCACATATTCTTCTGCTGTTGGATATTTTGTTTGCTTCTCATTTTCTGTGATTACAGGCAAAACTGTAATGAATTTCTTGTTCAGAATTCTGATGATGTCCTTTATGATAAATTTCAAATGTTGGGTCAAAGGGCATGTACATAGTTCTTGATAAAGGTTTACAAAGGTTTCCCAGTTGCTTAAAGCTCATCTGTGTCCAGATACCTTTAGGGAATGTCAGGGTGAAATCTTTCTGATCCTTAAGTCTTATACCCTCAAACCACAGGTAAGGAAACTGCCCCTCGGAAAGGAAGGGACTCAGCACAGGGCAGTATACACAGTAGCTAAGGGCAAGACTCTGTGGAGTCAGGGAGTTCAAACCCTGCTTTTGCCACTTACTTGCTATGTGACCTTGAGCAAGTTACTTAACATCTCTGGGCTTCAGTTGCTTCATTTGTAAAATACTAATATCTGGGCCTCCCTGGTGGCGCAGCGTATAGGCGCTGCACTGTGGTGCTTTTGGCAGCAGTGACAACGCCCAGCTGGGGAGATTCCCACATGGCACAGCAGACCTCTCCTGCCTTGCCCGCTGCTCCCCTCAGCAGTGTATTTCCAACACTCTTCCAAATGCTGCTCCCCACTCTGTCTCTGGTGAACCCTCTCACCGAGCCCCACGCCTCTGGCCTGTACCCCAGCTTGTATGCATAAATAAATAAATCTTTAAAAATATACTAATATCTACCTCCTAGGGCTATTATAGGAGAAATTGGGTAATTTCTCAATAATTGGTAATTTCTCAATAATCTCACGCCAGACTGTCTTCAATTTGCTGAGATAACCCCCAGTATCTGCTGTTTGGTGACTGCTGGATTAATGACGACACTTATTTCTATCCGCCTGACACTGCCTCCTTGAGAGATCCAGGGCTTGAATCTCTGACAAGTGGCCACTCAGTTTCCACCTGTCACCTCTGGGACAGTGACTTGGTCACATGCAAGGGTGAGTAGCTCGGGAGGGAGACGCAGGAGCCGTGGAGGTGTACTCACCCTGCTAAGCCCTGGTAGCTGAGCCCTCCAGTCCATTTAGCCAGTTGTTTTCCTTAGTGCCTCTCCCTGACCCCCAGGGAGGGGGCTGCATCCAGAACCAACCTTGCCCAACTAGTGGTCCGTACACAGAAGCATTAGCTCCACATCCTGGTGCCCAGGCAGGTGGCTGGCACCTCTACCACGATCAATTCCAGGCTCTCCTCCCTGGCTCTTATACCTGCCCAGAGGGTGGCAAGCCCTGGCCCTGTGCCCGTGCCCGTTCCAGCTGGGAAGACCTGGAGGTGATTATTGTCCATCAGAAACTCAAACCCCACAAATACACACAAACACGACCTTGTCACCCCTCTGGCCCCTGCTCTGCCCCCACTGGACCAAAGAGATAGAGAATACAGAACTTCTTGGCTTTCGCTGACCTGGAGTCTCTCACCACAGCCACCTAGTAACTAAGGCCCACCGTTGAGGGCTCTTCCCCATGGAACACAGCTGCTACAGCGTGGGTAAAGCCAGGGGCTCTGCAGGGGCAGCTCAGGGCTGGGAGGCTGGGAGAAGCAGCCCTACTCTGGCCCTGCCGGTTTCCCCTCCCTCAGTTGGGGTGCTGATTCGATTCTTTCCTCATTGACATGTCATGACGTTAGGTGAAGTCACACACAGAAAGCCAAGTGTTTAGCACACGGCAGGCATCCCATCTGTGGGGTTACTTCTCTGTCCCTGACACCTCAGAGGATTTCGGTGAACACTGTATTGTTGAATCACAGAATTCAAAGGTAGAAGGGGCTTCAATCTGTCCCAGAGCAAGCCACCTCCACCCAGGGCAGGATCCCCAGGAAAATATGCCCCCAAATGGGCAGAGAGCCTCTGTTATGGGGGTGAGACCCCCATCTGGGGTTACTCATTCCACTGACATGTAACTGAAAAAGACCCCCTCTTGCTGACGTTGGTGGAGAGGACTTGGGTTCCTCGCTACCCTGTCTATGGCCAGGTCTCCTGGGCAACACCCCATTCTGGAAGGGTGGGATGCCAAAAGGACTTGTATTATGGGGAAAACAGACACGCAAGGGGCCCTGTTGCCATCTCAAACACGGCTGTTGCAACATGTGTTGAAACTGTAAACAGCTCAGGGGTCACACATCTGCCCCTTTCTGCTCTCCCTCCCTGCTCCCAACCCCGTGTCTCCCACACTCTCCCTGAGCAGTTGGGGCACAATGGGATATGCCTTGCTGTCTCATTCTTTATCCTCAGGTCCAGGAAAACTTGGAATGTGACCTGACAGGAAAGCCAATTTCCATATAAGAGGACCCTAAAAAGTGTCCACGATGGGATTGCAGGTGCCAGAGTTCCAGATGTCCCAGCTCTGCCTTTCTCTTTTCCTTACCAGACCACATACTGCCTTTCAGAATCGAAATAGCTCTCACCTGGAAACAATTTGAATGCCCAATAAAATGAGGAAAAGTTAAGTGACCCATAGAGCGTCATCTCTGTGGTTTATTTCCAAGTAATGTTTCCTCTTAAGTAAAAAAAGGTAGGATATAAAATTGTAGTTGCACTACAGTTTTAGCTATGCAAAATAAACTCAAAAACATTATGAGAAATAACTAGAATTCCTTCTGGAAGATACTTGGAGTTTTCTGGATAGACTGACTTTACCTTGAACCTCAAGAGGGTACATAAGATGGTCTGACACCCACCACAGAACCTGAGAAATCTGATTTCCATTCTCTGAGATGACTTTTCTATAAGGCCTTTGACCCCCTCAAACCTTCACCCCTTCGCTTCCAGCTGGCAACATTATTCTCCATTGAGAAAACAGAAGCCACTGTCAGCCACTCCCTCCCTTTCCCCGCAGACCCACTGCACCTCACCTACCTCTTCTGCCTTCCCTCCAGGACCCTGGAAGGGCCCCTGTTCCTTTTGGGAGCTAGTCCCCCATTCTTGGGTCTCTTTGTCCATCTCCCATTTTCCTGCCCTTGTTTGTCTCCCCATCTCGTGTTTTTGCTGACCTTTCCTGCTGATGTAACGTCCCCTCCTCAGCTGCTCCAGTTCTCTCCTCCCTGTGCTCTGTGTCCACCTCCTGTCCACTCTCGATCCATTCCTCCAGCTCTGGCCCCATCACCTGCTCTTGTCAAGGTCCCCAGCAGCCTCCAGGGAAGCCTGAGGAGGCGCACTTTCTTTTTATTTTTTTAAAGATTTCTTTTTTATTTATTTATGCATATAGAACTGGGGAGTAGGCCTAGGTGTCTGTGGGGGGTGGGGTGCAAGGATTCACCAGAGACAGAGTGAGGAGCAGAACAGGCGGATCAACTGAAATACACTGCTGAGGGGAGCAGTGGGCGAGACAGGAGAGGTCTGCTGCGCCATGTGGGTTGGCTCCCTGTCCAGGGATCTAACTCATGCTGTAGTGGATGCGAGTAGCTTCACAGTGCTGAGACTTAACCCCCTGTGCCACCAGGGCGGCCCCAGGAGGGGCACTTGCTACTTCCACCTTCCTCCAGCTTTTGTGCTGCTGATCAGTGCGATGCCTCCACCCTCATTTACTTACTCTGTTGCCTTGATTTCCCACAACATATTGTCTCGGTTTCCCTCCTACCTTGATCCTTCTCTGTTTTTTTGTTGTTGTTTGTTTGGGTTTGGGGGGACTGGTTTCTTTTCTACTCACTTTTTTAGAACCAGGAGTTCTTCTGGTTCTAAGCCAGATTTTTTTTCTCTCTAGAGACCCTCTCCCTATAGGACCTCACCTGGTTTCATGGATTTAAGGATTGTCTAAATGCTGATGACTCTCATGGCTGCAAACCAGCTGCTGTTCCTGGCTTCCAAACTCCTGCCAGTTCCTCATATGGATTTTCCAGTTGGATGCTCCGTAGTCATCTCCAATCCAGAAAGAAGTCTTCATTTCCCCCTCCAAATCTGGTCTCTCTATCCTTTGACCACCTCCTAGTTTGTCTTTCCTGTTTAGTTAAAGAGCATCATCATTCACCCTGTATCTAAAGTCAGAAACCTGAAAGTTGAACTTGACTTCCTTTCTCAGAACACTTACTTCCTGTCAAGAGTACCTGATTCTTCACAGCTCCAGAGCAGATCTCAAGACTACTCTCCTTTTCCTCTTCACTGCTTCCACCCTCAATCCAGTGTTCTCTCAGACTATGGTTCAATAGTCCCCTAACACATCTACTAGATCCCTTCCTGCCAGGAGCTAGAGTGGCCTATTTCAATCATAAGTTAGAATGTCTTGTGGATCTGCTGACATTCTCCAATGTCTTGTCACTGGGTAAAAAATAAAGCCCCTGCCCAGGACATGCCTTGGCTCCTGCTGTCTACTCCAGCTTTATCCTGTCCTGCTATCACCCAAGTTCTAGCCACATTGATCTTCTCACTTTCTTGAATATCTGTCAAGCTTGTCTTCCTTCAGAGCCTTTGCCTTTTCTGTTGCTCTGCTTGGAGTTCTCTCACTCTGGCTCTCTGATAACTTAGTTTGTTACCTCTTCAGAGAAGCCTCCCTAACTAAAGCAGGTACCCTACCAATTCCTCTAATTCTTCTTCAACCAGTAGCTTTGTTGCTTTCATAATTTGGATAATGAAAAAAAATCCTTCATTTTAAAAAAATGACCTCTTATTGAAGCCTTCTAGGATTTAGTCTCCATCATGTTGGTTACTTTAGCAGCTAGAAGGGAAGAAAACAAACTTTTCCCACTCGGCAGTCAGCATCTTCACGTCTTATAATCTGATATATAATTCTTACAATCATTGAATGCTTCATTGCTTTTGGGTGGAGCTTTATATAGCACACACTGAGTGCTTGGGCTGGACACTGCCCAATCATGTGGTACAACAGGTTCTGGGGTTGGGTGGCCCTGGGTTCAAATCAGTCCCAGTCCTGCTACGTCCAAGCTGTATGTCCTTGGACCTGCATTCCTGGTATCCATCGCTGTGTAACAAACTGCTCCCAAACTTAGTGGCTTAAAACAACAATATTTATTTTGCAGTCAGGCAGGATCAGAGGGACAGCTAATTTCAGGTCCACTTGACATCATCAGGGGCGGCTCCAAGGCTGGGGTCTGAACCATTTGAAATCTCATTCTCTCACATATCTAGTGGTTTAGTGGGGACCAGATACGGTGTTGTTGGCTGAAACACTTCATGTGGCCTGTCCATAAGGACTGGACTTCCTCCCCACATTGTGCCTGGGTTCCAAGGGATAAGAGAGAGTGGGAGGAAGAGAGAGAAAGGGAGAGGAAGAGGGAGAGAGTGAGCACTCTCACTGGGCAGAGTCATATTGCCTTTTATGACCCAGCCCTGGAAGTCACAGTGTCGCCGCTCCCATACTTTTGGTTGAGACAGTCACGAAGATCTGTTCAGGCTCAAGGAAAGGAGCCATAGACACTGTTACTCAATCTGAAAGGTGTCAGTGCCATGTTGTAAAAAGATCAGTTGGGATGACATATATATTGCTGTGCCCATCTTTGGGGAGGAAAAAAAAAGTCAGAAGAAGTTCTTTACCTTTCTGAGACTCTCCACTGCAGTGTTGAGAACAGAGCCCCGCATATGTGAACATCCACACATCAAGAAGCACAGGGCTTGCTTTGCTGGCAGACAATGATGGTCTCCTTGCAAGCAGCCAATTTTGACTTCTCAACAAACCTCACTACTTCTGTGGTTTCCCTGAGCTGAATTGATCCTGAGGCCAGAGCTCTTATCTCAGTCCTTCCCACCCCCCAGGTTCCTCCCCACAAGGGCCTTGCTGCTGTCTGGGGCTCTCCAGGGGCTGCAATGTAGAACATCGCTACCCCCAAGCCAAAGACTCTCGAACAGGAAGGCCCCTCAGCCCCTTGCTCAACCATGACTGCTGAGGCCCAGTGAGGATATGTGATTGAACTGGGACTTGGGTCCAGGTTCAAGTGGGAAGATCCAGGCCACTCTAATCTCAGGACCCCTGGTGTGGCTATGGGTATGTGAGGAGTGACTGAGCCAGCCTGGTCTGGCATGCCTTCTGCATGGATCCACACCATCCAATATCTCTAATGTCATATTCTGTATAGGAGAAAAACTGAAGCACAGAGAGGGTAAATAATGGCCAAGACATTGGACATCACACAGCATCTCTGTGCCAGACCAGAATCAGCCTACAAGAAACAGGGACCTCAGGCAGGAAGGCCCATCATCTATTCCATCAGACCAGACCAGGTGGGGAGTCCGAGGCCCAGGAAGTGGGAAGCTCTGTCCTGAGTCACTGTCCAGCACCCCTGCCCCTGTGTCAGGCCTTGCCACACCACTTATGATGAATCTTTCGTGGCCTATCTCCCCTCTGTCCTGGGTGCTCCAAGAACAGGAACCCACCACTGACAAGTCAACCACTGTGTTCCTCAGTGTCCTGCCCAGTGCCTGTGCCCTGGGTGAGTAGACAGTCATGAGGGGCCCGGAAGCTGGTACATTCCAGGAGGGCTTGGGAATGCCCCTAAAGTGTTTCCTCAGAATCTGTGAGTGGCCCTGCCCTTTACCTGGCTAGGTGCGGGGCACCCAGAGGAAGCACTGAAGGTGGAGGGGGCAGTCACATACCTAGATACACCTAGATGGGGGTGAAAGGGTATACTCCAGGAGTGCATTCACCGTATATGGGAAAGGTGGCACTGAAAGGAAGGAGTGAGCCTGGTACCAGCTGTGTATAAGGGCAAGAGGAAGTGAAGGAACAGGGTTGGAGGAGAAGGAGGTGAAAGGAGAATATGGGTAGGAGGAGGAAAAGGAAGAAAGGAAAAGGAGGAGGAAGAGGAGCAGAGGGAAAGGAAAGGAGGGGGAAGCCGGAAGGAGGAGGAAGAACAGGCCACAGTGGGGTAAATACAGCCCTGCCCACCACCCTCTGGGTGGCCAGGGGTGCTACCTTGAGGGTGAGTGCTTGCCAGGTAGGGTAGCCCAAGAACTTGGTCTGACTCTGCCCTGGGATGGTTTAGCTAGAGAGGAGTTGCAGTGAGGAGGGGGGCGGGGGAGATGGGAAGGGGGAGGGGAAGTGTGACAGACACACGGGCAAACCAACAACAGGGCGGGAAGCACAGCTCTGGAGGCAAAGAAACTACGCCTACCAGAGCAGGGGCTCTTGCGAGGATGTGTGGGTATCAGGGCAACAGTCTCCAGCCTGTGCCAGTCTCCACCGGTGCCAGACCCACCCCGAAAACATCACTAGTCTGACACTTCAAAGTGGGCCGACTCCATTTTACTGTGCAGTCTGAAACCCGGGTTGGGGAGAGGAGGGAGTGTACCTGGGATCACAACCAGTCAAGGCGCCCAGGGCCCGATATGTTACCCGGGACTACGCTGCCCATAGTCAGTGAGAGTGAAGCTGAGGCAGAAGGGCCGGAGCGTGCTCTGGAGTCCGTCCAGGCCCTGCCGTCGGCCTTGGGCTAATCGTCTTCCCTACGCTTCAGTTTACACTTCTGTACAATGGGATAATTGCTCTGGCTTTGTAAGGTAGAGGGGGGCGGAGTCCGCGCAGGCTCATCACAGCCGCGTGGAACGTGGTGGTACCCGGTGTGTATATGGATGCGGACACTTGCGATCTGAGGTCCGCCGGGCCTCTGCCTGGAAGTCCCACGCCCCGCCGTTCACGGGACCCCTGCCTGGACGCTGGGAGAAGGGGTGCAACCTCCGGGTGCATTCCCCAGGCCGGCAGGGGAGGGGGCGGCGGCGGAGCCGAAGAGGAGGGAGCTCAGGCCGCCGCAGCCCGGGCCCGCCTGACCCTCGAGGGGGTCGCTGTTGCCTCGCAGATCCCTCCCTCGCTTGCTGCCTGTGTCCCTCCCTGCCGCTCCCGCCGCGTCCGCCTTTTGTTCGCGGAGCCGCGCGCCCCCGAGCCGAGGCGGCGGGGCGGGGAGCTGGCGGGGCTGCGCGGGGGGCGGACCGCGCCGGGCGGAGCCGGGGCCCGGGCCTCAGCCGGACTCGGAGCCGGAGGAAGCGATCGACGCTCAAGCAGCCGGGTCCCGGGGGCGCTCCGGGGCCGCGGCGAGGCCGAAGGGGCGGGCGCCGGGCGGAGTCGGAGCCGGAGCCGGGGCGCCTGGAGACGATCTGGTCGCTCTCTCCGAACTCAGAGCAGCGGAGAAACCGTGCGACGCGGGTCGGGGCCAGAGCGCAACGCCGGGGCTGAGGTGGGCCGACAGGAGCCTCGGCCCGAGCGGCCGGAGGTGCGCCGGGACTCTCCCCAGGGGCGCGGAGGGCGGGCGGCCCCGAGCCATGCGCGCCGTTTGCTGAGGCCAAGGGAGGCCACGATGGAGGCGCCGGCGGGGGAGCCCACAGCCCGGGGTTGCGGCCCCCCGCCCGCGCCGGTCCCTGAGAGGAAGAAGAGCCACCGCGCACCGTCGCCGGCCCGGCCCAAGGACGTGTCCGGCTGGTCGCTGGCCAAAGGCCGTCGCGGCCCAGGTCCGGGTGCCGCAGCCGCCTGCAGCGCCGCGTCCTCGGCGCGGCCAGACAAGAAGGGGCGCGTGGTGGCTCCTGGGGCACGGGGCGCAGGGACGCGGGTGGCCGGGGTCCGCACAGGGGTCCGTTCGAAGGGCCGCCCGCGCCCGGGTACGGGGCCGAGACCACCGCCGCCGCCGCCCAGCCTCACCGACAGCAGCTCAGAGGTGTCGGACTGCGCGTCGGAGGAGGCTCGCCTGCTGGGCCTGGAGTTGGCGCTGAGCAGCGACGCCGAGTCGGGGGCCGGGGGACCGGCGGGGGCCCGTAGCGGGCAGCCGCCCCAACCGGCTCAGCCAGCACAGCACCCTCCGCGGCCTCCAGCCTCGCCGGATGAACCGTCGGTAGCCGCGTCGTCCGTGGGCAGCAGCCGCCTGCCACTGAGTGCCTCGCTCGCTTTCTCCGACCTCACCGAGGAGATGCTGGACTGCGGCCCTGGTGGCTTCGTGCGAGAGCTGGAGGAGCTGCGCTCGGAGAACGACTATCTCAAGGTGGGGGTGCTGATGGGGAAGAGGGAGGCTGTGGGACGGGCCGGTTGTCATAACCCCAAGGGCCTGAGCCATTAGCCGGCCCGCTGTACCAGGCAGGAAAAGGGGTCCTAAACCCTTGGGGAGCACTCGGAGGTTATTCTAGGGCTTTTTCACATCCCCCTCCCATTTTATTTAGGACGCCTTCTGAGGAGGAAACTGGTCAAAGGACCCTGATATGGGAAGGACGGCTTGAGAAAACTGCATTGGAGGATGCCTGCAGTCACAACTTGGCATGGGGGAAGGGGGTGCGGGCATTGGGTAGTCAGTGAGAGGCTAGACCTCTCCCTTTAATTACTCAGAACTCCCACCTCCAGGCCAGAGGTCAGGCCTTTGGCGACTGTCCTGCCGGGGAGACCTGTGGCCATGCCCTGCCGAGGAGAGGCCAGAACACCGTTCTGAGTCTTTCCCCAGGGCTTTCCCCAGTGAAGGCCTGTCCCTGCCTGCCGTTCAGGGCGGGTCCGGTTTGAAAGCATGACATCTGGGAACATCCCCTTGGCTGCAGTCCGACTTCCGCCCAGTCTAACGGTCCCACAGCTTGGGAGGATGATGTTGTGGGAGAACTGGTTCAGAGTCAGCTTCCTCGATCTCCGGATATTGTCTTCAGCCCTCGCTGGGACAGCCCCCGACCTCTTAGTTGTCCGGTTGACCCCTCGTGGCCAGGGCCCACGTTTTCCGTGTTCCCAGTGAGAGAGGGGCCATTCCTTTGGACATGTGGGGAATCTCCAAGCACCCCTGAGAGAGCAGCCTTTGTCTTTACCCTTTCAGTGGACATGAGCACCTACTAGGTGTAGGCCAGACGCCATCTGTCCACTGCCCATGGCAACTTTAGAGATAGACCAGCTCTCATGTGCTAACATTGGCCTGAGAGATTGGAAGCTTTGGGTTCTACCATCACTATACTGGGCATGGTTTTGGAAGATTCTGAAAGGTAGCTACTCTTGTGAGCTGTTAGTCTGGCACCACAACAGACCCTGGGCTCAGACTGCAGGCGGAGGAGGGCCGCATGGTTAACCGTACTCTGCTGATTTTTTATCTGCTGGCAAGGTTTAGCTTTGCAGGATCATTCTTCTCGTCAAGTGGGTTTCTCTCTTGTTAGAGTTTTGGGGTCTTGCTCAACTGTGTCTCCGCCTCCCCATTTATCCCCAGGATCTGCTATCCAACATATGTTCAATAATAGTCTACCCCTTCAGCCTCTAATCTTCCTCAAACCAGGCAATTTCTTCATCTGTTAAACGTGAGGCTTAGTCTCCCCACAGGCCCCATTCAGTGTTGGCAATCAGGGGTTCAGTCAGCTGCTACAGTCTTCAGATGCCTGCAGTGAGGAGAGGGTGGGCAGAAGGAGGAGACAAGCCGGAAAGAGACCTGGCCCTGACGCCTCAGTGCTCTGAGCTGCTTCCTGTACTCCTTCCCTGAACTGCACTAAACTCAGACCCTGAGCTCCTCACTTCTGCTTCCTGGCCCCATGGCTCATCCTGGCGAGGGAATGTGAGCCACAGCTTTGCTTCAGAGTCTTCTCATTCTTCCACCCCAGGGGCTCCTGCCCATCCCAGGAAGTCAGTGGCAGGGCCCAGGAGTCCATCTGAGTCACCCATGACTTGTTAAGATGGAAAATAGTCCCAGAATCTCACAGGGGCCAGAGTCTTGCTGGGGACTTCCCACTGCGTGGGCCAGAGCTGAGCCCCAATTTCCATCATTCATTTCAGACTCTATGCTCGGGCCTCTCAGATCTCTCTTGGATCTGGAATCTGTAGCTTCCTGGCTATGTGATCTTGGGCAAGTTACTTGATGTCTCTGAATTTCAGTTTCCTTGTTAAAAGGGAAATCACACATCTCCAAGCCTTACAGGCTAAATAAGATAGCACCCAGCTTGTTGTGAGCCCAGATGAGGGCAGCTGTGATCACTGCTATTCGCAAGTGGGTATGTGACACATTTCCATGGGTGCCTGTCAGGTTCTCTGTGGAGTCTATGTAGGCAGAGTCCTTCCTTCTCTCTACCTGAAGAGGCCCAGCTTTCTCCTGGCCTCTCATTCATTCATTCAAAGCTGTTTAGTGCTTACTGTGTGCCAGACCCTAGTGTAGATGGGTATACCACTGTGGACAGGGATGAAGTGTCTGTTTTCATGGGATGTTGTGGCTAGTGGACGAGAGTGGGAGTAAGCAGTAGTTGGACAATAAATGACAATATGGATCACAGTGAAGGTGGAGAAAGGCACAATGCCAAGAGCACATGAAGGTGGGGCTGGGGGGTTTAGGGAGGACAAGGACTGACAGATGAGATGGAACCAGCTGAATAAGGATCTAGAGTAAGAACATGCAGTAGGGAAGCAGGGACACGCTTGTTGATTTTGAGGACCAGCACAGAGGCTAGAGAGGGGAAGGAGACTGCCTGGGAGAGGCGAGCAGGGCCAGACTGCAGTTCTCACTGTGTAATCTTGGGTCGTCCCTGAACTTCTCTGGAGCTTTGTTGAACCCAGAGAGGCTATGAACATGGACTATAAATGCAGGGACTACTCTAGGAGTTGTTGTTTTGTTCATTCTACAATGGGTAGACTGTGGCCTGAGCAGGGAAGGGACTTGCTCCAGGTCCCAAAGCCAGTTCTCCTAGGCAGCCAGGGCTGGAGTGAGAGTGCATTACACTCTTGACGTGTTTGCTGCCCCTTGGGCCACTTTGCTTCTAAGGTGCAGAACCTGAGTTACCTGGAGAAGAGCTGCAGATCCCCAGTGTGCTCCCACACCTCCTAATGCCTGGGTGGAGGGGAGTCCTACTGAGCGGGAGGGGGAGCTGTGTGGGCTCACCTCCCATCTAGTGGGAAGCACTGGGAGCTGTCAACTGCAGAAGGCCTGGCGTGCGATGGCAGATCTCCTGTTGCATGAGGCGTGGTCTGGGCCCCGTGTAGGAAAGTGTAAACGGGGCAACTCTCTTGGGGCAACTCTCTTCTAGTGAGAAGATGGAAGGGAGTGAGCTCAGTGTCACTTGAGTTATTCAGTTATGCTGGATAACCTGGCATGTTTGGATAAAGACATAGGGTTTGTGGAAAGCAGTTTGCAAACTGTTTAAAACATTGGTGATTGTTATTACTCAAGGAGGCTTCAGACGGGAGATTTATGTTATGGCTACAGTTGAGCAGTTTGACCTCAGGGTCCGTTCCAGTGACGGAGGTCTGAAGGCTAACTTTTGAGATTTCAGGGTTCTAAGATGCAGCTTTAGCTGCAGAACAGAACTGTGTTTGACCTTCAAAGTCCTGGTGATCTGAGGTCTTCTGGCTCCTACTCACTCCTGTTGCTTACATACCATGTGTTGAGAACATGGTGTGTATCCGATGGGTATGGATGGAAGAACCTGAGATTTGGAGCCCAATTCTTTGAGACCTGACTCCACCATTTGCTGTATGGCATGGGCAAGTCACTTGGCTTCTCTGAGCTGCTTTCTCCCCCTCTGTATAATGAAATGTTTCCCGCTCTGCATGATGAAGAGGATGGAACCTGCCTGGGCAATTTCATAAGATTGTTTCCAGGAACCAGGGAGGTATGAACAGGCAAGAAAATACTGCAAGCAGTGAAGCCCCACATCTCTTGGGGATTGTTGTCATTGTTATCCAGTGAGTCTACAGGATGTCTGTGTCTTCATTCCTGGGGCAACTGGGAGCAGCCAGGAGGGTGGATCCCCTTAGCCTTAGAATGTTAATAAATTAGGAGCTGCTCTTCAGAGAACAAGATCACATTCTGTGGCCCTGTGGCGCTGTGAAGCCAGGTATCTGTGCTGTCTAAGAGCTTCTAGATGTAAGTATTTGAAGTACAGCAATACTGATGTCAGCCCAGAAGAGCCCAGGAGAAGGATCTAACCCACCCCTTCCTCTTACCCCATTGTGCAGTTGAGTAAGTGGAGGCTGCTGGTCACATAGCCAGCATCCCAAACTTGGTTGGTCTAACTCTGGGTTCTGTTCTATGCTATGATAGGAGCAGTGCGCTTTTGGTTGCTCACAGTATGTCTTGTCAGGGACACGAATTAGTGAGAAGAATCCTCTGCACCAGGCTCTAGGCTAAGACTTGCTCGGAATAAGTGAAGAATAACTTAGGGTAGAGCCTGAGTCTGCAGGCAGGGCTGGGGTGGGGGGGTGTGTGCGTGCATGTATGTGAGTTCGTGTGCCTTGCACCTGTGCAGAGTGTGATTGGCACCAATGGTCTGAGGTCCTGGAGGAAGTGATGGGGGTCTGGATCCAGCGATAAGGGTTAGATAAGCTATGACAGGAACCCGCGTGCGTGAGTGTTAGAGCCCGCCGAGGGAACACCAGACCCTTGATTCCTGGACTGCCATGGCTCTTGATTCGTGAAAGCTATTTGATCACTTCCAGTGAGCCAGGCTCTGGGTTAAATAAGCTCTCTACCCCTTGCAGAATCCTGGATGCAGAGTTCTGCTGTCAGGCCCACTTGACAGATGAGGAAACAGAGAGACTGCATAATGTGTCCAAGGTTGCACAGCTGATAGAGTGGGAACTCACTAGCCTGCACTAAGGAGCTCCCCTTCTCCAGTCCTTCTTGCAGCCTCACCCATGCAGGAGGCAGCTTTTTCCTTGGCATATCACATAGCAGGCGTCTTGCCTTGCATTGCCAGTTACAAGCTGTGGAATGCTGGGTGAGGTACTCAACCTTTCTGAGCCTCTATTTCTTCCATAAAACTGGAGATAAGCATGCCTACCACAAGGTCATGGGAACTTCTTGGTGTGGTGATACAGACCAAGTGCGTGAGAAATGTTGTACCTGTCCTGGTTGTGCCTTCCCCTGCTCCTTCAGGCATTCATTCATCTGTCCAGCCAGTCATCTCCACTCATTCATTCATCCACATGTTTCCCAAGTGCCTCCTGGGTACCAGTTCCTTTATTAGATGTCTGGATCCAGTAGCCAGGTAGGAAGCTCTTCCCAGCCTCGAGAGGCTCTAGTCTATCTGTGACTGGGTCGGAGGAGTTGGGGGGGGGGAATCACCATGGTCAGCAGAGCTCCTGGCTGGTCCCTGCCCTGAGTCCCAGCCTTCCCCATGGTAGCTGAGAGGTGACCTGGAAGAAACTTCTCAGAGACCTGGGTCTTTAAGAGCCCTCAGTTATTTGCCTATCGTGGGGGGATGGGGCAGCTCCAGTGAGATGGAAAATGAGATGGAAAATGTGAGGCGGTGGCTGCTGAGGCCTGGGGGGATCATGAAGCTGCCAGGGCTCCCAGCATTCCTTGCAGAGGGGCTGGGCCTATGTCCCTGAGCTCATTCTTTTGCGCACACCCACACACACCTACACACACACACACACACACACACTCATAGCTTGTGCTCAGAGACCCACACCATTCACACACATCTCACATCCACATCCAGTAACAGGCTTATGCTGTATGCTTCCAGAGGTACACCTCCAGACAGACAGGATGCACACTCAGAGAGGCACACCAACCTGCCTGTCTCATCACACCCACACATTACCAGACAGACACAACAGAGACTCACACCATCTAGGAGACCCCTGACTGAACAAGACACCCTCACACACATCTTACTCCCCCAGCTACAAATGGATGAGTCCCAGAGACGGACGCACAGCCTGGGTACACCCTCGCTTGTTTCAGAAGTACGCAGAGGTAAGCAGGCGCACACAGACCCACGCAGTCTCGTTACACACAGGCGCTGGCACCAAGGAAACCCACAGAGCCGTCCCTGCCGGGCGGGCACAGACACACACCCCTCTAGCAGATCCCCCCCACTGCCTCTTCCACAGAGCACAGCAGAGGCCCATGCGTGCCCTCTTGGAGCTCACAGGCACACACCCACGAAGTTGCTCACACATAGACACAAGACATGCAGCCACGTCCGCATAAGCAGTGGGGATGTGAGCACAGAGCACTCAAATGTCAAGCCAGAGAACCACAGAGCAGGGTATCCACATGCGCGCTGGCCCTGACATTTCACCCACACAGAAACACAGGAAATCCTGGTCCATGTCTCCCTGGAGCTAATGTGTACAAACTACTGTTTCAGCTCCTCTACAGGACTGCTGGGAATAGCGAGGAGCATGGCAGGAGCTTGGTTTTGTAACCTTCTGGTTGTCTGTGTCCTAGGATCCAGGCTGGGGCTGGGTGGTAAGTGGTTGGGGGGTTGGCAGGTCACCAAGTCAGGAGACGCTGCACTGCAGGCCCGCAGGCCCCTTATGCCCTGCACTTGGGCCTGGGCCCAGTATGCTGAGTGAAATGGAGCAATTGTCAGGCCTGCCCACTGGAGAAACACTGCCCAGGAGCAACTCCCTTCTAATCTCCTTGGAATTTCCTGCTGGCCCTCATCTTCCTACTCCTCCCCTTTTCCTTTTGCTGGGGTCTGTGGAGGGCCCTCCCACTTCCATCCCTAAAGGGTATAAAGGATGCCTGGGTAGAGGAGGCTGGAGGAGATGTGGCATTCAGAGAAGGGGCCTGGAAGACTTCCTGGAGGAGGAGGAGGCCGCAGTGCAGAGGAGTTAGCCTTGAGTTTCCAACTGCTGAATCAGTTCTTAGTACATCCTAGGGACTCAATAAACATTTGTTGCATGGTTGAGTGAAAGGCAGTGATCTGCAGAAACACAAGTGCTGGAAGGAACTGTGGGTGAGAGCAGTGGTGAGGGAGAGGTTTGGAAGGGGTGCTGGCTCTGCTTGGGAGGGGTATTGAATGCTGAGCTGAGCTGAGGCACTGTGAATACCCTGTTGGGAAGGGGCTAGGAATTGCCCCCTTTCTATGTGTCTGCAGCACCAGGCTCGTGGTCCTGCCTGCCCCAGGGGCCCAGTGTGGGAGGGAAGGAATGCTGTGTGTGCTCATGGACAAATCGCACCTTGGAGCGTACGCCTCCTGGCGCATGGTCTCCACGTGCCTTAATAAACCTCTTTTCTTGTTTGTAAAATGGAATTTAATCCCATTCTCGTAGGCACTTTCAAGGATTGGTGTTCAGGCAATACCCATCCTGTAACCTCCAGGGCAGAGGGAGTTCCCCATGGCAGGGGCTCTGCTAAATTCTAAGCTGGAGCCTGATCAGCAGCCAAGGCTATTACTAAGGTCATTCCCGGTGCCCTGCACTCATGACCTCATCTGCGGTTACACTCTTTGCCTTGTGGTGCCAAAAGGGATTTGGAACTAGGTGGGAAAGAACCTCTTGGGTGTTCTGGGTTGGGCTGACCCTGGCATTCACTGGGGGGGCCTCAGGTCAGCACCGTGTCTGCATTCTTAGCACACGTGCTGACCTTCCTGAGGAATGGCAGGGAAGGAGCGGGCAGCAGGCCAGCCCTTGCCTTCTCAGGGGGTCAGTGTGGCTAAGAGCACTGTGGTCTAAAGACAGGCTGACCTGGGCTTGCATCCCAGCCCTTGCCTTTTCCTCTATAGCTTCCCCTTTATGAACCTCAGTCTTTTTGTCTGTAAAATGGGGTCACTAATAGTGCTCGCCCACAGGGCTGATATGAGGATGAATTAAAAGGGACCATGTATGTAAGGATTGGACGGGAGCCTGTTTTTATGAGGACTGAACAGCTGCCCTACAATGAGTCCTCATCACTCACTGTCGGCTGGCTCGGGTCCCTGGCAGGGGTTGGGTGTGGGGCTTGGCTTGGGGCAGGGACTTGGGCAGTATGTATGTAGCTGAACTGCATTGTGAGGATCTCCCACATCTTTCCCTGCACATCCCCCCTCCCCATCTGTCCTTGTCAGTCTTTTCTGAATGTGGAGGGAGGCCAGTGCCATAGGCCCTATCCCCTGGGGATAGCTCTTTGTTGACGGAAGGAGGTTGCCTTTGCGGTCCTTGTTCTAACACCCAGGTGAGTAATCTCCCATTGCCTGGACCACAAAGAGATGCTCAGGCGCCAGTGAAAAAGCAGTTTGGTGTCCTTCTGCTAGGCGGAGCCAGCTAAATGTCTTACTCTGGTTACTTCCCTCCCATCTGCTCGGGAATCTTGGGGCAATTGCATCAGTTTCCTGCCTTCCTCGACTCTGACTCTCCTCAGCTCTGCCCAAGTGTGTGAGCGGCCTGTGTGGTCAGGCCTCCTCAGCCTTGCTTCACGCAGGCTCCACTCCAGCTCCCAGCTGCAGCAGCGGCTCCGCACCCCGGCCCCCAGGCCTGGGCCCTGTGACCCAGAGCCTCTGTGCTTGTCTTCCCTCCCCCTCCCCTTGGTTTCCTTCTCTGCCTTCCTGCTTCCAGCTCCTGAGGCTGCTCCAGACAGACTCCTACATTAGACACCTAGGAGCTTCCTGTAGGGTCCTTGGGGCATTTACCTCCACAGTGATTTAGCTATTAATTGGGCAATTACAGGTTTCACCTTAGCCCTGTCCCCATGTGTTCTGCTGGAGGGCAGCGACCGTACCTGGGCTGGACCTAGTCCCTTCCTTTTACACAAGTGTCTGCTGAAGCTGAGAGGTTCAGGGTTTGCCAAGGGTTACGCAGCCTGGAAGTGGCAAGAGGCAGAAGCACCGGAGTCTCGTGGTGTTGATTCCTGGATACCAGGCAGAGCAATGGCACGAGCAAAGGCTCTGTGGTGTGAAGCGCCAGGGCATACAATGCCAGGGTGGCAGGAGCTTCAGCTGCAGCCGGGCCACACCCTTGACACTTCAGCCTCATATTCCTCCCTGAAGGTCTCAGCCCTTTTCTCTCTTGGCTCAGATTTGGCTGCAGCCCAGAGGCCATTTGAGGGATGTTTAAAACATAGCCAGATCTAAATGCTGCCTTCCTTCCTGTGCACACTGAGAAGATAGGAGGGACACTGAGCTGTCCCTGCTGTGACGCCCATCCCCATCCTCCTCCCCGCCCCCCCAGCAGGGAACTCTGCCCTCTGTGGGTGAGGCTTGGGATGGGACATTGACAAGCTAGGCCTAACCTTGGGGGGGAGCAGTTTGCAGCATTTCCTTGCCCCCCTCCCCGCACACTCTCTGCCCCTTCAGAGGGAGTTTCTGGCCTCTGTATGGAGCTGTGCCAGATCCATTTTAAAGAATTCAAGTGGGACTCGACTCTTGGCCGTGCCACTTCTGTGGGACCTTGGATGACATGCTTGCCCTTTCTGACCTGGGTTCCTCACCTGTCGATTGGGGATTGTTTGGCACAGGGAGGCAATAATGTCCCCTCCTGCCATGAGCAGGTACAAGGAGACATCTGGGTAGCAGCCTGCCGTTATTGCTTATTGGTGTTGGAGAGGCAAGTCCAAACTCCTTCCTGAGGATTACCAGGACCAGGCAGCCTCCATGCCAGCCAGGGCAGGGGTGCTACGTGGCACAGTGATGCCTGCCTCCCTGACTCCCCTACAACTAGAGCCCAGCTTCTACCCAAGGTGGCCGAGGTCTGGATTGGGAGGCAGGAGCCCAGAGTCCCTCCCTGCTCAACTCTGGACCCTCTGGGGCGCTCTGGGGTGCTTCCAGGCCCTCTCTAGGCTACAGTATCCCGCGGAGTCTGTGGGTTTCCTTCCACTGCTGCTCTGCCCAGTGTCTCTGCTATTGAACTGGAGTGGAAGTGGGACTTTGCAGAGCCTTCTGCTCTCCTGGGGGTCCAAGTTGAATGATCTCATCTGGAGCTTTGACAGATCCCTGGGGGATGGGCAGAAGGGACAGCAGATGGCTGCCCTGGTCTCTCAGGGGGGCTGGCATGCTGCCTTTGTGGCCACTGCTGGCCCACCCTGCAGGCCAGAGCCAGGGTGGCAGATGGGCAGGCAGCCTGGGCTTTGGCCCAAGGGAGGGACCACGGTGGTCACGGTGGTGTGGGAGAAGGCTGGCCAGCTCCTGTTTCTCTATGAGTGGTTGCTGTCTTGGGGAGAGAAAATTCTGGGTCCCTCAGCTCAGATCTGTTCGTTCTTCCTGGGTCTGTTCGCCCCACAGCCCATGAGGTTCCTGGAGCTTGGGGAGAAGGTGATGTAAGTGGATAAGGTTTGGAATCTGGCAGGGATGCAGACCGGGAGTTAGTAGACTGGGATTTGAGGCCCACCACGGGAATCTGAAGCCTCCATGGACATTCACTTAACAGAATCAGAGAATTAGATTTAGACACAGTACTGACTAGAAGTGATTTTCTGCAGGGGAGTGGAACAGGTTGGTCATCTTTCCCTCTTAGGCCATTTATTCATCAGGCAGCTACCTTATTGAGCTGCGTCTTTGTTTTCCAGGCATTGTTCTGGGCTCTGCCTTCCTGACACTCACATTCTAGTGGTAGAGACTAACATTCACAAGTGAACAGACCCACAAGTAAAATAATTAGTATCCCAGATAAGCCTATGATTACATTCCATGAAAGAAACACAGGTTTGAGATTGATATAATGGGCTGAGAGGAATCTGGAAGGCTTCTCAGAGGAGGTGGCCTTTAAGTGGAGGCCTCAAGCAGGAGAAGGAACGAGTAGTACCAAGATGTGTGCAGAGTTGCAGAGGGAAGGGCAGGTGTAGAGGCTTGGAGGTAGAATGGGTAAGATGTCTTTTGACTGCTGGCAAAAGACCTGAGTGGCTGAAGTATAACCAATGAGAGGAGTGGGAGGTGATGAAGGTGGAGAGGTGGACAGTGGTCAGACTTTTGTTCTGGTTTTAGGGCAAGTAATTTTCATGGTCAAATGAGTTTTTTGGTTTTTGTTTTTTTTTTTTTTTCAAATGCGTTTTGACAAATACACATATCCACTACTGGCCTTCCCCAGTTTCCCCTTTGTAGTCAATTCCTCCCTTTTTCCCCAGTCCCTGATAACCCCTGATCTGTTCCGTCCTTGTAGCCCTGCCTTTTCCAGAATGTCAGATAAATTGAGTCATACACTATGTAGTCTGGCTTCCTTTGCTTAGGTTAATGCATTTTGCCTCCACCCATGTTGTTGCTGGTATCAGCAGTTCCTTTTTTATTGCTGAGTAGTATTCCATAATATGGATGTACCAGGTTATCCATTACTAATTGAAAGGCATTTGGATTTTTTCCAAGTTTTGGTGATCATTGGAGGATTTTGAACAGGGGAGAAATGCGGTTAAAAGAAATTCCTGTACTAAGTGGAAAGCAATTAGTGGGGAGCAACTGGTTGCCATGAGGATTGAATCCAATAATTTGGTGATGAATCTGGCCTGCCATAAGTTACTCATTAATTGTTCAAACCAAAGGCCTGTGTCCTGGAGATTTCTTGGTGGAGGTGGCATTTGAGGTAACAATGTGAGGTGGTTACCTAGTGGAAGAAGGCCCAGGCAGTATAGAGTCCCCTTGGGAGCTGAATGGGCTCAATGTGGTTTGTGGAGCCCATGTCAGAATTCCCCAGAGGTACTGAGAAACTCCCTTGTACCTTGGAGGCTGACACTTGGATTGGAGGCAGTCAGGGACCTCTGCTTCAGAACAGTCTCTTCCTGGGTGGCTGGTATGAGGTGACTTCCTCCTACCTTCAAGAACCTCCTATCCCGCTGGTTCCCTTCCTGTCCCCTCAGGGTCAGTTGGGAGCTGTTGCAGGGTTCAGACAACCCATTAACACGCGCTGTTTCTGCAGAGGGGCCTCATGTTTGGTCGCTTAGATCTTCCTCTCCATAGGTCAATCACAATTTATCTCCTACCGACCAGTTCCATCAGACCCAGGCATGGGGAGCCACGTGCTACTGTTCCAGTGGGCCCCGATCTAAACTTCCTCCTTCTGTCCTTTTTGTACAGAGATTAATCATCTTATATTTGTGTAAGTTTCCTGCAGAAAGCATGCTTTCTTGGAACATTTCAAAGGCCTTTTCCTGCCTTATGCCTTGATGATGGAGCGCAAGTGTCTGGGGTAGCTCTGAAGAGAACAAAGGTGTCTCCCTGTTTTGTGTGAGGGACTCCTTTAGGTCTCTGCTGAGAATAAATAACTCTCTGAGTAATGTTTTTAAAAGTTTAAACTAAAATGCAAAGTGAATTAAATGTATTGAAATACATATATATTGAAAAGTCAAAATTTATTTTTAAATTATCCTATAGTGATATGTATGTTTGTCAACTCACAGGATCTGGTGGCAGGTATATTAACTACTGTAATTTCACAGCACCGATGAGTGTAAACATTATTTTGACATTTCTACAACTGCTCCATGATATGATAATACCTGTGGTTTCTTTTGGTGGCAAAGACACAGGTACTGCTAATTCAACCGTGGCTTGTCCAGAAGAGAGGCCAGTGAAAATAAAGATGTGATACTTCTTTCCATTCCAAGTCATGGGCTTCCTGAATTCTGGTGTAGACCAAATAGCCTGAAGTCCAAAATCTGAGTCCTGCTTGGAGGTCTTGCTGTGTGACCTGGGACACAGTTCACCACTCTGCCTGTGTTTCTCTGTGGTTCTAGAATAGAGATGGTGACTTCTGCCTGTCCCTGGGCTTCTCCGAGGACCCATGAGATGATTCAGATGGAAGGTCATTGTGAACTGTGAAGCCCTCACTGCTGTGCAAGATTTTGCTATTATTAGCAGCAGTGTGAGCTCATATTTGGCTCTCACCCGACATGGACCAAGAGACTCTTCCTGGACAATTCCCCCAGGGTTCCTGGGAACCAATCGATGGCAGGGAGCAGGTCTGCCCCTGAGAGGCTTCTTCCTGCAGCCTCTCGTGGGTCATCGGGGTGGCAGTGGACCGACGTGCACTTTGTGGGCAGGAATGGGTAGATGAGCAGGAGCTTCCTTGGGCAGACACACCCTGCTTGTCCTCTTGGGGTGGCATGGGGGTCTGACACCAGCCTTGGAGCTGCCCAGGCTTCCTCTAACTCTGCAGCTGGTGTGAGGCTGGGATCAGGAAAGCCTGCCTACCACGGGCTGTGGAGAAAGACGAGGTAGGCAGAAGCCATATTTATCCTTTCATTATTCACCCACATAGACAGGATGGGTGCCTGCTCCATACCTGTCCTGTCCTGGGCAATGCTGGGGAACAGACCCAGCACCTGCCTTCCCTCAGCTCCTGGGGAAGAGAGACTCGAAAATAGTTAGTACAAGAGATGAATGTAGGGCCACCCTGGTGGCGCAGCGGTTGAGCGCTGCGCTGTGGAGCTGTCGGCAGCGCATGATGCGAGTTCGACGCCCAGCAGGGGAGCGTCCCACGTGGTGCGGCAGACCTCTCCTGCCTCGCCTGCTGCTCCCCTCAGCAGTGTATTTCTGATCTGCCTGTTCTGCTCCCTGCTCTGTCTCTGGTGAACCCTCTTGCCGCCCCACGCCTCTGGCCTGTACCCCAGCTTGTATGTAGAAATAAATGAATCTTAAAAAAAAAGAGATGAATGGAGTTCAGAATGTGGAGTTTGAATCAGATTAGGTGAGATGGGGATTTTCCGGAAGGACAAAATAACAAGGGGATTTAGCCTGGCAGAGCCCGTGATAGCAGAGGAGATGCCTGTGCACACCTGGGAGTAGAACACATAGTTAGGAAGCACCAGCTGAAGGTCACAGGGCCTGTCTAGATTCCAGCGCCACCACTCCTGCTTGAGCAACTCTGGGAGACTTCTGAGCCTCAGTTTCCTCACCTGCAAATGGGAACATTTCAGTCCTCACCTTCCATGATTGGTAAGAGGATCAAATTATCAAAGGGCCAAGTGCATACTGTGCATGGGCTGGAGCCAGGTAACTAGTGAGCCTCCCAGTAGGTGGCAGCTCTATGGTAATAATCCATGGCTTGTCTGGATGGGGGAGCAGAGGATGCAAGAGCCGACCAAAGCAGGAGTGGGGACTAGGGGCGAATCGGATCTCAGGGTACCTAATACAGAAGCCAGAAGGAACTAGTTAAGAAGATTGCCATCTACTTCCCCCCCAAATTTTCTCCAATAAACAGGTATTACTTCTGTAATCAGAGCAAAACAAACTTTTTCTATAGAGGCTTATTGCCCTGGCAGCAGTGTGGGTTCTCAGCTCTACCCCTTTCCCTCCCCCTTCAATCCCCATTTTCCATTTGGGTTAAATAATCAGGTTAGACTTTGAGGGGAAGAACTGTGAACTTGGCAGAGTGGCCAGGGAATGGGTGTGGAGGGGTTGCCAGGTCAAGCCTGGTCAGGGCACCTTCGTCAGCTTCTTTGGGCCAGAATTTCTCACTCTGGGGTTGAGAACTGGGGGGGCCCTCAGACTCTGAGTTGGCACTGCTGCATCGTGTGCCTTTTGCCTGCCTGCACTGAAGTTTGGGGTTTCCCCAATGATGTTGGGAGTCACTGACCACCGGGCCATGTACCCACTAGACCTGCTGAATCCAGTGGAGTTTGGCCCCTCCTTCTCCACGTCTAGCCTGGTGGGGTCTGGCGGTGGGGAGAGGCTCAGCAAGGCTGTCTTTGAAGGAGTTTGGGAGCCTGAGCCCCCTACCCCAAGGGCTCCCCCTACCAATTCCAATCACCCCAGCCAGTTCCCAACCCCCCAGCTGATTCTTGGCCATCTCTACACCCCTTAATGGGGTCAGACAGTCACTAGAGAACTTTGGGAGGGGGTGTGTGAGGAGCAGGACTGCAGGACTGAGGCTCAGTAAGGTCTGAGAGCTTCCAGAGTAAAGCAGGGTCCCCTCCCCATGTCACCATCGGCCCCTTTCCTTGCCCCCATGAAGGGCAGCTCAGTGCCTGGCTAAGATCTCCATTCACCAGCTTCTGCTGCCTGTCCCAGTGGACTCCCCACCCATGCGGGCTACAAGCTGGTCTTTGTGGGCTCCCCTTTCACATGGGCCGTGCCAGGAGGGGCTGACCCGCATTCTGCTCGCAGCTGGAAATAGCCCCCTAGGCGCCTGGGCCCCCTTGGCCACCAGGAGAGATGGAGCTGGCATGAATGCAACATCCTGACTGGTGAAGGGCAGGCCCTGGGGAGACAGCTGCACTGTGAGAAAGTCAGTCATTCATGCACTTACTCAATAGATATTTATTGAGCCCCTGTTCAGTGTTGGGCCCTGGGGTAAGGACTTGTACTGAGGCACATGACTCTTACCCTTTTAGGGAAAAAGGTTGGATGGAAACATCCTGTATTAGAGTCATTTGGGGAGCCTTTCCCCAGTTTCTGATTCAATAGGTCTCGGTTGGGGTGAGGGAATTTCTAAGTTCCCTAGTGATATTAATGTTGCTAGCCAAGGACCAAACTTTGAGAGTCACTGTGATACAGGACCAAATGGAAAAGTTATGTGTGATTTATATTTTATATTTTTCATACAGAAAAGTGTCTGTATGATTGCATTTACTTTTTTAAATAGAAAAAAGTTAGACTTAAAAGTTAAAAAAAAATAGGCAGTCCTCCCAAATAACTCTAGTGTTCTGTAGTCCTAAGTCAATAAATGTCACCTCCGGTGACCTGAATGTCATACTTCTGTTAATGTAGCCCAGCATTGTAAGCTTGTGTGTCCCCTGTACTTTGCCCAAGGCTCATCCTGAACTTTGGGCCCACTGAGACCACCACATCCTCAACCATCACAGGTTCTGTCTGTATATCTGTGGAGAGAATAGGCAAGGTTCTAGTATAGCATTCGAGGGCAGGTCTGTCTAGGGGCTGGGTGAGCTTGATTTAGCCTATTGGTCTGTACTTTCTGAGTGCTGTTTCCTTTTTGCTTCCTTAATCTGAAATGGCGTGTAGACTCCTCACTTCCTCATTTCTTTAACTGATGTGATCATTGACTGTCCCACTTCCTCCTCTTCCACTTTTAGTCCTGTCCACTCGGCATGTTGTTGGGGTGGCGAGTCTGTGGGTATATTGGGACAGAGGGGATCCTGGTGAGGTGACCACTCCTCGGCCACCTGTGCAGGCAGAACCATCCATATTGGGGTGCCACTGAACAGACCTCTAAGAGAGAAGCTGTGGCAAGTGGGGATTAAAACCTTCAGTTCACAGTGGAAACAGGACAGTCTCTGTTGGGTTGGGAGAAGTTCTGAGTTCAGAACCATTTGCGAAGTAGTCCCAGGAGTCACACAGGTGGATGTAAAGAGCTTTTATATTAGGGCCTGGCCTGGCAAGTACCCTGAATTAAACTGGCCTACCTGTGTTTTTTGGAGAAAAGGAGGCCCGGAGCACTGGTGAACCCAGCTGTGGCCCCTCACCAGGACCTGCAGAGGGCTTTTTGGCTCCTTGGATTCACCCCAACTCCCATCATCCCTGTCCTTATGTGTTTTTCTGACTCCTTAGGGATGTATTTGGCATGTCACTCACCCCCGTGACTCAGTTCCTCATTTTAGGGCACAGTCTTATTTAATCTGTTTAGTAACACTAAGAGCAACACTAAGAGATTGTTATCCCCATTTGTGACTCTGTCTTCACATTTATTATCAGACGCAACAATTATCCACTCCTGCTGGGCTTCCCCACTCAGTCCTTTCACTTTGAGTCAAATGATTGTTTCACATTGCTACGTCTTTGTGCTTGTTAACCTAACTAGACAGACATTCATACTTTCAGTTAATATTTGTTGGGAGCCTATGGGATGCTAGGCCCTGTGTGAGGTATGGGGGACCCAGCAAGGTAGATATGGGGGTAACCCTGCAGGCACTCACGGTCTCTCTGGGAGACAAACTTTTAAAATAAAGAATTGCAGATGTGCTGCAAAGGGGAAGTGAGGGACATTTGGAGCTGGTGACAGAGGTGGCAGGAGCTATTCTGAGGCAGTGAGGTCATCCTCGAACCCCATCACTTAAAACCCAAACCCAGACTCTTTACTCAGTTCTTCAAGAGCCTGGGTGCTGGCTCCTATTTGGTTCAATCTACACCATAGCTGCCCTGGCTGTTTGCTGTGACTTGACTTGCCAAGCTCTTTCTTGCCTCTGTGCCTTTGCACACACTGTTCCCCTGTCTGGAATCTTCTCCATGGCTCGCTCTCTGCATGGCTGTTCCTTCTTGGCTCAGCTCAAATGTCGCTTCTTTAGAGATGGCGTCCCTGGCCATGTCTTCTAACATCTTCTTCCTCCATCCCTCTATCATATGACCAGGGCTTTTGTTTTTTGTCGCCACAGCTCTTAGGAAAGTTTTAAAATGTGTTGGTTTACTGTGTGTTTCCCCACTGAGACTCAGGCTCCGTGCAGAAGCTACAGAAGGTGCCACTTTCGGGTGCCTGCACCAACGCAAGCTCATCAGTGCTTGTCGAGTCAGCCACTCTTGCTTTCCCGGCATGTTAGTCTCCTATTGCTGCTGTTACAAATGACCACAAGTTGAGTGACTTAGAAGACCTCCCAGATCGTAATCTTACAGTTGCAGAGATCAGAAATCTGAAAATCGAGTGTCGTCAGGGTTGCATTCCTTGTGAAGGCTCTGGGGGAGAATCCATTCACTTTTCCAGCTTAGAGGCCACCTGCATTCCTCAATGCTTGGCCCCTCCTTATCACATCGCCATCTGCTTGGACACCCTTGCCTCCCTCTTCTCAGCACCCTGGTGATTACATTGGACGCTCAGGATAGTCTTCCAATCTCTACATCCTAAACTCAATCACATCCCTTTGCATCACAAGATAAACTTATTCACAGATTTTAAAAATTAGGATGTGGGCATCCTTGCAGGGTCCGTTATCCAGTGTACCTCACCCAAGCCCCTGGGCTGCCTAAGGCAATGCTGGGTGTGGCCTGCACTCAGGGACCCTGACCACTGTCATAGGCCCGATGACCTGACCACCCCTTCCCCGTGCAGGATGAGATCGAGGAGCTGCGGGCAGAGATGCTGGAGATGCGGGACGTCTACATGGAGGAGGACGTGTATCAGTTGCAAGAGCTGCGACAGCAGCTGGACCAGGCCAGCAAGACCTGTCGCATCCTGCAGTACCGGCTGCGCAAGGCCGAGCGGCGCAGCCTCCGCGCCGCCCAGACTGGCCAGGTGGATGGCGAGCTCATCCGTGGCCTGGAGCAGGATGTCAAGGTGAGTCAGGACCTCCCCCAACCCACAGAGGTGTCCTTGTTGGGAGGTGGGGCCAGGCCAGCCCAGAGGGCCCTGTGTGTCCTTGGGGCAGTTATACCACTCTGTGCCTCAGCTTCCTCATCTGTAAAATGGGGATCCCTGGTGAACGGACAAACCTTCTACCAGGGATGTCCCAAAGTGATACCACACTATGAATGCTACTCACAGCAGCTACTGTTTGATATCTGCCACACACGTGGTGCTAGGCCCTGAGCTACCCCTGCACAGTTCCATGGAACTTTCTTCATTGTGAAAATAGGGAGTGGTAAAGGTCTGGAGTTGATTCCAATTGGTTTAAATTTTGGCTCCACTATGGCTTCATTTTATGATTTTGAGCAAGTCACTTAAATTTCAGTTTCCGCATCAGTAAAATAATGTAACAGCAGCCAACTGCTGCCTTACGGGGTTCTCTGAGGATAGACTAAATGAAATCACATAGGTAAAATGTCATGATAAGCGCTCAGCAATGTTAGTTATTATTATCCCCATTTTCCAGATGAGAAAAGTGAGACTCAGAGGTGGGCAGTGCCCGGCCAGTGTGGTGTGGCACGCAGCGTGTGGCTGGCAGGCTCAGGCTTCTCAGTCCTCCTGTCTCACTACCTGCCCTCACGAGCTCGGCCTTAGGAGAGGGGTGGGCTGGGGGCTGCAGAAGAGCAGGCCAACCTGTGTGTGCGAACTGATCCACAGACCTCACCCCAGTGTGACTGGGCGTGTAGGAACCCAGGCAGGGGTATGGCCCAACCATCGGGAGTCTTGCATTGGGTGACTTCTGAGCTGAGGCCTGGTGTGCCTGAGACAGGCGGGGAAGTAGGGATGTTGAGGAAGACGCCCCGAATGTGCCAGGGGAGGTGAACAGTGGGTGCTGCCCCACAGAGTTTGCATGTCTGTGGTCTTGAACGTGCACGTGGGATGGTACGTCTGTTGTACGGTGGGGACACAAGCTCAGAAAGGTGGTCTTCAGGTCCAAAGTGCACCTCTGCCTGAGAGGACAGCTCCAGGGAGACATGGTTACACAAATACTCAAATTCTAATCATTACATGGGGGCAGAGGTTGTGGGCGAGGACGGGCCCTGGGAGCTCAGACTAACTGACTGTGGTTCCAGGTAATTGGAGACTTGGGGCTGGGGCTTGCAGCTTAGAGCAGCCTGGGGCGGCCGGCCGGGTTGCCTGGGCCTCCGTGGGAGGAGCGGAGAGCAGCTGGTGTGTGTGTGTGTGTGTGTGTGTGTGTGTGTGTGTGTGTGTGTGTGTGTGTGTTGGGGGAGGGGAACTCTCCACAGTCTGGAAGGAGGGGAGCAGCCCTTCTGTTGGGATTTGAACTAGCCAATCAGCATCAGCCTTTCCTGTTCCCTTTCTCCTCCCCGCCCCTGCAGCTGGACTGCGGAGCTCACCCAGACCTGCTGGGCTGGAGGCCTCGGGCCACCACGCTTTGTACCTCGAGCTGGAGATGTTCTGGGGCATTTTTGGAGGTCTTAGAATTCTGATTTCCTGGGAGAACTGATGGACCCAGCGGGGCGCTGCCTGGGAAGGTGGCCCTGAGGACTCTTTCTTGCTCTGCCAGGTTCTTGGCGCATGTCCTGGACCTCTGTTTTGCCTTCTGTTAAAAGTGTGGTTTAGACCAGCCAAATAACTTTTCGGACTTTGTAGAACCAGTAGTTTTATCCGGCGGATAGGCGATGGGTGAAGGCACCATGAATGAAATCTTAGGCTTTGGGCCCCCTTCCAGGCTCGCTCTCTCCCTGCTGGTCTTCACAGACCCTCTGCAGGAACCTTGCCCGGCAGGGGGAGAGCTGGGGCTGGGGCAGAGACCTGCTCTGCCACTTGCTTACTGTGTGGCCTTGGGTACGGGCCTTCAGATTTCTGAGCCTTATGTGGGAAACCGAGGTTAAACTAGTCCTCAACTGTGAAATTTTTGTGAGGATGGAATGAGATAATTCAACTAAAGAGCACTGATCACAAAGGCTGCCGTGGGATGCTCACCTGGCAAATAAGATGTTGGTTGTGGCATTATTGTTGCTCAAGAGAACCAAGTGGCTGGGGCATAGGTGGCAAAGGGGAGGCCAGAGTCTCATCCTCACTGTGTGGATAAGTCACCTGGAGGGCTTGTTCACAATGCAGATTCCCAGGCCCCACCAACAGGGCCTCCTGTGGGAGCCAGAGCGTGAACATAGCAATAAAATATTTCCTCTCCTATCGCCAGTGTTGCTGGAGGAAAAGTTCTGGCTTTGGGTTCAATTCCTGGGTGACGTGGGTGGGGATGCCTCCCATTTGTAACCTAGTTGTATTTTCTTTGAGCCTCAGTTTCCTTGACTGTAAAATGGTGATAACATTCCCATGCTTGGGGCCTCCTGGGAGGATTCAGCCACACAGCCCAGAGGCTGCCTGGGAAGGCTGCTCCTCCATGAGCGTGCCCATCCCCCTCCCTAAGGATTCAGAGTGACAGGGACACCCTGAGACCCACGACTGAGGGGCCCTTTGAGCAGAGCCGGGGCCTGGAGGCTGCTGGTTGCATTTGGCAGGAGCTGGGCTCCAGCGCTGTAAACAGTGACCTCATGGCTGAGCACATTTGTTTGTGCTTTGGGGATTTGCCCTGCTTTCCGGAAGCTGCAGCTGCTTCACCATCTCTAGTACTTCGGCCCCACGACCTTGGGAGCAGTTGGGAGGATTGTGCGAGGATCAGACCGGACAGGCAGGTGGAGCCCTGTGAGCGCCTGACACAGAGCCCGATGCACGTGCGACTCCCTCTTCCGTGGATGTTAACACAGCGCGTCTTCAAGCGCCAGGCCAACAGCAGGTCAGAGCAAGAGCAAGACTCTAGAGTTGGCCCACCTGACTTCAAATCTTGCTCCTGTAGCTTCCTGGCGGTGTCAACTTGGGCTGTATGACCTTCCCTTCTGAAGTCTCGGAATAGGGATAAATAATCAAAGCGGTTCCTGAGAGGATGAGGGGATGAAAGGCACTTGCTGAGTGCTGGGGATGTGTGTGTGTGGGGGTATAGGCTCAGCAAGGGGAAGGGGCAGGCCCTGGGCCGAGGCTCCTGCCCCCAGGCCAGTGTGCTCTTTGCTCCTGAGGTCCTCTGTGGCAGAGGGTGCCTTGGGGATCTGAGATTAGGGTTTTCTTCTCCAAAGTGGACTTCTATAAACTGCCTGGAGGTGGACTTTCTCAAAGTGGCACCCTCTGGAGTGGGGCCTAGTGGGGAAGGAGGTCCATGGAGAATGAAGCCAGAGGAGACTGGGGACTCATGAAAGGAATGAAACCCCTAGAGTCACTCACGAACCCAGGAGACCCAGGAATCCATATGACTTCCTGGTGGGGAGAGGGTCACTGTCCCACGTTGAGGCCATTGTGGAGAGGGAGCTATCCCCACAGGCGGAGAGGAGCCCACCCAATGACAGTATAGTGGGGAGAGGTACCCTGTCCCCCAGTAATAACTTGTTCCCTCACCCAATCAGATACACCGCACTCCCTGAACAGGGGAGGGGTGGGCGATGGCGGGGGGCGGCGTGTCCCTAATCAACCTAGGGCAGGTGCAGCTCCTCGTGTTTTAATCATTTATTCCTTCGTCTCCTCCCCTTTTCACTTGTTGGAGTGTTTGTTCATCCAACAAGCATTTACTAGGCACTTAGTGTATGCCAGGCTCTGCACTGCTGCTGGATCAGAGATGTGAAGGAGCCCAGGAGCATGGTTGGGGTCTGACCTCTGTGCCCTGCCAGTCCTAACTCCAGGGATGAGCACGGTCATTGATTCCTCACACCAGCCCTGGAGCAGCCCTGTGAGCAGCCCTGTGCATCCCCTTTTGCTGGTGACCAACCGAGTGGTTAAATAACTTCATTCTGGGTCACACGCCCAGTGAGTGTTGGACTGAGGCTCCAATCTCCCTTTCCTCATTGAGTGGTCCTTGTTCTGTTGGGGAGGACATACTCACTCCATCGTATGGGTGAGGAAGGTGTAGTGTCCTGGGGGCTGTGGGAGGAGCCTATGGGCTAGCTCCCGGCTGTCCTTGGAGATCTTTGGGGCAGGGAGACATAGTGGGCTACAGCTGCAGAGGGGCAGGACTGAATTTCCTTTCTGGTTGTTGTTTTTCCTGGCCTGCCTCACGCACTGCCAAGGGGTCCATGCAGAGCTGGGCCTGGGCCCAGCCAGAGGGCAGAGCCAGGGTGGGCCCTCTTCCCTTCCGGCAGGGAGGAGGTACCACAGCCATTTCCGAGACTGGCAGGCACAGGCTGCTGGGCTCTCTGGCTCACACATACCTCTTGCTGGTAGAGCCCTTGTACCCTTGTGGATATTTGGCCAAGCTCAGCCAATCCTTGGGACTTCCCCCAATTCGGTCCTCACGTGCACTTTGTAACCCTAAGCAAGTCGTTTATACTTTGAACCTCAGTTTCCGTGCCAGCAAAATGGAGGCAGAATTGAGGTGAAGATGGATGAATCCGGTACATAGTAGGTATGCAAAAATGGTTGTGTCCCACTTACCTAGGGGTGGGATCTCATTGTGATTCACCAGCTCAGAAGGGTCTTCTTCATTTCCCAAGGCCCCCTTTCCTAGCCTTGCACCCCAGCCAGCAGGGGACAGGGCAGAGGGTGTTCTCAAGGAAGTGGGGTGTTGCTGGTACAGTCCTGGAGTCGGGATTGCATTCTCAGCTCTTCTTGCTCCTTTTTGTAGGGACGGCTTGGACACCTGCCCAGCCTTTGTCATCTGGAGCATGTTTTGTATCCCTGATGATTAGAAACAGTCCTCGGGGTCACACAGTATCCTCCAGCCAGTCATGCCCCTCTCTGGGCTGCAGTGCCTCGTGGCGGCAGCCGCCACTCACCCACACTCACTGTGCAGGCTCTGGGCCAAGCCTTTCTTGCAATAACTGATTCAGTCCTCCTGTCGGGATGTGAGGTCGGTGCTATTAAGATTACACACATTCTATATAGTAAAGAGACTGAGGCACAAAGGGGAAATGATTTACCCAGGATCACATGCTGGTTGCCAGCAAAGATGGGGTTCACGTGGATCTGGGCCACCCATCTTATTCTGGATTTTCACTCCAGTTCAAAGTAGAATGAGCCACTGTCCCTGCCACAGGACTGGAGGAGAAGATGGCTGGGAAAGACTGTTGGGAACATTAAAATCCCCAGATAAGATTTTTAAATTTTTTTTTCTAAAGATTTATTTATTTATGTATACAAGCTGGGGTACAGGCCAGAGGCATGGGGCGGCGAGAGGGTTCACCAGAGACAGAGTGGGGAACAGAACAGGCAAATTGATGGAAATACACTGCTGAGGGGAGCAGCGGGCGAGGCAGGAGAGGTCTGCCGCTCCATCTGGGAAACTCCCCAGCCAGGCATCGAACTTGCATTGCCACTGCCGACAGCTCCAGAGCGCAGCGCTTAACCACTGCGCCACCAGGGGGACCCCAGATTTTTAAATTGTTTTTAAGATTTATTTACTTATGCATACAAGAACTGGGTGTAGGCCAGAGATGTGGGGTGGTGAGAAGATTCACCAGAGACAGAGTGGGGAGCAGAACAGGCGGATTTACTGAAGTACACTGCTGAGGGGAGCAGTGGTGAGACAGGAGAGGTCTGCTGTGCCATGTGGGAAGCTCCCTGGCCGGGGATTGAACTTGTGTTGCAGTGGCTGCGGGTAGCTTCATAGTGCTGAGAGTTAACCCGTTGTGCCACCAGGGAGGCCCCAGATAAGATTGTTGGGAACATTAAAATCCCTGGTGGTACAGTGGGTTAAGCACAGTGCTGTGGAGCTGTCAACAGCTGCAGGGCGAGTTCGAAGCCCTGGGGGGGAGGTTCCCACATGGTGCAGCAGACCTCTCCTGCCTCGCCCGCTGCTCCCCTCAGCAGTGTATTTCTGTTGATCTGTCTGTTCAGCTCCCCACTCTGGTGAATCCTCTCACTACCCTACACCTCTGGCCTACACCCCAGCTTGTATGCCAAAATAAATAAATCTTAAAAAAAAAAAAATTCCCAGGTAAAATGAAAAGACTTTCCCAAGAACAGGCCTCTATAGCTTTAAGGGGGCGGCTCTGTGACATAGACATTTGGGAGTGCTTGTTTAGGTTCTGGTTCTACTATTTTCTGGCTGCGTGACCCTTGGTGAATTACTTGACCTTTCTGTGCCTAGGTTTCTCATCTACTACTATTGGGGATGATGAGAACCCTTGCTGTGTGGCAGACTGCTCACACCCAGCTCATCACCTGCTTTTGCTCAGGTCTCTAAGGACATCTCTGTGCGGCTGCATAAGGAGCTCGAGGCGGTGGAGAAGAAGCGGGCACGGCTGGAGGAGGAGAACGAGGAACTTCGGCAGCGGCTCATTGAGACCGAGCTGGCCAAGCAAGTGCTGCAGACGGAGCTAGAGCGGCCGAGAGAGGTGAGCACCCGCCCACACTGGGCAGGGGCTGTGCCAGCCCACGAAGCTGGTGTCTGAACCTCTGTCTCTGAGGTGCAGTTTTGCTCCTTGGCAGAGCTCACGCCTCTGCCTCCTCTTTATTCTTTCTCAGCACACATTTCCTGAACACCTTCTGTATACACTGTGTGCTGGACATTAAGGATGTGGTAGTGAATGGAAGACACCTGGTTCCCATCCTGAAGGAGCCCGAGCTCCGGGCTAGTGAAGGAGACAGTCATCCATCAAAGAACCACAGCTGTGGGAGAACTAATTGAGAAAACATGCAGCAATGCCCAGCATGAGTCCTGGCCCTCTGTGCCTCAGTTTCCTCATCTATAAAATGGGACTGTATATCTTAAGTCATTGTGAGATTAGCTGGGATGATGTGTGGACATGCTTTAGGGACTGCCAGGCACTGCCCTTTTCTGTAAAGTCAGTGCTGGAGCTGGGCCTCTATGCAGTGACTTGACACAGAATTCGGGCACTGCACCCCTCCCAAATGTGGCCCTGGGCACCAGCCTCTCTGTCGTTGCTCATGCCATTTTTCCACTTGGCACATCCTCTCTTCCTCCTGCTGTGTTAGATGGAGAGCAGGTTAGGCACCGTGCTGGCTACTCTCAACAGTTTTCAAAAAAGCCTAATGAGGTTGTGATCATACCCATTTTATGGCTGCGAAAACAGCCTTTGAGAGAGGGAGAGAAGTCAGGGCCACTCAGGGCCCCATATACAGGACTCTGCAGGTCAGTTGGAAACCATCAGCCTCAGGGGTGACTTCTAAGGGCTGGAATTCCCCAGACTCCAGGGTTCTATGTGCCAGACACCCTGAGGTGACTTCTGACCCAGAGGCCTAGCTGGGAATCTCAGGATCGTACTTGCCTCACCTTTCCTGAGGACAGGCATGCCAGCCGCCCCGGGCTGAGACATCACAGCCTTGAGGCCAGAACAGCCAGTCCTTCAGTTGCCCTTCCCGCTGGCGTGTTGGCGTGATGTGCCAACAGCTTCTCAGTGTGGAGACACCTGGCATTTGCTACTAAGGGCTGCTGCAGAGCCCTGCCCTGCTCCAGGGCAAGAGGGGGCTCCCTCCTTCTTACAGCCTCCAGGCCCCTGAGGCCTGGTCCATGACACAGCCTCCATCTTCACACATCTCATTGCTGCTGCCCTTGCTAGTGAAAGTGAAGACAATTTCAGAAAATGCCTTGAAAATCAGCTTGTTCCTTTTTTTAAATTTTTATTTATTTATTTTTAAAGATTTATTTATTTATACATACAAGCTGGGGTACAGGCCAGAAGCGTGGGGCGGCGAGAGGGTTCACCAGAGACAGAGTGGGGAGCAGAACAGGCAGATCAGAAACACACTGCTGAGGGGAGCAGCGGGTGAGGCAGGAGAGGTCTGCCGCGCCATGTGGGATTCTCCCCGGCCGGCCATCAAACTCGCATCGTGCGCTGCCGACAGCTCCACAGCGCAGCCTCAACCGCTGCTCCAACAAGGAGGCCCTGTTCCTATTTTTTTTTAAGATTTATTTATTTATGCATACAAAAGCTGGGTTGTAGGCCAGAGGTTGGTGGGGGGTGGATGAGAAGATTTACCATAGACAGAGTGGGGAGCAGAACAGGTGGGTCTACTGAAATACACTGCTGAGGGGAGCAGCAGACGAGGCAGGAGAGGTCTGCTGTGCCATGTAGGTTAGCTCCCTGGCTGGGAATCGAACTCATGCTGCAGTGGCTGCAGATAGCTTCATAGTGCTGAGACTTAACCCCTCGTGCCACCAGGGAGGCCCTGTTCCTGTTTTTAAAGAGAAAGCTGAAGCCCAGAGAGGGACACCTTGCTGAACTCCCCCAGCCTTTCCTTGCCCCTAAAACTCTTCATCTGTGACAACAGGATAATAACAGTACCCAGCTTATGAGGTGGTTTGTGGTTATCAGTAAGATGGCTAACCATGGAACACTCTGAAAATGTTAAAAGAATAAGGTAGTACCGCACTTAGCGAAAAGGTTAAACAGAATTACCATGTGGATTTCTACCTAAGAGAACTGAAACCAGGGACAGATTTTCATACCCCGAAATTCATTGTAGCATCATTCACAATAGGCAAGAGATAGAAGCAACCCAATGTCCATCGATGAATGGGTAAACAAGGTGTGATATGGACATACCATGGACTATGGTCAGCTTCAGGAAGGAATGACATCCTGATACTGACCACAACATGGACGGACTCCGAAGACAAGATGCTAAGTGGAATAATCTTGTCACAAAAGGACAAATGTTATGATTCCACTTGTATGAGATACACTTGATAATAGTCAAATTCTTAGAGACAGAAAGAATAGAAGTTACCAGGAACTGGAGGGGCAGAGAGGAGGAAAATAGTAATTAATAGTAATTAATTAATACTAATGTATTAATAGTCATTCAGTGGGGAAGATGAAAAACTTCTGGTGCTGGTGAACCACAGTATGAAAGTGCTTCATGCCCCTAAATTATATGCTTGAAATTGGCTAAAAATGGTGAATTTTATGTTAATGTGTATTTTATCACAATTAAGAAAGCAAAATGGTTAAATGGTAAATTTTATGTGTACTTTACCGGAATTAAAAGAAAAGAATAAGGTAAATGTATATATACTGATAGAGATAACTGAGGTACGTAGTTAAGCAGGAAAAGACAGAACTGTACAGTGTGCATGGAAAGGTATTATGAAAAACCATATAAAACAAACTGATTTTGAGGCATGTGTGACTCTGTGCAAGTGTATAGCCAGAGTCTGGAGGAGGCCTGAGCTGAGGAGTGAGAAATAGTGAGAGTGAGATGGGGAGTGGCTTTTGCTTATTCCGTTAATGCTGCAGTTAAGGTTTTGGATTTTTTTTTTTAACAATAAGAACATATTTGGATATTATTTGTGGATTTTAAAAATGAAGTCAAGAATGGAAAGGGTCCTTTGTGGCGCCTGGCACACAGTAGGAGCACTGGCTCACTTCCCCTGGAAGGCAGCACCCGTGAGGCTGGTCTAGATCTCCTTGACATGCCCTTGGTGTCTCAGGAGCTGGGCAGGGAGACGTGGCCTGTGTTTATTTGCTGATTCCCCTCTCCCGCTTTTCTCCCCCTTCTCCTTCCTGACATGGTTTCTATGGAGACGAGGGTCCCTTAGCAATTCTTCTGCCAGAGCTGCTCCAGTCCCATCATCCAGATCTGCTTTGCCATTCTGACAGGTTGCTGTGGCGATGCTGTCACCCGACTGGGAGCAGGAGCCCCTGGACTGAGCTGATGTGGTTGCTATGGCGATAGCTCTTTGCTAGAGAGAAGGGAGGGTGCCCAGCCCCACTCTGCGGACCCACTGTTGCCCAGCTGGAGCTCAAGAATCTTAACACCATCTTCCCCTTCGTCCAGTATCCCCCTTCTTGTATTTTAGGCAGAAAGCCAATATCGGGGTTGACGTGATTTATTCACGCATAACGGCTGTGTCTGGGTGCTTGCTCTGTACCAGGCACCACACCACACATTTTCCATGTGTCCTTGTGGGTTGCGTGACCCTCCCCACACCTCCCAGCATACACAGTGTCCCCATTCTGTAGGCACTACCCTGTTCTTGGCCACTTTTAAATTGCGATATAATCCACTGTGTTAAAGTGTACAATTTGGTGTTTTTAGTACATTGGTATTGTTGTGCAACCATCACCATCATCTAATTTTAGAACATTTTCATTATCCCCAGAAGAAACCTGTTAGCAATCCCCCATTTTCCCTTCCCTCCAACCTCTGGCAACTACTGATCTACTTTCTGTCTCTGTGGAGCCACCTCTGGTGGACATTTTGTACAAATGGAGGCGTGCACTGTGTGGCGACCACTGTGTGGTCTCTGATGATTGACTTCTACTTAGCATCACGTTTTCAAGGTTTGTCCATGCTGAAGCCTGTGTTATTACTTCCTTTTTTTAAAAAAAATATTTATTTTATTTATTTGTGCATACAGAACTGGGGTATAGGCCAGAGGTGCAGGGGGTAAGAAGACTCACAAGAGACAAAGTGGGGAGTAGAACAGGCATATCTACTGAAAGGGGAGACAAGGGAGGCGAGGCAGGAGAGGTCTGCTGCACCATGTGGGTCAGCTCCCTGGCTGGGGATCGAACTTGTGCTGCAGTGACTGGCGATAGCTTGATAGTGCTGAGGCTTAGTCCCTGTGCCACCAGGGAGGCCCAGTACTTTCTTCCTTTTTATGGACTAGTAAGACCTGCTGTATGGGTACACCACATTCTGTTCAGTCAGCAATTGGTCGACATTTGGGTTGTTTCTACTTTTTGCCTCTTGTGAATAATGCTGCTATAAACATTCGTGTATGAGTTTTAAATTTTTATTTCTTTTTTTCCCATGCTTCCTCTCTCTTAACCTCAGCAGACTCACTTTGTTTACATCCATTAGATTAATGTCCAATATTTGTCATTCTGACTTGCTTTACTATACCCAGTCTCTTGTACTCCTTCCATTTTGCTATAAATGGTAACACTTCATCTCTCCTACTGCTGACTAGTATTCCATGGTGTGCAGAGACCACACTTCTCAAGCCAGTGCGCTGTCAGCGGGTACATCGGTTGTTCCCATGCCGTAGCCATTGGCTTGTGCAGAGTGTGCTTTATATGAGTATGTGTTTTCATTTTCTTTTGGACCTATACTTAGAGGAATGAAATTGCTGTGTATGGATGGTGCTGGGGAAAAACAAAGATGGGGTTTTAACCTAGGACTTTGTTTTCTGAAGCCACACGGACTCTCAGCCTGCCTTGCCCCCATTCAGGCACCTTCCTGGGACCTGGTGTGTTTTCAGAACTTCCAAAGAGGCCGCTCATTTCAATGAGTGCCTCCTTGTCTGGCACAGGGTCCTCATCCTGATTCCCACTTTGGTGGGAAAAGAAGGGCGTTGACCACGGTGTCAGGTGTCAGACCTCTTAGGTTCAAGTCCTGCTTCTGCCGTTTTGGTTATCTGACAAAATCTAACTGTGGTCTGTATGGATCAGGAACTCAAACTTGGAGTCACATGGGCCTGAGTTTGAATCCTGGCTTTGCCTTTTTTTTTTTTTTTTTTTTTTTGGCAAATAACTGTATCCTTCGTCAAACCGTGTAGCTGCTCCAGTGCTCAGTTTGTTCATTTATAAAAAGGGAAGATGAAGCCCTGCTTCTCAGAGGTTTTTGTGAGAATTAATTGAGACAAGCAGCTGAAGTGCTTGGCATGGAATCAAGGGTTGGTAAATACTGATTCTCATGGTCTTAACCATTTACAACCACTGCGATGGCTGTGGGTCTGGAGAATCATTGGCCACAGCCTAGTAAATGCCCATTTGCAGGGAGAGCTGCCAGTCTCCCATGGAGTAAATCGGCACCTGTAGCAGGCAGCGTCTGTGCCAGTAACTTGATTTGGGGTGCATGTTTAAACCACCCTTTGTTCCCTCCCCCCACCATAGGGCCTTTCTGTCTGGCTGTTTAGCAGGCAGCGTCTGTGCCAGTAACTTGATTTGGGGTGCATGTTTAAATCACCCTTTGTTCCCTCCCCCCACCATAGGGCCTTTCTGTCTGGCTGTTTCAGCTGCTCCAGAGGAAGAAAGTCTCAGTCTCTAAATGCACACCCAACCCAGATTCCCTCTAGAGTACATTTTGCACACACAGTGCAGTCTGTTTTCAGTGAGATCTTTCCAAACATCCCCTCCAAATTTGGTGAAATCTGCACAGCTGTTTTGGCAGAAGGTTCATTTTATTCCTTGAAGGTTGGTCTTTGTTTCCTGGCAGCAGGGAAGCATAAAAGGTGCTGGAGGGCTGGGACCGCTGCAGAGGTGTGCGCACACAGCCCCTGTCTGGACTGGCAGGGCAGGGACACAGTCTACTGGTTTCCTGGAGAAGGACAGGAAAAGAACTCAAACGATGCTTTGAGGGCTTCTCCCCAGTTTCTCACAGGCAGACTCAGGAATTACTGGTGGGCGGGGAAGTTCCCTCCCTCCCAAATGCCTGGTCCTTGGGGCCTGGTTCTTGCAGCTGGCATTCTTATTGGTGCCCTTGCACTGTGCTGCCCTCCAAAGGTCCAGAGCTGGAATGTCTGCCCTGGGGGGCGCCACAAAGGGGCTCTAACAAGCCTTGGCTCCCAAGAGGGGTGCTGCATCTCCCCACGCAGAGGGGAAGAAGGTCACTGTGCCCTCTGAGCTTCTCTAATTTTCCTTCCAAAGCCAAAGAACCATTCGATGGCTTAGAAGGGGTAGAGGAAGGAACCCCTCTGATCCTGAAAAGATTTGTTGTGGCCCCTCTTTTCACACACTGCACTTCCATACTGGTGAGGTTCAGTTCACTCAGAGTTCACTTTCTGCCTGTTGGAAAGATGTTAAGTCACTTTTCCTGTGGAAAGTATAGTCTTAAAACACACTATGACTTCCCCTTGACCCAACTGTATGCTTCATAGAACAGCTACAAAATACAAGCCGTAAGAAAAAATTCATCTGCAATCCAGGATTCAGGATTACTACTTGTGGGAGGTACAAACACTTCATTGTTTTTCTATTTATATGCATATATATCAAAATGTACAAGTATGTGTACATTTTGGTTTTTACTGAAAAAGTAATATAAGCTCAGTGAAGCACAGCCAAACAAAGCTGCATAGATGCATGCCAAGCATACCTCTAAGGACGACGCCAGACTCTGGTACATTGGTTGCCTGGAGCAGGAGAACCACACATGAAAGAACACCTCCCTAACCACCTCCTTCATTTCTACTCCTGACCAGCCAACCCATGATTAACAGTTGGGTTTGTATTTCCAGACTTTCTGGATACTCATACAATGTATATTTCTCTCTGTATGTATTTTTTGAAAAAATGAAAGTGGGACTATATTGTAGAAGCTGTTTCTATAACACAGAATGATATAGCATGAACACAGCGTTGTTTTAAATGCTGGGTATTTGGGGATTTTCTTCTGCGTAAAGTGCTTATTATAAAAAATCAAAGATCACAGTCAAGTAAACATAGGAGGGAAAGAAAGTCGAAAAGAGCACCATCTATTTCAGTATTTTAAACACAGGAGCCAAAGTCAAGAAGGAGCTCCAGGCCAGCTGCAGCTGTGGTCACCCTCAGGTTGGGGAGGACAATGGGTGGGGCATAAAAACCCAAGCTTCTGGGCCTCCCTGGTGGTGCAGGGGTTAAAGTCTCAGCGCTATGAAGTTATAGCCAGCCACGGTGGCATGAGTTCGATCCCCAGCCAGGGAGCTAATCCACATGGTGCAGCAGACCTCTCCTGTCTCACCCGCTGCTCCCCTCAGCAGCATATTTCTGTAGATCTGCCTGTTCTGCTCCCCACTCTTTCTCTGGTGAACCCTCTCGCCGCCCCATGCCTCTGGCCTGTACCCCAGCTTGTATGCATAAATAAATAAATCTTTAAAAAAAATAAATAAATAAAAATCTTAAATTTTTTTTTTAAAAATCAAGGCTTCTTTATTGACTTAATACTGATTTTTTTACAGTGAGAATATATTTTTGTATATTAGTTTATTTTTTTAATGTTGCATATATATTTTTTAAATTTTAAAGAAAATAATCTGGAAGGCTGTGCCTACCCTTCAAAAAAAAAAAAAAACTGTGGGGAGAAAAGTGCAAGGTCATGTTCTCTGTCTTCTCATTATTAACAGCCTGGTGTATATTCTTCAGCTCTCCCCCTCTTCCTTCCCTGTGCACACATCTTATAGAAATGGTAACATGCTCCAAGTTTTCTTTAATAGGAAGTTTATTGAGATAAAAATCATAAAGTTTGCTCTTTATAAAGCATACAGTTCAGTGGTTTTGAGTATTCAGAGGCATGCAACCATCACTGCTCTCTAATTCCAGAGCATTTTCATCTCCCCGCAAAAGAAACCTGAGCCCATGAACAGGCACCCTGTGCCTTCTTCTCTCTGACAACCATTAATCTACTCTCTGTTTTTTTGGATTTGCTTATACTGTATATTTCATGTAAAAGGAATTATACACCAGGTGGCATTTTGTAACTGGCTTCTTTCACTAAGCATGATCTTTTCACAGTATATGTTGTGGCTTATGTCAAACTTCATTCCTTCCTTCGGCTAAACAAATTCCCTGATGTGGTTAAGACACTATCTGCTCATCTGCTGGCCATTTGGGTTGCAGGTTTTTTTCAAAGCGTCTACCAATCTCGCAGATATTACCATGACAGCAAATTTCACACTCCCCTAGGTCCTTTTTAACAACTTTCTATTATCTCATTCCTTTGTTTGGGATGGCTGGGACTTCTCAGCGCCTTTGGAGACCCTGCCCCCTCCTGTCATGCCACATCTTTTCTCCAGGGAGCCTAGAGTGCTTAAAAAGGCTCTGCTCACCTTATCCATGGCACCTTTTTATAGATGATAAAATGGAGTTTCAGGGAAAGGAAGGGGTTTGCTGAGAATCACCAACCTGGTGTAGGGTTCACAGAGTTCAGCTCCTGGCTGAGGTCACAGCCCGTCCCACCATAGTGTGATCAGAAGTCCCAGATCGGCAAGCCTGACTATCTGACCTCAGAACCCCCACCTTACCACTCCACATGGGGGTCTCTCTCTGAATACCCCCTTCCCGTGACCCGTGGCCTCTTTGTGGGAGGGTTTGTTTTGCAGCCCTACCCCCATTCTCTACTGTTCTCACTTTTGAAAAATCCCAGGTCAGTCCTTCTTCAACACTGGCTCCCTGCCTGGAGGCACCAGCGTCTGAAATATCAGCCACTGCCTTCCTGCCTCATTTGCATTTCAACAGGTCTCTTTAGGATTTGATTGGCTTTAAGATATTCTTAAGAGCCCCTCTGGAGTTCTTTTGCAGATTCTGTGGTTCCAACCTGGGCTGCACAATAAGTCACCTGTATAAAAATAGTGATGATTGGGATTTACCCTGGACTGATTATATCAGAATTTCTGGGGTCAGGAGCAACAGGATTTTTTTTTTTAAGATTTATTTATTTATGCATACCAGCTAGGACATAGGTCAGAGGCGTGGGGTGGTGAGAGGATTCACCAGAGACAGTGTGGGGAGCAGAACAGGCAGATTGACTGAAGTACGCTGCTGAGGGGAGCAGTGGGCAAGGCAGGAGAGGTCTCCTGAGCCATGGGGGAATCTCCCCAGCCCGGTATTGAACTGTGGAACCAGTAAGATGCATTCACCAGTTTATTCTTTCTTTTTCCCTTCCTTTTGTAAATAAACCCTTTATTAATTTTATTGTGTGTGTCTGCAGTTGAGTCTTATTATAAGTCCCTTTTAAGCACACAGGTGAGGACCCGCAGTCAGGCACCTCATTTTATATTGGGGCTGCCCCGTAATAGAAGTGCCCAATGGAATAACACTGAGTGACATTTTAAAACATCAGTAATAATTATTGTGTCATCTCCTCAGATTCCCTTCTATAGGGCTTGTGCCATTTTGTATTCTTTTTTTTTAAAAAGACTTTATTTATTTATATACACAAGCTGGGGTACAGGCCAGAGGCGTGGGGCGGCGAGAGGGCCCACCAGATACAGAGTGGGGAGCAGAACAGGCAGATCAGAAGTACACTGCTGAGGGGAGCAGCGGGCGAGGCAGGAGAGGTCTGCTGCACCATGTGGGACTCTCCCTGGCTGGGCGTCAAACTCACACCGTGCGCTGCCAACAGCTCCACGGTGCAGCGCTCCACTGCTGTGCCACCAGGGAGGCCCTCATTTTGCATTCTTGCCAGTGATACATGAGCGCCTCTATTTCTCCATGGTTTCACCAATAGAATTCGTTGTCATGTGTTTGAATTTTTGCCAGTCTGATAGGTGAGAAACGGTATCTCAGTGTACTTTTAATTTGCATTTCTCTATCATGTGTAGGGTTGAGCACCTTCCTATGGTTAAGAGTCACTTTCCTATTAACTGTTTTTCTTATCTTTTGCCCATTTTTCTATAGGTTTGTTGATTTATTCTCTTTTTTTGTAAAACTATGTACTTAGGATATTAACTCTTTGTCAGTATAATAAATAAATTGCAGTTTATTTTTTTTTCCCAGCTAGTCATCTATGTTTTCGCTTTTCTCTGGGTGTTTTTGTTTCCATGTTGAATTTGCTTATCTAACCAAATGTATTGATTTCTCCCCCATCACTTCTGGAATATGGAATCATGATTACTATTATAATAGCTTTATTTTGCTTTAGACTGCATAAAAACTTACAATATAAACTGCAAAAATGATCATTTCTGCCATAATTTCTAAGCCTCCTGTGTAATTATGATCTGTTGTACCCATATTCACTTTGTTTATTTGTATTCACTCCAAACGAGAGTCCCCACCAGGATGCCAGTTCTCTGAGTACAGGATTCCCCCTGAGATGGACATTTGCATATACTTTTATGGGAGAGTCCCCTTGGGAATAACACCATCAGGGAGGGAGGCATTAGCACCAGTGGCCTCAGCAGGTCTGATGATAGGGAGCCGGAATGGCCTGTTAGCATTGTTTTGTGTGGACACAGCCTCCCCCCCCATCGGATGTGGGCTCCCCCAGGGGAGGGCACGTGATTGTGGATGAGGTGGCTGCCTTCAGCCAATGGCCGTCACTAGGAGGAGGAACTCAGCTTCAAGGTCTTAGTCGGGAGAACAAAAGGCCCAGTCCTAAGGTTGGGGGTCTTGGTGATGCATCATAGCATCCTTCCCAAGCTCCCCATCTGTCTTGGTCACTGCTTTGTTCTCTATACCTAGCTGTGCTGTCATATAATAGGTGCCCAGGAAGTCTTTGGTGAATGAATGAAAGACACAAAAACAGAAACCCAGATTTCTGAAACTTGATTCAGGCCACTGGATCTCATATGGGGGTGGGAGAGAAGAGAGGAACCCCAGACCAAGTTATGCCCTCAAGTGCTCCTGGCTGTCCCCCATTTTCAGCTCACTGGGTGGTATAGAGAATCCCTTTGATTCTATAGTTGGTGGTGGTCAAATCTGGACACAGGTAGGCTGGGCTAGGGAAGGAACCCTCAGTGAAACCCTATACGTGGTGACTGCTTTGTTTTTTTAATTTTTTGTGAGAAATAATGCTTTTATTTATTTAAATCAGATTTTGTTGACTTACTATTTGTTTACAAAACTGTAATTTCAGAAGTACAGCTCCACACTTCAGTAAGTGTACACGCTTCACTCACCCACCACCAAAGCTCCATGCTCAAGCACATTTACCCCCTCTGTTCCCTCCTTCCTCCCTGGTCCCTCTCTCCTCTGGTAACCACCTTACTTTTCAGAGTCTAAGAAACTTTCAGTTCAGTTTTTGCATTTGTTTTCTTTGAGTGAAACCATCTGGTAATTGTCACTTTCTGACTTATTTCACTTATCAATAGCATCCTATCTTCAAGTTCCATCCACATTGTCACAAAGAGCACAAATTTCATCTTTTTTTAATAGCTGAGTAGTATTCCATGGAGTATATGTACTACAGGGTCTTTATCCAGCCATGAATGCACTTTGGAATGCACATTATTCTTGTAAGCTTTCAGTTCAGTTTTTGTTTTCTTTTATTCCCTCTCCAGCATTCCTTGAAGAAAAGAGGAACCCGCTCTCTAGGGAAGACAGACAAGAAGCCTTCCATGCAGGTACCTCCTGGCACCACCCACTGCCCCCAGTGCAGTCCTATAGTCAGGTTTTAGCCTGATGGCCTGAGACCTAATTCCAAGTGGCCCAGAATCCCCTGAGGTGTGCACCCCTCCCCAGTTTCTACCCCACATCTTCCCTCTATTCATTACCCTAACTTTACTGCTCATTTTACTTCCCAAAACCAGGCCTGGAGCCCATGGTTCTCACATGCTTACATAATAAGGTGTAAATGTAGGACAAGGCCAGGCGTAGACTATGTTAGCTTCCAGTGCTACTGGACTGTCAGGGTGCCAGGAACTTTTCATGATCATCTTAGTGAGTTTCTCTCCATGGCTCTGTGACAGAGGAAGTGTTATTGTCCCATTTTATACATAAGCAAAATGTAATAGTAATGGTAGTTCTGGTAGTAGCAACAGAATGTCTTCTACTCTAGGAAGCCCTCCTGGATTCCCCAAGCTATATATGGTGTTCCATCTTTGCTGCAATATCAAAGTTCCCCTCTCCCCAGCTTCTGAGGGTCAGGGCTGCATCTGATTCATTCCTGTGTCCCAGGACAGAGTTGCTGCCCCCTGAAATTCTGTAGCTGAGCCTCCCAACACTAACTTTCCTGGCCCTGTGTCCCTGTGCCCATTGGATTCCAGGAGGACAGTGCAGACCTGAAGTGCCAGTTGCACTTTGCAAAGGAGGAATCGGCGCTTATGTGCAAGAAGCTCACCAAGCTGGCCAAGGAGAACGACGGCATGAAGGAGGAGCTGCTCAAGTACCGCTCGCTCTATGGCGATCTGGACAGCGCCCTGTCCGCTGAGGAGCTGGCGGACGCACCCCACTCACGTGAGACCGAACTGAAGGTGCATCTGAAGCTGGTGGAGGAGGAAGCCAACCTGCTGAGCCGCCGCATCGTGGAGCTGGAGGTGGAGAACCGAGGCCTGCGGGCCGAGATGGATGACATGAAGGATCATGGTGGGGGCTGCGGCGGCCCAGAGGCACGACTGGCCTTCTCTGTTCTGGGCGGCAGCGAGTGCGGGGAGAGCCTGGCTGAGCTGAGGCGACACCTGCAGTTCGTGGAGGAGGAAGCAGAGCTCCTCCGCCGCTCCTCCGCGGAACTCGAGGACCAGAACAAGCTGCTGCTGACCGAGCTGGCCAAATACCGCTCGGAGCACGAACTGGACGTGACGCTCTCGGAGGACAGCTGCTCGGTGCTCAGCGAGCCCTCGCAGGAGGAGCTGGCTGCTGCCAAATTGCAGATTGGTGAGCTCAGTGGCAAGGTCAAGAAGCTACAGTATGAGAACCGTGTGCTCCTGTCCAATCTCCAGCGCTGTGATCTCGCCTCCTGCCAGAGCACCCGGCCAATGCTGGAGACCGATGCTGAGGCCGGAGATTCTGCTCAGTGTGTGCCCGCTGTGCTGGGCGAGGCCCACGGGCTGCATGCTACCCGACTGTGCAGAGCCAGGGAGGCTGAGGCACTCCCTGGGCTGAGGGAGCAGGCAGTGCTGGTCAGCAAGGCCATTGACATCCTGGTGGCTGATGCCAACGGCTTCTCGGCTGGCCTCCGTCTGTATCTGGACAATGAGTGTGCTGACTTTCGGCTGCATGAGGCCCCTGACAACAGTGAGGGTCCCAGGGACACCAAGCTCATTCATGCCATCCTGGTGCGACTGAGCATGCTCCAGCAGGAGCTCAACGTCTTCACCCGGAAGGCAGACAGTGTCCTGGGGAGCTCTGCCAAAGAGCCGCCAGAACCCTTCCCATCACTGCCCCCCTTGGGCTCCCAGGGGACCTCCAAGGAGCTTCTTCTGGCCAAAGACCTTGGCTCAGACTTCCAGGTAACAATCAGGCACTATTGCTTTTTTTTTTTTTTTTTTAACTAGAAACTTGTTACAGAACCAGCACGTATGGACAGAGAGGTACACAGCACCAGTGTACAGCTTAGTGCATTTTCCCAAGGGAACACACTCCTGTAATCATCATTCAGAACAAGAACTAGAACTTGACCAGCACCCCCAGAAATCCCTCTTCATGCTCCCTTTTAACCACTGTTGCCCCTCCCAAGGGGAACCCCTCCGCCCTTGATTCAATTTTGTCTGTCTTTGAAATTTATATAAATTGGCTGATACAAGTAAGTACACACTCATTTGCCTGATTTCTTTCGCTCAGAGAGGTTATGTGTGCGGTTGTTCATGGGGTCACGACTAGATAGGGTCTTACTGGGTGATTACGCCAAGATTCACTTTCTCATGTACTCTTCATACAGATAGGAGTCGATTCTGGGCTCCTATCTTTTTCCATTCCCCTTTTTGATTCCCCTTTCTTCTTTTTACTTTTGCAATTTTTTTATTTTAAAACAATTATTTAAAAAACTAAAAGCTTCAGGTCTTACATATAAAGGCAAGAAACTGGACTTTTTAAAGGTAATAAACTTCCAGCTTGATGTTTGTAAAATACTACTGAGAAAAATCAAAATAACAAATGAACGCACCCCCTCCCCCCCAAAAAAGGACAGCATCATTGCCAAAGTGATCCATGAACATTCAGAGTTTCAGATGTGCCTGAGATAGGATGAAGCCTCCTGCCCCTCGCAGCTTCTCACACCTACAGGTGCAGCTAGTGACAGTCTGAAGCAGAACTGTCCAATGTGGTAGCCACAGCTGTACGTGGCCACTGAAACTTAAATTAATAAAAATGATATACAATTGAAAATTCCTATTCCTCAGTGCAGTAGTCCCTTTTCAAAGGTCCAGTAGCTGCATATATCAAGTGGTACCGATCTGGAATATCTCATCATGGTTGCATGCCCTTGTAAGTCTTTCTCTATATGTATTCTCATCTATTTTTTCACCCAAAGTGCCTTCTATTACACCTCCTGTTCCCATACAACTTATTTTTCTCATGTACTATAATCTGTTTGCTTATTTACTTATGATGCTGTATTTATAGTTCATGTATTTGTGTCCTCAGTGCCAGAGGTGCTGTGGCAAGCTAAAACAGACATGATTTTTGTCCCCCCAGCTCGTGATTATCTAGAGGGGAAGAGAGGTGTTAATCAAAGTAGCATGCCAATGATGTGAAATTATAAACTGAAAGGAGGGTTTCTCCAGGAAAGGAACTTGATTCTGTGAACAAAGAACTTGACCTAGACCCTGGGTTGGGGGAGGTCTCTGATCTGAGCTGACCTCAGGAGAAAGGATTACCAGAGGGAGAGTGTTGGAAGCAGCGGGGGCAGCCTGTGCCAGACCCTCGTGGCTGGAAGGAGTGTGGTGTGTCCTAGGACTAGAGAATGCAGGAGAGGTTTCATCTTCTTCCTGAGAGCTATGTGAGGGGTTGCCCCTGTCTGTACAGAGAGACTTAACTCTTTCACAACTACAGTGTAGTTGCACTGTAATTTCTTGACTCCATGATCCTGCTGATATGGCTTGGTCTTGATATTTTTAAGTGAGCAGATTGCCCTTATGAGGTGTCCCTCTTGGGTTTTCTTGGGACAGGAATGAATGGAGGCCATGCGTGATAGAAAGTTGAGGCTGGCTCAGTTTTGTGCATAAGACAGACATTGACAGCCCCTTGTTTCTACTCGCCTTACCTAGTCATTCATCCCTTCAGTAAGCATCCTTTGGGGGTTGCAGTGCCCCAGTCAGGGGTGGGTCTGTGCTACAGAGCTGAGTCCCCCTAGGTTCCAGCCTTTGGGCGGGTGGTCAGAGTCCATAGGCCTGGGGTGGGGGCTGTTTTTGGCACAACTCGGGCCCCTCCTCATGGTTACCTTTGGTTTCTTCCTGTGCCTCTGGGGGGCAGCCGCCTGACTTCAGGGATCTGCCGGACTGGGAGCCCAGGATCCGAGAGGCCTTCCGTGCTGGTGACTTGGACTCCAAGCCCGATCCCAGCCGGAGCTTCAGACCCTACCGAGCTGAAGACAACGACTCCTACGCCTCTGAGGTGGGCCTAGGCCTGCAGGGGGGCGGGTAAGAGGAGATTGTCTGCGGCCTCCCTAAAGCAGGATGACCCTTGGAGGTGCTTGACTGGTAATAATAGGGATTTTGAGTATTCCATTGGGTTCCAAGCTTCCTGGAGCCAGGGTAGCCAGGGTAAAAAGAAAAACAGGGAGATTTCGGTCATTTTCATGGTCTGAGCAAAGGAACTTTATAAATTCATGAATGAATCAATGCTTTTTTTCTATACTGAATTCCACTGTGATTTAATAATTTATGTCATTTAATGGAACCATAGATTTCTGTAGCAAGAAAGCAGCAGTCTCTAGGGAGACTGACTAGGTTCAAACTGTGAGGCCAGCCAAATCTGGTAGTGAGATCTAAGATAAGTCACTTTATCTCTCTGATCCTCAGTTTTTTGACCTTTAAAATAAATTAATTCCTTCCTTGTGGGGGGAATTAAAGGCTTAAGGCCTGGTCCTTGTTTTTTTTTTTTTTTTTTTTTTTAAAGATTTATTTTTTATTTATACATACAAGCTGGGGTACAGGCCAGAGGCGTGGGGCAATGAGAGGGTTCACCAGAGACGGAGCAGGTAGCAGAACAGGCAGATCAGAAATACACTGCTGAGGGGAGCAGCGGGCGAGGCAGGAGAGGTCTGCCGCACCATGTGGGATTCTCCCTGGCCGGGCGTCGAACTTCCGTCACAGCTGCTGACAGCTCCACAGCGCAGCACTTAACCACTGCGCCACCGGGGAGGCCCTGGCCTGGTCCTTGTTGAGTGAGGATTAGGATGACATTGACGATAATTCTCTGGCCTTCAGGGTACCCATGTGTGGCTGTGTGGGTGTGTGTTCCCACTTTCTGGCTGGAGCTTCTCCCTCTGTAACGTGGAAGTATTAGAGTGGGTTGTGGCTAAGAATTGTGGAGTGAAGAACCCTGGAAAGTAATGTATCAAACTCTTTAAGTGGTGTGAGTTTCCTAGCAGCCATGGCAAAAAGGTGGGAATCATGAATACCTAGTTTTTACTTTCTGAGAAAAGGAAATAGGCCAGCTTACCTGCAGAGAGAATACTTTCCTGTATGAATTCAATTATTATTTAATTCAACTACTCTTTATTGAGCAGTTATAATTTGCCAGATACTGTGTTGGGCCCCAAGTTCAAGAACACCAGAGATCACAGATGTTATCTAGTCTCATAAGAATTGTGAGGTGTATAGGATATACAAGTCAGAGAACCTTCCCTAGCCAAATTTCCAGGTTATTAGCCAGATGATAAATGTTTGTTTTTTCTCACAGAGGGACATTTTGCCATACCTAGAAAGGTTTTATGTAAGGAGTTGGGACTAACCCATCCTTCTCCCCTTGCCTCCCCTAATTAACATGACAGCATAAACATCCCCTCTGTTATTAGAAATACTTTCTTAAAATTTGAAATTGAGCTGTAACATACATACAGCAAAGGGCTTGAATTGTCAGGGGACAACTCAACTAATTTTCACAAATTGAACATTCCTATGTAGTCAGCAGTCGATCAGTGAACAGAGCATGACCTGTCTCCAAGAACCTCCTCGTATGACCTTCTAGTCACCATCCTGACTTGTAACCAAATAGGCTAGTTTTGCCTGTTTAGCTCCAACACTTACAGATATCATTTCCCCTGAAAAGATGGTGTTATTTTCTTAAGATCTTAGCACATGGTCTTTATAAACAATAATTAACTACAACAGAATCCCTAAACAGCATTGCATAAAAATATGAGGAGGAAAGTTAAGATCATAGGTTATCACATAGTTAGCCTCTGTTAATATTTAATGTGTCTGTGTCCATGTCCTTCAAGTTTTTCTGTTGAGGCATACTGTATATCTTTTTTAAAAAGACAAAGCTTTTAATTCAGGTATCACAGAATAATGTACATACCATAAAGGACACTATCCTTAAGTGGACAGTTAAATGGGTTTTTACCTATATATAAACCACTAAACACAAACATGAATCCCTTCATTTATTTATCTGCGTTCTCGTTTCTAAGTTTTTGCAGTTACCAGCAATGAAACAATGAACATCTTTGTGAACCAAACTTAGTTTTTGTGGCAGCTTGTTCTCTTCAAATAAACTTCAAAGAGAAATTAGCAATTTAAAATTATAACCAGAGCTAGATTTGATATACACTGTTTCATTTAATTGTCATGACAACCCACCTAGGAAGGACTAGCAGGTCCTCCTTGATTTGTGCTGACGGCAAGCTCCGGCCCAGCTTCCCGCTCTTGCTCCCTGCCACACGTATCCTTTGAGCACAGCTTCTCTTGTTGCTCCTGCCCGGTGCCCCTCATTATCTGTGTCCTTTGCCCCTACCCAGATCAAGGAGCTGCAGCTGGTGCTAGCTGAGGCCCACGACAGCCTCCGGGGCCTGCAAGAGCAACTCTCCCAGGAGCGGCAGCTTCGAAAGGAGGAGGCCGACAACTTCAACCAGAAAATGGTCCAGGTGGGTGATGTGCAGGGCCCTCCCCACTTCTATTCCAGCTTGTCTTCCATGAACTGAAGAAAACTTAGAGTCCCTAGTCTTCAGAAGGCAAGACTGTCGGGGACACTGGTCTTCAAGCCCTGCGGCCCTTGTCATTGTGCATTAGCTGTGCTGGGCTGGGAGCCCGGGTTTGTCACCCACTACCTGGGCAACCTCGGGCCAAGCCATCTAAGATACACTTTGCCTTTCAGAGCTGAAAACTTGTGGCAGAATGACCATGTGCGTGGCTGGTAATCAAGATGATAATCCTGATTATATTAAGAGCTCACTGCCTGTCAGGCCTGTGCCATGCACTTCCCACACATTACGTTCTTCAGTCTTCCCTGTGAGGTGACGCTGTTTTACAGATGGGGAAACTGATGCCCAGGGAGCTAAAGAGATTTGCCTAGGATTGCACATCTAGGGCTAGTGGGGCTTGGATTCTAATGCAGGTCTCTCTCAGCCATGACATCAAGTTGCTTCCTAGATTATTGCTTAGACTCAGCCCTCCCCACTGCCAGCATGCCCTCTGCTTTCCACGAGGGTCACCCTCCCCTGCAGTCGTTGCCCTCTCACCCAGGTCCCTCATTAAATGTGAGAGTTCATGAGACACATTGGTGCCCAGTATGTGCTGATTTTATGATGTCATGATTTTGATACTCAGAGCTGGGTTCAAATCCCAGCTCTTTCATGGATTTTAAAAAATGTTTTACAAGATTTATCTTTATTTTATCATTTTAAAATTTTTGCTTAGGACTGGGGTGTAGGCCAGAGGTGCTGGGGGTGAGAGGATTCACCAGAAAGAGTGGGGAGCAGAACAGGAGGATCTACTGAAACACACTGCTGAGGGGAGCAGCGGGTGAGACAGGAGAGGTCTGCTGCGCCATGTGGGTCAGCTCCCTGGCTGGGGAGTGAAGTCAGGCCTCAGCAGTGATAGCGCTGAGATTTAATCCCTAGGCCACCTTTTGCTGGCTTGTTACTGTGATTGCCACATTTATGAGTTTCTCTTCCCTGGGGTAGCAGAGGTCAGTGTTTATCTCAACAGAATGAGGTGCTCCCTGTTGGAATCCTTGGTAGGGATCACCAAGGGGGCACCGCCCAAATTGTCCTCTCTTCTGGTCTGACGCCTGGAATGGGTGGGGGTGCTTTTGCTTGTTCCCCTCTCAGCTGAAGGAGGACCAGCAGAGGGCGCTCCTGAGGCGGGAGTTTGAACTGCAGAGTCTGAGCCTCCAGCGGAGGCTGGAGCAGAAATTCTGGAGCCAGGAGAAGAACATGCTGGTGCAAGAATCCCAACAGTTCAAACACAACTTCCTGCTGCTCTTTATGAAACTCAGGTGGTTCCTCAAGCGCTGGAGGCAGGGCAAGATTTTGCCCAGCGAGAGAGATGACTTCCTAGAGGTAGGGTTCCCGGGCACTGGGGCTAGGGTGGAGTATGATGGGTGAGATTGAAAGAGAAGGAGACCCAGCTGGGGTGATACATTCCCGAGGCTCATATCTGAGCCTGAGCTTGCAGCTTCTGTCCGTGCATCATTCACTCGATCAGCATCTATGAGAGCCAGTTGCTGACCAGGCATGGTAGCCGGTACAGGGGATGTCTTGGTAAGGAAGACAGACTGGGTGTGGGCCTCACCAGGAGAAAGTCTCCTTGGGGGCTGGTAGCCTCATAGTGCTGAGCCTTAAGCCCTTGCACCACCAGGGAGGGCCCACACATGAGGTGCTCCCTGATGGGTGAGGTGTTGGAATCCCTGGTAGGGATCACCAAGGCGGCACCACCCAAATTGTCCTCTCCGTTCTGATTTGCCTCCTTCTCGCCCATTACTCCTTCCCAGTTTCCTGGCCAGACCCTTCTTCTCTCCTGACCTGACCTACTGACATCAGAAACTCCAGGACTCCACCCTTGCACTGTATCTCTCCTCTAGCTACACTTAACTCCTTGGGTTACTCATTCCAGCTCACATCTTAAATGGCCTTTCTTGCACATTGTGAATCTATCCAGAGTCCTGCTCAGCCATACTGCCTGCCCTCCATCTGACCCCATAGTCTCCAAACTGGTCTCCCTGCCTCTGCCCTTGCACCCTTCCACCAAGCACCTTCTGTTCAGAGGGTACCAGGCGGTATCAGCAATCTGCTGTAATCGGTGAGGATGGTGTCCCTGTTGTTGGGATGTGAGCCTCATAGTGTATCTCAGCAAAGCAGCTTGAGTGACCTGGTGAAATAACCAGCTGCTGTTGCTCCTTGGCTCATAATTCTCCCCTAGCTCCCATTTCACCCAAAGTAGAAGCCCAAGTCCCGACAATGTCCTGCTCTATGAGCCCTGCTCCCCGGGCCTCCCTCACTTCCTCCCTGGCTTTTTCACTATTCCTCAAACACCTGCGCTCCCACCTCAGGGTCTTTGCATGTGCTGTGCCCTTTCCCTGGAATTCTTAACCTGCATGTACTCATATGACTTATTCTCTTACCTCATTCAGGACTTTGCCCAAATACCACCTCTTCTATACAGCCTTCCTTGACCACCCACACTCAGCACATCCCAGCTCCTCTCCTTGCTCTCTTTTTCTCCATAGCACTTATTAGTCTGTGACATTCCCAATATCTAATGACATTTCGTACATCCTCCCTTATTTATTTGTTTGTTTTCTTACTACTGGAGGGAAGCCAAAAGGGGACAGGTTTTTGTCTGTCTTGCTCACTGATGTATCTCCAGCTCTGAACACAGGACCTGGTGTATAGTAGGTATTTAATCAATATTTGTTGCATGAATGAATGAGAAATGGCGGAGCATGCAGTCAGAAGGTGGCTGCCTCCTGCCTCATTTCCAGTACGCTGTTCTCCTTCCCTGGTCTTGGACTCCTACCCTGAATCCCTTGGTACCAAGCCCCCCTCCCAGAAAGGCTCCCTCCATCCTCCCAAACCTTTCATTGCCTTTATGGGGGTGCCTACGGCACTGACCACAGTGCCTACGTTAACCCTGCCTGATGACATGGTTATTACTGACCAGCCCTCAGGATCGTTATCATGGGGCAGAGAGATGTGCCCCAAGGCACATGTGCCTTCTGGTAGGACCAGAAGGGCTTAACTGTCCAATTATGCTCCTCGCCTGGTGGTGCCCAGGGCCAAAACTCTGGGTACCTTTCGTCTAACCTACGCCATATAGCCCCCTCTTTCTTCCTGCCAGCTATGCAGTCCTCTTCTGTCTGGGCCAAGAATTTGAATCCCCTTCCCTTGAGGGCCAGGGCCCCTGTTGAGTGTGTTTTTTTAAAAAATAGGTAAATAGCATGAAGGAGCTGTACCTGCTAATGGAGGAAGAGGAGATAAATGCCCAACATTCTGATAACAAGACCTGCACGGGGGACAGCTGGACCCAAAACACGGTGTGTTTTCAGCCCATTCCCACCCCTGTCCTTTTTTTCCTTTTTCTCTCTAATGATCACATCCTGCTGCCTTCTTTGACTCAGTCCTATACTGGGCACTGGAGCTGCAGAGAGTGATTGCCTGGCCACTGGCCCTAGGTGCTTGGTGCTGTGGGATACATAAGTCACCCCAGGACAGTGACAGAAGGCCATATGGGTAACAGGTGAGAGAGAGCAATTAGTTCTGTTTGGAGTGTGGGGGACAGTATTATAGAGAACAGGGGGTCACAGGTGGTGGGTTTTGAAGAACGAGTAGGAGCTTGAATGTTAGAGATTGGGGACCAATCTGGACCAAGAGACTGTGCGTGCAGAGGTGTGGCAAGGTAGTCTGGGCCTGATTGCAACTTGGAATGTACGTAGTAGACGTGAGGACATCAGCTGGAGTCACAGAGAGGGACCTTGTGGCCTAGGTCAGGAATCAAGCCATGGAATAGCAAGAGCAGCAGGGTCAGGTTCCAGGGCCTTGGGTATGGGTAGGAGCAGGTATTAGGCTGAGGAGAGATGATTGGGACCCTGTCAGGTAATCAGGGAGGCTCCATGCTTTGGACTCCCCATCTGGCTTGAGGTGGGTCACACATGCAGACCTGGGGCAAGGAGAACCCTCAGGGCCTAGAGCCACAGAGCCTTGAAGAAGCCGGCACCCAGCTCAGGTTTAGGCTGAATAGTTATTGCTGTAACTGCAGGGTCTTGTGTGTGTGAGACTGGGGTGCATGTTGGCTTAGGAGGTGGCCAGAGCTGGGCTAATCATGCCCATTTCCAGGGTGAGATGACCAGAGAGGTGGTGGGATGTGCCTGAGACCTGGTAGAATCTCAGCTGGACTCTGGGTGCATCCAGCTCAGGCCTCTCCCCCACGTGTCGGGAAGCTCTGACACAGGCCTTGCCCCATCTGCAGCCTAACGAGTACATCAAGACACTGGCCGACATGAAGGTGACCCTGAAGGAGCTGTGCTGGCTGCTCCGGGATGAACGCCGTGGTCTGACTGAGCTTCAGCAGCAGTTTGCCAAGGCCAAGGCCACCTGGGAGACAGAGAGGGCAGAGCTTAAGAGCCATACAGCCCAGGTGCGTTTCTCAGCTGTCAAATCTGGGAGCAGGGTGCCTAGACACATAGGAACCCCTTACCACACTTTGTTGCCCAGAGAGGGCAAGAGGCTTTCCTAAAGTCACTCAGAAGGGTGAGTTGAAACAGCACTCACTGGACCAGGAAAGGAGACACAGACATGGGGGTGCACAAGTGCCTCTCCTGCACCACAGGCCCACAGGGAAGCCAGAACACCTGAATGCCTGTCTGCACTTGATGAATCCCTTCACCTGCATGTCTGGACTCCTGCTGCCGGCAGTCCTCATTCACTCCCCCCTCTCCCCATTAGGCCTTCCTGAGCCCCCTGCTCTATTTTACTCCCTCAACTCAAACTGGAGGACTCCCTACCCCACAACACAGTATGACCAAATGAGCTTTAACCAGAAACCTGGGTATTTGGTCTCTGCTGTGTACCTGGAGGCAAGTTGCTACCCCCCTCTGGTTTGAAAAATATATGAACAGGATTCCTCCTAGTTGTGCTCTGACCATCCCTACCCCGCCATGATTCTGCAGGGCCTCTGCCCTGCCTCTGCTTCAGGCTGCCTTCCCTGGCATCATGGGCCCCTTGGAAGTGGGTCCATTGATTATCTCTGCTGGACAAGTGATAAAAGACACAAACGAGTTAAGTTTCTTTCTTGAAGTCACCCAGCTAGTAAGCAGCAGACCTGACCATTGCCCTCCAAACCATTGCTCCTCCTGCCTTTCCAAGACCACGATTCCCTTCTTCTTAACGCCTGTAGACTCCTGGCTTCCCAGGGCAGCCATGCTCTCCTCCTGACCCGCCCTGCAGATCTCCCACTGCGACCCCCTCTACATGTTACACAGTGTGTGCTGTTCCGGCTGCCCCTCCCCCTGAGCACCTGACCACTCCTGAGAGAGTTAACGCCCCAGACCACAGCTAGGGGGGTATGAGTTGCATTGATTCTTGAGGTTGCACCTTTACCTCCTGCCACCTTGAGGCTTGGGGTCAAGAAAGCAGTCACACTGAAGTGCTTCCTGCACACATTCATTCCATGACTGTGGGTGCATTCCAGTGCAGGGCTGCGGGGGCGGGGTGGAGGGTGTGCAGCATTGTAGGGTCACAGCTCTTTAGGAAGGAAGGTAAAACTCATTCCACCAATGTAACCCCACACCAAGGTAAGAGAAGATATTCTGTCATAAGAAGCAATAACTAGGATCCTCTGGCATTTTGTAGCTCTGTGACCTGAGACAAATAGCCTCTGAACCTTTTCTTCCTCTGTAAAATATCATGAGTAGCAGTTCTCTTGCTGAGATAATGACTGAAGAACCCTTAGCACAGTGTGTCTGTAGAGAGAGTGCCACAAGCCTTGCTTTGGAAGAAAGGTTAGTTCTGCGTGGGGAAATGAGGGGTCCTCCTAGAAGAGTTCTCTCCCCCTGCTGTCTCCTGGTGCCCAGGAGGGAAGAAGGGCGGAGGGTGGGAAGGCTGAGAGGAGGGGTCTCCTGGTGCCAGACGTTCAGTTTGCTTCTCTTCTGCAGATGGAGCTGAAGGCTGGGAAGGGGGCTGGAGAGCGGCCGGGTCCCGACTGGAAAGCAGCCCTGCAGAGGGAGCGTGAGGAGCAGCAGCACCTCCTGGCTGAGTCCTACAGTGCTGTCATGGAGCTGACACGGCAGCTGCAGATCAGTGAGCGCAACTGGAGTCAGGAGAAGCTGCAGCTTGTGGAGCGGCTTCAGGGTGAGAAGCAGCAGGTGGAGCAGCAGGTAAAGGAGCTGCAGAACTGCCTGAGCCAGGTGAGAAAGCTGTCCCCAGCCCAAGATAGCTCAAACCACAAGGGGGAGTTACTGTATAAAAGATCTAGGAATGAACTCTTTCAGGTATAGCTGGATCCAGGTGCTCAGAAAATGAGAAGGGAAATAGGCCTTTCTCTTTGCCATAATCTCTCAGACTTGTGTTCCTTTGTGTTTTATTCTTAAGTAAGCTGTCCTCAAATATGGTCATTGTTAGTTTTGTGCTCATATCCTTACAGCTTTGAAATTGCAATTAGAAGTTTGCTTTTCCATATGACTGATTGGCCAGGTGTGAATCATACCATCATCCCTGGAGCCTACCAAAACTCAGGAACTCGGGGAAGAACCAAACATCGCTCCCCATGGAAAAATTGGGCTCTGACGCAAAATTGGTGGGGGTGGGTTGGGAGGGTGGGATGTGGGTGGGTAGAAAAAACAATCACTGATCATTATATTCCCACTACAGTTACCATCATGTACCCAGGCACCACCCAAGCTGCAAGGATCCACTTTTTGTTGTGAATTTTCCTTTGTTTTATTTTTTATTTTAATTACATAAATTAGGACTTCATCTTTTAGTAAGATCTCAATATGCAAAAGCATGCTCCAACCCACTTCCTTTCTTGCTATTTAAATTTATACTCACAGAGATTTTTTATCTTTAATTGAGTTATAATATACTTATTGTTTATACTTTGCCTCTTTCATGAAGTGCTCCCCTTTCAAGACAGAATGTTGAGGGCGAACTCATGCAGTGTAACTGCTGCCTGGTGTTCACAGTATGAAGACACCAGGATTAATTATTCCATTTTGATGAAATCGAGATTGTTTATAATTTTTCACCATTAAAAGTAGTGTTTCATTGACCATCCCCACACGTGCATGAATCATTTCAGTGGGGTTGATTCCTAGAAGTGATGCTGCTAGGTCTAAGGACGTAGGCATTTGTATTTGCTGGAATCTGCCAAACCAATCCAACAGAAAGACTTTGCCCAATTACATTCCCACTGGCAGCACAGTGAGAAGAGTCTGTTTTGCTTTGTTTTTGCCTGTTCTTATGATTATCAATATTTAATAGTACCTGAGTTCCAGGGCTAAGCTACCTTTAGGTGTGCCCAGACAATGATGTCCAAGGTAGTAGCTCTGTCAGGTGTAGCTGGATTCAGGAACTCAGCTAATGAGTGTAAAATGCTATCTCTTTACTTTAGTTTGCACTTCTCTGGTTTCAATGGAAGGTGAGCATCTTTTCATGAGCTTATTGATCATTTGTATTTCTCTTTCTTAAAATACCCCATCCTCCAGCAGCCCTGCAAGATCACTACCACTAACCCCTTTTTCAGATGAGGGAACTGAGGCCACGGTATCTGCCCAAAGGCCTCAGTAAAGGACAGAACTGATATCTGGCAAAACTGTCCAATCTTTAGGCTCCTGATGCTGGACCTTGCCTACTCCCGCAGGGATAGAGCTCCTTAGGGTTGCACTCACTTGCTTGGTGAGTGCAGGACAGCATCCAAACCACCTGTGTCCCACGTGATAAGCAAATCGGATGCATCTATTTGTCTCATCAAACCAAAGTCCTTTTTATAAAACTATATCTTATTTATTTATTTATTTATTTATTTATTTATTTATTTATTTATTTATGGTTAGAAGAGCTGAGGTGTAGGCCAGAGGTGTGAGGGGGTGAGAGGATTCACCAGAGATAAAGTGGGAAGCAGGACAGGCAGATCTACTGAAATACACTCCTACAGGGAGCAGTGGGTGAGACAGGAGACATATCTGCTATGCCATATGTGGGTTAGCTCCCTGGCTGGGGATTGAACTCAGGCTGTAGCGGTGACAGCGCTAAGACTCAACTCCTAGGCCACCAGGGAGGCCCCAATAGCTTCTTTAAAAAAAAAAAATGTGTTAACAATAATATGCCTTTGAAATTATAAAACAAGCTCCTTACTATATATAGGGAAACATACAACAGCCCACAGGTGTGTGTGACGGGAGGGGAATGGGGAGGGTCCCTTCCAGCCCATTCTATGTCCTGCTTTTGCTCCACTTCAGGGGATCTTGCATGGGACTTGGTGGCCTTCTAGCTCTGGCCTCCTATGTCTCTCTGGTATCCCTCTGCCTCTCTCACTTTAGATAAGACCCTCCCAAAGCAGTATTCTTCTTTAACTGAACTTAGTTAAAACAAAGCCTATAAAACCTGCTGAAAGTAGTAGCCTGTGTAGCTGCTGGACAACAGCTTCTGACCAGGAGGCCCAATCTTCATCTGACCTTGCCATGTACAACCCCAACCAAGTCACTTCTGATCTCTGGCCCTTACTTGTACAATGGGAGTGGCCATTCTTGACTTCCTCCCACAAGGCAGCTATGGAAATGAAGGAGATAGACATGACGATTCCCAAGTGCCCCAAGGACCACCCCCGACTGGGGCTTGGGTGACTCTGCAGAACTCATTTGTCGCTGCTCATCCGTGCTGGTGTTGATTTGTTGTCGCCTTCGTTATTATTGTCTTCTGTTGGGTTCGCAAGAAACGAGTCTGAGACATGACTTCAAGCGCAAGTGAGGTGACGCCCCATTGCACATTTCCTAGGACCTACCCTTTTAAAACTGGGCCAATCCATGACAAAACCTCCTGCATTTTTCAGGACTGAGAATTTTCCGAGACATGGGATTTTCAGTGTTCAAACTGGGGAAGTTCTGCGCAAATTAGATGAGTTGGTTACAAATGACTTGTAAAGCAATAGTGGAAACCAGGATGGGGAGGGGAAGGAGCCGAGGAAGGAAGTGCTTTCTGGCCCAGTCTGCCTGCAACTTGGTCTAGGAGAAACCTCAGGAGGATGAACAGGAAGTGAATCATACTTTGTCCACCTTGAGGCAAGTGGTTGACCTTCTGGTCCCTGTTCGCCCAAAGGCAATCCTCAAGAGTTGGTTGCAGCAGCAGGTGGGGCAGGCCACCAAATCCTGGGTGCTTCTACTTCGGCTGTCACTCACCTGCCCAGCTATGGACTGATTCCTTCCCTTCCTCAAGTTTGATCCTCTCAGTGGGAAATGGAAATAATAATAATAACATCTACCACATGCAGTTGGCGTGAGGATGAAATGAACTAATGTGTGGTAGCAAGTGGGTTCCATCACCTGCCCCCGGAGGTGGATGGCGTGCCAGAAGTGGAAGGAATCAGAGGTTGCCTCAAGGTCCAGTGGGAAAAGAGAGAGTGCTGGGATCCAGCAGTGATGGCTGCTGTAGAGGGGGCTGTGGAGCATGGGGTCTGTGTTTGCCATCCTGAGGCGATTTGACTGCTGCTTAGCTGGTCTAGCTGTTCCAGGAACTGTAGTGCAAGTCTCCATAGAACAGCTGTTCCTTAGTAGATATAGTGACCTCTCTGAGGATACTTGTGAGTAGTTGCTTTCCTTGTCATTCTTAAAATTCACTTGTTGGTGGCTCAGACTTGGTGCCCAGTGGGAAGGGGGCTTCTTGTTCATGAGCTGGGTCCTCGGGCTGCTGAGTGGAGCCTGGGGAAGGCCCCGCACAAAGTGGGCCCCTGCTTCACCAGCTTCGCCTGCCACTGACCTGCCTTCTTGACCTTTGCCCAGCTGCAGAAGGCTGCTGACCCCTGGGTCCTGAAGCACTCAGACCTGGAGAAGCAGGACAACAGCTGGAAAGAGGTGAGTGGGTAGAGACTGCCCATGTCCTCTTGGCTCCTAGCTACACGAAAATTTCCTCAGTTTTGGGGGGCATGAAACAGGGGACTAATCCTATCTCACTGGTCACATTCTTACCCTTGGGCTCCCCAACTCTGGGGGTCTCTATTCCAGTTTGTGGTTTGGGAGTTTTAAAGGGCCCCCTCCGGTGCCTTCCTTCCATTCCTGGAAGACAGGCTGAGTGTGTTTCTATTCTTCTTTTTTTTAAAAGATTTTATTTATGCATACAAGAACTGGGGTCTAGGCCAGAGGTATGTGGGGTGAGGGGTGAGAGGATTCACTAGAGACAGAGTGGGGAGCAGAACAGGTGGATCTACTGAAATACACTGCTGAAGGGAACAGTGGGCGAGACAGGAGAGGTCTGCTACACCATATGGGTTAGCACCCTGACCAGGGATTGAACTCAGGCCGCAGTGACAATAGTGTGATTGTGCTGAGACTTAACCCCTGTGCCACCCGGGAGGCCCTGTGTTTTTATTCTTACCTTGTCCTCTTTATGCCTTTGTGAAAAGCAGGGCCTCTAAATAGCTGTGTGATCTCAGGTAAGTCACTCTCCTGAGTGACCTCATTGGTAAAATGAGAATCACATTCTCTGCCTTGTCCCAACTCTAACTGTGGAAATCAATACTGTTGGTAAAGTTTGCTTCTGAACCTCAGGTGTATTATCCATATAGCAATACACCCAGGAACCAAACAGGGACATACAGTCTCTTTATGTCACACGTGTGATCCTTATGACAGTCCAGGGAAGTGGTGTGTGAGTCAGGAGAGTTGGTTACCAGCAACAAAAACAATTCTGGAGAACTGAGGCAGGTGATGGGTTTATTAGGGTCTCAAGAGGTCTGGTGATGCAAGTTCAGAGAGTTGGTACAGGTCTTGGGAGACCTGCTCTGGAACTGGGGCAAGACAGGCAGGAATTCTTGGGTCACTGCTGTCACCTGCAGTGAACACTGGCTACATTGTTGTTGCCACCACATTCAGAGTAAGTTTGAATAGGACTCTTCTTGGGGTTCTCTATTGGAGCCCTGATTGGCCAAGCCAAGATCACATACCTATGGAGGAAGGGTTGGACACAGTATAGCCAGAAAGTGACCAATGGGATTCTAAATCTGTGCTGACCTAACTCCTATTCGACGAGAGAAACTGTGGTTAGCTCTCATGCTAACTTCTTGTCTCCACCCTGGAGGCAAAACTGACCCTTCCTGTCTCTCTTCCTTAACAGACACGCAGTGAGAAGATCCACGACAAGGAGGCTGCTTCTGAAGCTGAGCTTGGGGGGAGCGGCTTAAAAAGGTGCAAGCACCCCTGGGATTATTGAGCAGCAGCCTCTGGGTCTGTGCTCTGGCTGAGGACACCCTCAGGGCTATGAGCACCATTAGGAAACCATGACAGGAGCGAGGATGCCGGCAACGAGCGGCCAGAGCCAGGCGGGCCCAGGGGCCGGAGGGTGGGCTTTGGCGTCAGAGTGCAGGCTTCGAATTCCAGCTCTGCTGTTATGCACTGGGTGACAACCTTGGGCGGTACTTCCCACCCATCTCGCCTCGTTGGGGTAGTAAGAGTTGCTTTCTAGAGCTAACTGAGGATGAACGAATGGTCTGGCATATACTAAACATTTTTAGTCATCAGGCTGTTTCTGGTGGGTTCTTGAATTCCTCACTCAAAAATGCAATAAGGACTCAAGACATGGGTAGCGGCATGAACATTAGGGTTAATTGTAAGCAAGAAAACAAGAGGCCAAGCTCCAGGGAGACTCTTTCTAGAAGGAGGCTCTGAAATAAGGTGCAGAAGCCCAGCGTACCTACTGTGTGTCTGTCTTCCACTAACGCTGCTCTTTTCTGCCCTGCTCTTTCCAGGACCAAATCAGTATCCTCTATGTCTGAGTTTGAAAGTTTGCTTGACTGTTCCCCCTACCTTGCCGGTGAAGCTACCAGAGGCAAGAAGCTGCCCAACAACCCTGCCTTTGCCTTTGTGGGCACCCAGCCAGTGGACCCGGAGAAGGACACCCAGGAACGGCCGGGGCTCTCCCCACAGGGCTGTCAGGAGCCGGCGGGCAGGCAGATGCAGCGCAGCTACACGGCCCCAGACAAGACGGGCATCCGAGTGTATTACAGCCCCCCCGTGGCCCGGCGCCTGGGCGTCCCCGTGGTCCACGACAGGGAGGGCAAGATCATCATCGAGCCGGGTTTCCTCTTCACCACAGCCAAGCCCAAAGAGTCCGCTGAGGCTGATGGGCTGGCTGAGAGCTCCTACAGCCGGTGGCTCTGCAATTTCTCACGACAGCGCCTGGACGGGGGTTCAGGGGGCGGCCCCTCGACATCCGGGACTGGCTTCCCAGCAGCCCTACACGACTTTGAGATATCAGGCAATATGAGCGACGACATGAAGGAGATCACCAACTGTGTGCGTCAGGCCATGCGCTCCGGCTCGCTGGAGAGGAAGGTGAAGAGCACCTCCAGCCAAACGGTGGGCCTGGCCAGTGTGGGCACGCAGACCATCCGCATGGTCAGCGTGGGCCTGCAGACCGACCTGCCCCGCAGCAGCCTGCACAGCAAGAGCTGGTCACCCCGCAGCTCCTCGCTGGTGTCTGTGCGCAGCAAACAGATCTCCTCCTCCCTGGACAAGGTACACTCTCGCATTGAGCGGCCATGCTGCTCCCCCAAATACGGCTCGCCCAAGCTCCAGAGGCGGTCGGTGTCCAAGCTGGACAGCGCCAAGGACCGCAGCCTGTGGAACCTGCACCAGGGCAAGCAGAACGGCTCGGCCTGGGCCCGCTCCACTACCACACGGGACAGCCCCGTGCTGAGGAACATAAATGACGGCCTGTCCAGCCTCTTCAGTGTGGTGGAGCACTCGGGGAGCACAGAGTCCATCTGGAAATTGGGCGTGTCCGAGGCCCGGGCCAAGCCTGAGCCTCCCAAGTACGGCATTGTGCAGGAGTTCTTCCGCAACGTGTGCGGCCGGGCCCCAAGCCCCACCGCAGCAGCTGGAGAGGAGAGCACCAAGAAGCCAGAGCCCCTCTCCCCAGCCAGCTACCACCAGCCAGAGGGCATGGCCAGGGTCCTGAACAAGAAGGCTGCTAAGTCAGGTAGTGGTGAGGAGGCCAGACTCACCGTGCTTCCCCAGATGGGGAAAGATGGTGTCCCCCGAGATGCAGATGGAGCCACGATCCTTCCCAGTGAGGTAGGTGGGTGGGTTCGCCCCTGTTTCTTCAAAGGTGGGATTGGTTTATAAGGCTCAAGCTCTCTTGGTTTTCAAACTCAGGAACTATGATCAGGTGTTTCAAAAAGTCCTTGTGCTAGCCTGGAGTGAGCAGTGAAGCTCCAGATTGGAGGGCAGACCTGATGGCCACAAGTCTAAACACTAGAGCCTAGGAACATGGCCTCCCCAGTTGCTTTTCCACCAGATTCCAAAGATTGCTGGCATCTCCAAGGAAGGGGCATGCTCACTGCTCTCCTGCCACCCAGCAGTGTGCTGGAGCCAGCTTGCTTGGCTCCCGAGAACTAGTCATTTGCATCTTTGTGTTCAGAGCCATCACCCTGGTACCTTGAGGTCAGCCACAATGGGAAGATTTACACCATGAAATTGGTAAATGCTGCCAATCAGGGCCTCTCCTCTCATTTCTGGAAAACTAGTAATTAACATTAGTCAGCGTACCAGTACCCACCCCCACCAAGACTCCATGTCAAAGTGCTCTCCTTTCTCTGAAAACCTTTCGCTGCACATTCCACTCCTGATACCAGTTTTGGATTTGGGTAGGGCTATGCGCATAATGATAGCTTTGCAGAGGGGACCTCCCTGCTGGCACAGCTGGTTAAGTCTCAGCACTATGAAGCTATCCGCAGTTACTGCAGCACAAGTTTGATCCCCGGCCAGAGAGCTAACCCACATGGCACAGCAGACCTCTCCTGCCTCGCCCACTGCTCCCCTCAGCAGTGTATTTCAGTCCATCTGCCTGTCTTCTCCCCACTCTGTCTCTGGTGAATCCTCTCACCTCCCCACACCTCTGGCCTACACCTCAGTTCTTGTATGCATAAATAAATAAATATATTTTTTAAAAAGCTAGCTTTACAGGAAGGGAAGTAAAGGCCACTGAAGGATGGCAGAGGGTGTTATAGAACCCAAGGGCAGGGACCTTAGGCCTCAGCAGCTTCTTTCTGATCCCCTCTCCACTCCCCGGAGCTTCCTTTTCTCTGAGATCCTCTTCCTGCTTTTTTTTTCTCTCTGTGTGTTGTATTTGCATGTGGTCCAGGTGGGCTGTCCCAGCTCTGCTTTTATTAACATCTCTCTATATTTAAGAATTTATTACAGTCTGAAATGCTATTTATGAGTACTTACACTGCTCTAAAGGGAGAAAAACAATAGAAAGAAAAATTGGAGAGGAATTACATCTCCTGGGAGCTGGTCCTCTGGACACAGCTGAATTAAAATTCGGCTGGGTGCCTGGTTGGCGCCCAGCCCTGGGTGTTCAGTGCCTCTGGCTCCTCCTGACTTGCCCTCTCTTTTCCTAGGATGCTGTCTGCGACTGCAGCACCCAGTCTCTCGCCTCCTGCTTTGCCCGGCCGTCCCGCTCTGCCATCCGCCACTCTCCTTCCAAGTGCAGGCTACACCCTTCAGAGTCTGGCTGGGGCGGGGAGGAGAGGGCAATGCCCCCCAGTGAGTGACAGAGCAGCCCAGCTCCCCGCCTCAACCAGCCCAGCTCCTGGATAGCTGAAGGGAACCAGCAGAGAAGAGACGGGGTGAGGGGCCTGTGCCCTCAGCATTCCCTCATCCTGGAGGACAGCAGCTGCACCACTGCCAGAGGACAGCTTTCCCATCAAGGTAAAGCAGGGTCTCCTGCTGACCGCTCGGTGGTGATCTCCGACTTCCCAGGGGAAGGCAGCAAGTGGGAGAAAGACCAAATCTGGGCTTTGGAAGCCTCTGCAGAGAGACCCATTGAGAGCTGATCTGTTGGGAGCCAATCCCTGTCCCTATGGGAGAGCCTTGCTTGGTTCTACACATGTCCACTTCTCAGAAGAGTTGAGGAAAGGATACGCTCTGGCTGTGCCCCTCAGGAAAAGGGTTCACAGAGATGTACCCTGCCAACCACATCCCCCTTTTCTGGAGAGGAAATGCCGATGAGAACAGGCTTTGCTCTAAGGTTCAGCTTGGGGTTTCTGGTGAGGCTGGGCTAGGTGTCATCCCCACCCCTTCCTTCCCACCGTCTCCTCTTCCTCCCAGCCCCGCTGCTCTGGATGCTGTGACTCCAGGGGGAATGATAGGGCAGTAGCCGCTACCACGTGTCTGCTTGGAATCCTGGAGCCCTGGATCTCCCTGCCCATAGCTTGGATGCAGCAAGGACTGGAAGATGAGATGGGAATGTGTGGGGCTCAGGGTCAGGGAGCCACCGCAACTGCCTCCTTTGCAAAGGTCATGGGGGCCCCAACCTTTCTGGGAAACTCACTGAGGACAGAAATAGTCAGTCTCAAGATCTGATGCACAGATACATGCCTACATGCCCACTGCCTTGATTGCTGGGGCATCTTTCCCAACACCTTGGAGGGGTGCCCCATCCCCCTGTGTTTACATCCTATGACTGGTGGAGGACAAAGATATTCCTGGTAAGAGACTCCCAGTTGGCCAGGCCAGGCCAAGGAGCACTCCAAGAGGCCAGTGCCCCAGGACATGGTAGTAGAAGGGAGCCTGGAAACACATTTTTGTCTAGGCTGTTCATTGGAATTTTTTTTTTTACTATAAATATTTAAAGTGGTTTTACTTTATTTTAATAATTTAATTTACCCCAGAGTCCCCAAGGTAATTTATTGGAGGTTGAGACATGCATTCTTGCCACTGGCGTAACCTGAGGTTTCTAACGCACTGAGTAGTTGTGGGGTCCCCCTTGCAAATGAGGCAGCTCTACCACCAAGCCTGCTCTCCTGGTTAGACTCAGATGCTCCCCGGGGAGCTGGAGCCCTGCAGCTTGCTCCCCCAAGGCCGCTGACCATTTGACCGCAGAGCACTGCTTTCCCTCAACACCTGGTACTGGCCCGACCCCGGCAGTCAGCCGCAGGTGGTACTGACAGGTGGAAGGGTGAGCCAACGTTACCACTTCTGAACATTCTCTATTTCCTGTCTCATTTTCCTCCTGCCTGCTGCCACTTTTTTTTTTTTCATGAGTTAAACACTATTACTAAGGTTCTATCAAGAGCATGGGGAGCCCTCTAAGTTCCCCAAGTAAGAACTGCAGGAAAACCAGACTGAACTTGGAGAATGTTGTTTATTGCAGCTTTGCACGTAGACCTGAGTGTCTCCATTCCACCTTCATCCTCACCAGCCTGCCAGCCTTTCACCAGCCTCTCTCCTTCACTTTATGGCCTTTTGTGGCTCTTCTCCCAGCCCCAGCTCCCTGCCTGCCCTTCCCCATATGCCACGCGAGCTGCTTTTGCCATCGGAGGGATTACAACATGGCTCGTTGCAGCATGGCGAGGAGGACCTCAAAGGGCCTCCCTCTAGGGCGCCAGTGCACCCAGCGGCACTCATGCCCTCACACGTGCACATGTGCCGCCTTCCTGTAACTGGCTGGTGGCCCAGAGTGGAAACACCGGGGTGAAGTAGTTTGTCTGGAATTTCCCCATCAGAAAGACCAAAAGTCAGTAGCCTTGCTAATCCCCCCAGAGCTCAGGAGATGCCTTTGCACTCCTACCTGCCAGCTCCCAGTCCTGCCCTTTCAGATTCACCTGGATCAATTACCCAGATCCTTCATCTCCATTCCCTATCAGCATAATATTGGGGTCACATCAGCCCCACCAGCCCACTTCCTACTGCTATAGTGACTTGTGTGGGCAGAGCAGGCCGGCTGATGCAGCTGTGGGTCAGTGTCCTCGGGGCTGCTGCTGCTTCCACCCAAGAGGTCAGGGAGCTTCCTGAAGATTGAGGGGATTCACACCAGGCCACAAGCCATCAGAGGCCTTCTGCCAGCTCCCCACACTGCAGAGGGTCAGGGAAGCTGTGCTCTCATCTTTGCGGAGAAATCCTCTTGAGACATGAACCGTGCCGCCTTCGGACCACTCAGCCTTACCATCGTCCTCGTCCAAGATTGTCCTTGCCATCTTCGTTGTCTCAACACCTGGTCGCCTGCCAGCATCAGAGGTTCCAGATCTTGGTTTTCGGTAAAGTTCCAGTTTCTTCTTTCTGCATGCCACTGTGCAAGGTCACTTGTCACTGTTCCTATAGAAACCTCTGGACATGGGGCTTGATGGGGTTGAACATGTTACATGTAAATATTGGTTTGGTTTGATTTTTTAGTATTTTAATTAGCAATTGGTTGTGTTTTCTTTTTTGGGGTGGGGGGATTGGTTTGTAAAAACTCTCTGCTCTTTTGGAATGTAATTTCTAAGTTTGTTTCTTCAAATGCCTTTTAAGTCTTGGTAACATTCCTAAAGCAGATAACTGCCTGACCCACAGTGGGGGGTTATCCTGGAGCATTGGGGTCCCAGGAAGGAACACTGCTCTTTATCCCTTTCTTCCCCTTCTTATTGTCCCTCCACCTTTTAACTCCTAGCACCTCCCTCCTCCTCCTTCTCCTTCTCCTCTATCCTTCTTCCTCCTTTTCCCTCATCTCTATTCTCTTCAGCTAAAGTCACGGGATCTCTGGTATCCTTATCCCATATGAGCCACTAGACTGGGAAAATGATGTTGACACCAGTTGGCTGGGGAAAATAGGGTGCCAGTTCACCTGGTTGACCCTAAACTGGATAACCTCATGTTTCTTATGTCTGCCTTCTCCCCATAGCCCAGTTATGCCCTTCCGGGGGCAATGATGTATGTGTTTGAAATGAAAATCCAAGCGCTTTGGAGCACCACTGGGTCTTGGATCCTGCATGTCCAAAGCGTCTAAATCCAATGCCCTGTCTCCCTGAATGCCCTTGCCCCCAATTCTTTCCCCAGCAAAGACTGACCCACAAGAGGCCTGGCTTTCTATGAACTCAAAATGGGTCCCCGTGAACTCCCCAGGGATGCTCCTCCACCGGATGCTCTCCCAGGTGGCAAAGTGAAGGACCTGAAGACTTGACCTTCTTGCATCCTGACCGCCACATGGCTCCCCATGCACACCCCCTGCGCACCTTTTCTGGTTTCATCACCCAACCTGTTCTTCTCTTGCCCTCCCAACTTCCAGTCCTTTCCTCCCTCCCCCTCCCATTTAGGTCACTCCCCTTTCAGCTTCACCAGTTCCCCCAAGCTTCCACTACCTCTTCATTAATAATAATAATAATAATGATAATGATAATAATAATAATAATAATCACCTACCTACCCCACCTAGAGCACTTTACTACTTAGAAATCACTTTCCTATCCCACGTTTCCTTCAAACCTCCAGGACTAATTCTGAGAGGTTTACTTGGCAGGACAGGGGTTAGAGCTCCCATTTTGTAAATTCGGAAACTAAGGCACCTAACTAGGGGTCCAGACTATAACCTGAGTCCAGCAGATCCCCAACCCAACTCTGTACTACTTACTAGGCAACCCCCCCGCACCACTGGAGGCTTTTTGTAGAAGCAGACTGTGTACTTGCCCAAACCATGCATATACCCAGAATCGTGGACCTCTGTGTCTCAGAGGTGAGTTTGTGGCCACCATACATCAGAATCCTTTGAGGGCCTGCCCCAAATGCAGCTTCCAGGGCTCACCTCAGCCTCTGGCTAGGAATCACCATCTAACAAACTGCCAGGGAGTGGTCACAGCATTTGCTGAGAGCCCAGAGCATTAGCCTCTTTCCTTTAACCATTATCCATAATGCTATACCTTACAGAGAGCATAAGTTTATCTGACCTCTGACTTGGTTTAATTACACTGAAAATTTCTCAAAAAAATCAGAAGTAATATACAATTTTAGTCATGAGACAGCAGAAACAGACTTATTGAATATTATTAGTTCAATAAAACAAAGTCAAACAGCAAGAATTATTGTTCCTATACCTGTTGAATGTAATTCCCAAAATCATGGTATTAAAGTTTATTCTTGAGTTTCCTGGTAGCCATGGTGAAAAAGAGAAACACATTAGGTTTTATAACTCATCACCCAGTCACGGAAAGCAAGCCTATCTGGCCTAGGAGACAAACTCTTCTTCCTCTAATTTGTAGCCAGTGTTCTTTCTTCAAAGGCCTCTAAACCGTTTGATGTTTCAGTAGTTGAACCTAAGATACAAAGACATTTTCTAGGTGACTATTTTTTTTTTAAGAATAATAAACTGCTGGGCCTCCCTGGTGGTACAGGGCTTAAAGCTATCAAGTTGTCACAGCCACTGCAGCATGAGTTTGATACCCGGCCAGGGAGCTGACCCACATGGTGTAGCAGACCTCTCCTGTCTCACCCGCTGCTCACCTCAGCAGTGTATTTCAATCTATCTGCCTGTTCTGCTCCCCACTATGTCTCTGGTGAATCCTCTCACCCACCCATCCCCCCACACCTCTGGCCTACACCCCAGTTCCTGTATGCATAAATAAATAAAAATAAAACTTAAAAAGAAATAATGAACTGCTACTAAATTGACCTTGGGCCCAGATCATAGAACTAATTTATGCCTCAGTTTCCCCAGCTATAAAATGGGGAGAATGGCCTTCTACCTTCTACTTGGAAAAGTGTAAGGTTCAACACAGTGGTCTGATCATTCTGGGTGTCCCCAGGCCAGCCCCTCAGTGCACAAGCCCTGGGGGTAACGCCTTCCAGACAGCACATTAGTCTTAATGAATAGAAAGGTGATTGCAAGATAGTCGGGACCAGTCTTCTCACTTTTTAATTGTGGCAAAATATGCATAAAATTTTCCATTTTAGCCATTTCTATGTAGATTCATATACATTCACAATTTACACAACCATCACCACTATCTCTTAGCCCTTTTTCATTATTCCAAACTCTATACCCACAAAACAGTAACTCCCCATGCCCCCCTGTCCTTGGAAAACCCTATTCTACTTTCTGTCTCTGAATTTGCCTATTCCAGGTACCTCATATATGTATGGAATCATATTTGTCCTTTTGTCTAACTCCTCAGTTTCTTAGATGAGAATCAGGCTCAGAGAAGGAAGTTGGCCCACCCAAGGTCACACAGCAAATGAGAGGCAGAGCCAGGCCCGGCACCCAGGTTCCTGACTCCCAGGAACTTCTGCATCCCAGTGGTGGATGAGACACCACCCCACTATTCTGTGCTCTTAGTTGAGCCCCTCCTCTCTCTGAGTGCCATCTGTTCTCTCCCTACCTCCCACCTGTCCTCTCTTTTATCATCATTGAAAACTTCCCCTCCTTCTGCTTCCTTTCCCCACTGGTTCATATCAGCAGACTTAGTGGCCCCGATGTTGGGCCCTGGTCTGGTTTTCCTCTTCTGGACTCTAGGCTTTCTTGTAGCACTCACCCCTCAGCTCTTGGGGAACAGAATGACTTCCCTAGCTCTGCCCCCTTGGGTGGATGCCCTGTAATCTCAGCACCCCACTCCCTGTCCTCAGGCTCACATTCCTATGTGTCTATGGTCTCCCGACTCTGGTGTTTGCTTTCAAATCTGGTGGTGTTTCCTGGGTTCTATTTTATTTTGCATTTTCTCTCACCAAAGGGGGCATCTTTCCTCATTGCCTCATGCAGCATAAACCCTGCCAGCCCTTTTCATTGGGCTTAGTCCTAGTCTAGATATACACTCTCCAGGCCCACCTTACAGCCACATCTTCCTTGTCCACAGCCTGCCAGCTAGACCCCAGAACTTTGTACTGGGAGAGTCTATGTGTGTATGTAGGGGTTTGGATCCCCCCTTCTGGCCTCTTCCACCCAGCCCAGTCCTGCATGGCCTTAGTTGTACAGCAGGTGCAGCCTGGCTTGGGTTCTTCCCTCCTCCTTGATCATCCAACCCTCTCTTTGACCATTTAACATCCCACCATCCTCTCTGCTCTCCCATGGGCCTCAGGAGCAGCTCTCCTGGCAGTATCTGTAGCTCACCCTGTCTTCCCTCTCCGCCCCCCCACTTGCCTTTCCCAACAGTGTTTGCAGTGTGCAAAGTCCACAGACAGAAGAACCAAAGTGGTCTGGGGATATGATGCTGGGCCTGAGTCCCCTGCCTAGACCTCCTCCCCACAACCTTGCACGGCCCTTTCTTTCTCAGCCTCCTCGGACCCCCTCTTATTGCCCTATCAGCCCTTGTCCCTTCCCTTCCTGCCCTCCACCAGCCCTCTGGATCCCAGGCCCCAAGGAAAGAAGCTTTGGATTCCCCTAAGCATCCTTGGTAGGGACCAAGGTAGCCGGGGCCTGGCTACCTTGTCCCCTCCATTCTGACACCACTCAAACTGTTCCTATGAAGAGGAACCTCAACCAGGAGTCTGGAGACCTGCTGAGGTCTGGGCAGACTCTTTCACTTCTCTGAGTTTGACTGGTTCTATGATTTTATGATGAACACTGAGTTGATTCCTGTGTGCCCCAGAGCATCCCTTGTATTTTGGGGTTCTGTATCACCATCCTTTCTCCACTGGGCCCTGGGATCCTGGTTTCTCCCGCAGCTGTGCCACTGATCTCTGTGCCTTAATTTACTTCTCTGCACAGGGGGACTCACCACAACACTATTGCTAGCAGCTTCCCAAATATTTTGGTGCCTCCAAGGCTCGGCCTTTCCAGCTGTGGCCCAGCACCCTGCCACTGCCTCGCACACTAGGTTGCTAAGGATGAGGTGCCTAAAGGTTCTCAAAGCTGCAGGCACATCACCTGAGAAGTTGATAGAAATGCAAAGTATTGGCCTCACCCAAGACCTAAGGAATGAGAGCATCTGTGGGGGAACCTAGCAAACTGGGATTTAGGAAGAACTCATTGTGCTCTACACAGGAGTTTGCCAGCTACTGATCTAGAATAGTGATTAGTGCAGCCTGGTAAGGGACTGAGGCTGGCCCAGACCAAGAACTGATGGAAAACACCAACCTCATCTGGACTCCTGAGAAACTGAGACCTCTCCCCAACCCCTAAAAAACCAAAACTATGTTCTTAAGTTCTTATCTTCCTGGAAGCTGGAGAGCAGGGAGAGGCATATCTTTTCCCTTTCTTTGCCCCTGGCTGGGCTCCAGCTCTGCTCACCTCTCCCCCTTGTCTGGATTTTAAAAACAAATGGGTAGGGTTGTGCCAGCCAGAAAGGGGTTAGGAGTCCTGGACAGAATATCCTAACCACTACCCCTTGGGAACCTCACTATAGGCTCATGACCTCTCTTCAAATGGTAAGAAACCTAATTCCTCAAGGAAAGAATCCTAAATCCCCAGCTCCTCCTCTCTCCCATCCCCAGAGAGACCTTGTAGACAGTGCCAAAACCCTGCTCCAACCCCCAGAGCTGGGGAAGAGAGCCAGAAGCTATCCTTCCTCACCATGGCCTTCCTCTCCCCTCCCTCCCCCCACCAATACTGCGAAGCCCCCTTCCTGCCTGAGCTGGTTTCCCGGTTTGGGTCCTGCAGTTGTGGGCCCTAAGGTCACCCTCCCCACCACCCAAGGGCCTTCAGGAGGGAAGGGACCAAGGGCATCCTTGGGCCAAACTGTCCACCTTTTTTGTCCACTGTTCTCTCTCCCCCACTCCTGACTTCAAAAGGCTCCTTCCCAGGATGGATTGGTGCTAGAACAACCATGGTCCCATCTGACAGCTCTCTCTGCCCGTGTGTCTTATTTCAGACATGAGAATAACTGTACAGTGTAAACTTACAAAGGGTTTTTAATGGTTGTAGATTGGAAATAAAGTATGTCATATGAACAGTTTCCATGGACTTGGCCTCCTTTCTGCTTGTTTGTGGGTTGTGGGGCCCCCAGCAAATTTGAAACCTGACTCTACCCCACCCTAGTTGTCTGGGAAGGGAGCCTGGGAATGCCACAGTCAGCTGGCTGGTTTGGGGTGACTTGGGAGGGGCCACCAAGTGGCTGCATGCTGACACCCGAGTCTCCCATGAAGTGTGATATGACCATGGAGGAACAAATGCAGAGGACTTAAAAATGGAATTGAATCATTCTGCAGACTTAACATTTTTTATCAACCCACTTTCGGTGAATCAATAATTTATTAGATAATTATCTAAACCACTGGATATATCACAGATGCTGTGAGTCAGGAATTTGGGAGCTGGGTAGTTCTGACTCAGGGTTTCATGAGGCTGTAGTCAAGTGCCAGTCAGGCTGCAGGCAGGTGAAAGCTTGACTGGGGCTGGAAGCTTATTTGTAAAGTAGTTACTTTCCTGCCTGGCAAGTCAGAGTTAGCAGGAGGCCTCAATTTCTCCCCACATGGACCTCTCCATGGGGCTACTTGATTATACTCACAACATGGTGGCTAGCTTTCCCTGGAGACAGTGACCTACAAGAAAGCAGTGAGGAAGCCACAGTGTCTTAAACTAAGCCTTGAAAATCACACATAATCGTTTCTATAACATCTTACTCATAATACAGATCAACCCTATTCAGTATGGGAAAAGATTGCAAAGGGAATGAATACCAGGAAGCAGGGATCATTAGGGGCCTCTTGGAAGCTGACTACCACCTAAAAATTCTATAGGTATTTCTTTTTTGAGGAACTAACAATAACCTAGACTGCGCTAGGATCTGGGATACAAATAGATGGGCCTGGAAGACAGAAGAGCGAATGTCAATCACAGAGATTAGATCAGAGTGTTCAGGGAGCCAAGAAGAATCAGGAAAGTCTTCAGAGAGGAAGGGACATCTGCACTGACACCCATGAACATTCATGTTGAGAATTGCATGTAATATGGTTGGGAGGCTGGAGAAACAGTGCCATACATGCATGAATCAGCAAACTATAGGACCCAACATGCTTTGCATCTCCCACAGGAAATGATGCTGTTTTCCCCTCCAGTGGTTATAGGGAGTTGTTAGCCTTGAATTCAGGGAAGTACACATGAATCTCCAGTTCTTCTGTTGTTTGTTTCTGAATAAACCCATTTTGTTGTTGGAATAACTGATAGTTTTTATTCAAAGTCAACACATCTAAGGTTGAGATACTGGCCAAGTGAAGGGGATGGTGGTATTTGTAGGCAGGAGACGGAGAGGTGAATCCGGGGAGAGGGAGCAGCATGTGTGATAGCAGAGAGCAGAAGAGAACTGGGGAACTGGGAGAAGTCTGGTGTCACTGGAGTGAGGAGTGATGAAAGAAGAGGCTGGGTCAGTTCACACAGTGAGAAAAGTAATGTCCACCTCCTGAGAATAATAGGGAGTCATGTAAGAATTAAGGGAAGGGAAAGGACATAATCAGGGGATGTGTTGGGTCGCATTCCATGAAGCAATAATTTCACTGTACTTCAGGATGGCCAGCCCTGGCTGGGAATGCTGAGTTCTGTTCTCATTAACAAATGAGTTGAAAGGTGGGAGGAAGGTGGGCATAGAAGAAACTGGGTACTGCTGAACCCCAAAAAGTGATCTTTAAGGAGCCAAGAGCAGATAATCTTTCAGATGGCTATTGGAGCCAATAGGCTGGATCCACAAGTTGGGAATTTCAGGAAGGCAAAGTTCTGCCTCCCATCATAATATCATATTTCAATATCAATATCATAATCAATATCAATATCATAATCAATATCAATATCATATCATCAATATCATAATATTTCCATGGACCACAGCTGCTGTGGAAGGATGACCACGGTCAGCTCCAGGACCACTCCCAGCCCCTCTTTCAGACTCTGTGGACTGCTCACTCAACACTTGGGGGGTTTCAGAACTCAAAGGAAGGACCGCACATGAAATAGGACATTTTGATGGTACTATGTTGGCTGTTGAAGAAGCAACCTGCTTTCCTGGGGCTCCCAGACCTGCAAGGCATGGGCTGGGTTCCTAGGGGGCATGGAGGAGTCTGGAGTCTCAGAAAAGGCTTTAAGAGAGAAAAATCCTCCAGTGAGAATTCAAATTGGAGTGTTTTGCCAGAAAAAATCATGGAAAGACTTCCTGGGCAGAGAAAACTACTCGAGCCAAGGAGTAGAAGCAGCAGTTGGGATGGGCAGAGGAGTTGTAAAATGTTTGGGGAGGGGGTGGCCTGCAACGAGGCCGCGAAGTTCAGCAAAGTTCAAGGCATTCTTGAACTTTGCTTTGTATGGAAGGGTTCGCAGGAGAAAAAGTGCCAGAGTGGGGCTGGGAGAGGACAAGGTCCTCTAACTGAGCATAAGGGTCCAGTTCGTTCTGTTAGTCACATTTTTGGAGTAAAGGAGATAAAGGGAGGCAGGACATCAGATGCGCGCTAACGCGCTGCATTTCTTCTGCAAGTCGCTGTTTCTCCATCTTATGTGGGCTCTGACTTTGCGGGTGCAAAGGGACTTGACAGTTAGGTGAGTCCCGGGTGGGGTCTCCCGGGGCGTGGCGTTGTGAGCATGTGACAACGTGGCTACGTCTAGAAGGGTAGGACAAAGGCAAAGCGGACGGGAGTTGCAAGAGCTTGCAATACCGTATACGCATGCGCCTGGAGGAATGACGCCATGCTTCGCGCATGCGTGCGGGGACCCGGGAGACTGCAGGCTGCGCATGCGCCCTTGGTTGGCGGGAGTTTAGGAAGCGATGGTGGGGCGGGTGGTGGGCGGTGTGCAAGGCCTGGACCAAGAAGAAGCGACCACAGTGGCACAGGGACTCCACAAGTGACCGGGGTCGTGGAGAGAGTCACCTACGGCATTGTGTTTCAGGGACGGAGGTTCCGGGCACCAGTCGCTCAGAGGTCAGGAAATCGAAGACCTCTTTCCGGGCACGGCCCCGCCCATCCCCGCACCAGCGTTTTGGGCGTCAGACCCGCTCCACCCAACCCGGACCGATAACTGCCTCCGGGATAGCGGAGACTGGTGGACCTCGGGACTCTGCAGCCTCCTCCTGGGTGAGAGAAAACTCGAGGGCAGGCCGCATTTCTCACTCATCGCCTGTTTGCACTCTAGGGGGTAGAGGCCTAGGGGGTAGGTGACAGGTCTGGGTTCGAATTCGCTTCTTCCCCAAGTTGGCTGCCTAACAAGCTAGCGCTAGGCTTTTGACCACTTGAACTTCAGCTCCGCTGTCTGCAACGTGGAATTAAGGGTAGCACTCCAGAATTATGGCAAGGATTAAATTGGATAAGAATGCAAATAAAGCGGTCCTGACATATAATAAGGGCTTAACAAATGATACTCGTTTTTTGTCTAGCTCTGAGTTTGTGTGATACAGCCATTACTGTGGTAATTTAGATTCTTGACCTGTACCTCCTTTGTTCTGTTATCTTTTCCACGTTGTTCCTCGTCGTGTATTCATTTCTCTGTACTAAGCATCCCCTACATACAGATTTCTGCTGGGAGGAGTATGCATGGAAGATGTAGCGATGTCTCAGTCATGTTCCTGCCCTCTTCCTGTCAGTTGCCTGGAGAGACAGTAAACAGGCCAGCCAGTGCCACAGAGACCAAGGGGTAGAGAGTGTACCCAAGTCTGACAAAGAGAAATGGTGTGGAAATCTTCACAATGGAGCTATGTTTGGAAGGGTGAATAAATTTTGCAGGCAGTGTATACAAAGATTCCCAAGTGGTACAAGGAATGGGAATAGCAGGAGAGAGCAGGATTGGGACTAGTTTATGAAAAATACTGAATACAGTGGAAAAACCTGTCAGAATGAATTGGAGAGGAGCAATTCTGGATGTAGGAAAACTGGAAAGGCTGGAGGGGGGAAAGGGGTGGAAATTATGAGAGCTGAACCAGATTGGTAACTAAAAATGGAGAAAAGACAGACCATTGGAGGTAGAATGAGCAGAACTTTGGATCTGGAAAATTACAAAGTAAAGGACCCTGTGATTTTTCTAGTTTGGAAGACTATGTAGATCATAATGCCATCAACTGAACTAGGAACTAGTTAAACACAAAATTTTGGGAATTAGGGAAGGGTATGTGCTAAGGGAGATATGATTATTTCTATCAATGATAAGTTCTGTATAAATTCAGAACAGAAAGTGATGAAAATGCTGATATTCCCTGGAGGAGGTGGGTAAGGTGATGCTGGACTGGGCCTTGCCATTTCGGTAGAATTTATGGGGCAGGAATGGGCAGTTCAGAGAGGCTGGGAAGTATAAGGCTTATTTTGGGGTAGCAAAGCCTCAGCAAGATTGGAGCAGAAGTGTGAAGAACAAACAACCTCATTTTCCTATTTTCAGGGTTTTCATCAGGATGACTTCAGTAACTAGGTCAGAGACTATAGAAGGTGAGTATTGTAATGAAATTCAGTATTTCTTGCCTTGGGTTCAGGTTTCTAAACTATGCTCAACTGCTTTCCTAGTTCCTGGATTTGGAATTACATATTAACGTATTTGCAGATGCTTCTTCAGTATTTCCATGATCTGGGGCACACATTTTCTTTTTCCACCTTTTTGCACAGATACTTAGTTGTGGTGCGTTTGATTCTATATTTTGACTTTTTTATAACAAGTGCTAGAAGAGGAACCAGTGACATCTCAGACTCATGATCATCAGTTGAAATCAGATCCCAACCCTGTGGACATGATTAATAAACTGTCTGCTTCCCTGGAGATGATTCAAGGTATTTCAGAGGAAAAAATTCACCTTGAGTCTAGTCCTCAAAATGGAAGAAGTTGTGATCTCGGCCACCAGGAAAGACTTCAGTCCACATCCTTTCATTTGTCCCCTCAAGAACAGTCTGCTCATCGTCAAGACAGAAGACAGTCCTGGCGGCGAGCAAGTATGAAAGACAAGAACCGGCGGAAGTCACTCCCTCCCTTTCATCAGGGCATCACAGGTGGGGTGCTATGTACATAAGACAGTGGAGTTGCAGTTCAGATAAGAGGCAGTGAGGTATGGAGGAAAAAGCATAGTAGGATAGTCTTTGAAAAAGCATAGTCTTTGCTGCTTGACTTAGCTGTGTGACTGAGCAAATCAGCCTGTTTCCTCATCCATAAGAGGAATATCTTAAGATTATATGTACTAATGTCAAACATCTAGTAGAAGTTCAGTATTATTGCTGACTCTTTATATCATATTATTAGCTTCAATCTGTACCAGCTGTAATCTATGCCATGAACAGAAATTTTGATTTACAGTTGTTCAACACTCACCTTTGCTAGATGAGAGGCATTACAGATTTCTTTCTGTAGCTTTATGCCTTATAAAGCGGGACAAGAGGTAAATGGATTGCTACCTGATTTAGACTTTATAGCAAAACATCTCAGAAGGAAGATGCACATTAAAAATAAAATTAAAACCTAGTTTTTATACATGCTGTATTCGAATGTGTTTTGTGTAAATTTATAGAAGTAATGGTACTAGCAAGCATTGAAATATGATTTAATGTGGAAGGTCTAATATGTTTCAGAAAGAATGTACTGTATAACCTTGAACAAGTTACTGATCTCCTTTGTCCTATGTTCTTCATAAGTAAATGGGATAAAATAGTACCTGTGTTACAGGATTAAATGAGTTGATATATAATATAGAACTTGGCATATAGTAAGTAAATAGTCCAAATATTAGGCTATTGTGATTATTTAAAATATACTACCTTACTTCCAGATGGCCTCATGTCCAGAATTCTGGGTAAAAACAGTCATTTGACTTATAATTTGTTACCACAGTGTGCTCAGACACTTTACTCCTTAGGTGTACCAAGGAACCATCAACGATTCTCTAGGGGCACCCCTACCTTCATCTGTGTGCCAGAGCACATGGACCTGAAATTTTACATAATAGAAAAATCACTGATTTAGTAAGATTAGGTATCTCCTGATAGTTCTTGCCAGGTTCCCCTCTGCTATTGGCACGAGATAGCCTGCATATCTGAACTACAGCAATAAGAAGTAATCAAGTGAAGAATCAAGAGAACTTTGAAAACAATGTCAGCTAAAGCTAGAGGGCAAAAAGATTTGAATCTCATAAGTCTCAAAACAGACTTCATTTGCTATATATAATTGATATTTCTAAATGGACATAATTGAAAAAGTAGTATTTATATCTTATAGTAGTCAGAGGATTCAGTGGCATAATTATGTAAAATGCTTGTCCAATTCAGGCTGATTTACTATATGACCTTGGGTAAGTTACTTATACCCAGCTTTTGTGCCTCATTGTCATCATCTGTAAATGGAATTGATAAAATACTTGTCTACAGTTTAATGAGGTGTGCAGAACATTTATAAAAACGCCTTTTACATAGCAAATGTTCAATTTATTAATGTTATTATTAGGTCATTATAGAGAGGTAGTATGGTATTAGTGGGAAAAACTCAGGTTTTGGTGAGACTTAGGATTGAATTCTGGTTCCACCAATCTCCGGCCTCAAACAAGTTTTCTTTCCTCTGAGTTTCAGTTTCCCTATCTGTAAAATGGAATTCAAAGTTTTTAAGTGAACTCTTAAGACAATGTATTTAAAGCACATTGTAGTGCCTGTCATAAAAATTCTCAAATGTCCCATTTCTTTCTTTGAATGGTAAATATACAACATCAGAAAAAGTTAAATTTTATCTACTTTGTTTTATCTTACCTTAAGCAGGTAAGCATCTACTGTGTTATACAGAAAGATAGTAATAACTTTTTAAAAATTAGAATGTACAAATGGGTAAATTTCATTCCCTGGTCATCTTGAAAAAATGTGACTGTATATGATTTCTCCCTTTAATCAGAAAGGCTCCTTGGGAATTCTTGCCTTAAGTTTGTCTGCATCATGAGGAAAGGAAATTTTTCAGTTTTGTTACTTTGCTGACTATAGTATCTAGCTCCTTGATTGTGATATTTTATGTTAGAGCTCAGCAGATCCATCAGTGTCAACTTAGCAGAAAGTAAGCGACTCAGCTGTCTCCTGTTTTCCAGTTTTCAGGTAAGATTCTAGGGACTGGAAAATGCTTTTTTTTTTTTTCTTAGTCCTTTTGACAGCCCCATGGAGAGATCAGTGCTGTGTGATTTATCAGTTAGGATTCAGTCATGTTTCTCTTTTGGGGAGAGATGTCTCTGTAGTTTGGATTAATTCAGAAGCCAGGATTAATCTCAGCAACTGCCTTCCAATTCTGTTGGTGCAACTGCTGCTAAGAAACTAACCATCAGAGATTGTCTCCATCTAGTATCTTTTACCTATTGGCAGCAAATGATGTGGATTTAAAGTGGGTGGAGGTCGAAATGTAAGGTAAACTGGGTACTTGCAATCTGACTACCTTCTGAGTATGACCCTAAGTGAGTATGGCTGGTGATTATATCTATTTAGATAAATAAGTCATTTATGTGAATTAAATGACTTTTTTTCCTGATCTATTTGTTTATATGAAAGAACTTTGGTAGAAAAATAAGTTATGTTTACTTTCACTTTATTAAACATAAAATTACATGAACTCAGGACTAACCTGGAAAATCTTGGTTGTGTACTGAAAATGCTTTTCTTTCTTTAGTTCTCTGTTCAGAAACTTGAACCTTTCCTAAGGGGCACTGAGGGCTTCAGTCTTGAAAGTTTTAGAGCCAAAGGTAAGTGCTAAGCTTGACTTTGGACTGTACTTTCCACTAAAGTCAGTCAAAGCCTCACTTTCAGGATCCCCATTTATAAGATCTTCACAAAACCAGTTGCTTCACAAAACTGGCCCCCTCCCTTTTTTTTGTGGAATTGCCTTAAAAATTAGAATATATACTTAGGAAGTTCAGAAGGTCCAACTCCCACACCCAGTCTTAGCTCCTCTCCCCATAGGCACCCACAGCTTCTTGTGTGTCCATTCAGAGAGATTTACTGCATTTCAGAACATTTATACATTAAAATCAAATGCAAAATACGCCTCACTGTCCCATACCTTGTGTTTTTATTGTTTTTTTAACTTAATGTTGCATTTAACTTATATGAACTGTCTTTACGTTTTGATAGCCACATGCTATTCGCTCTTATAAATGTACCATATTTGATTTAACCAGTTCTTTATTGATGTATTTTAGTGCTCTTTTCTAATCTTTTACTGTCACAATGAAGTGGGCAATGAATACATTTTTATACAAGATTTTTTGGCATATAGCAAGTAAAAATAAAGCAAATTTCTAGAATTATAATTAAAGAAATGTAAGAATTACCGGATTGCCTTTTGCAAAGATTGCATCAGTTATTCTCACCAGCAAAATATGCAAGTACCTTTTCTCTGACATATACCGACAGTTTTATCAAACTTTCCGATTTTTTACTGTTTAATAGGTAATAAGTGGTATTTTGTAGTTTGAATGTGTTTTCCTTTTTCTTTCAAAAGTAAGCATTTTTCATTTTCTGTGTAGTCTTTATTTTCTGTGAATTATCCTTTTGTTTATTTTTAAAAATTGGGATGTTTGCCCTCTTATATTGATTTGTAAGAATTCTTTCTGTGCTAAGGTAATTAATAGTTCATCTGTAATATTTTACAAATTTTCTTTCCTAAGAATCAATTTTCAATTTTCTAGGAGGTAATTATTCTCCTTACAGTGTAAGTACACAATCATCCATGGTCAGAAATACCCGATGTTATACACGTAAAAAACCTATGAAATGCCTGAAATCAGACTTGCTTGTGAGTTAAAATGTTCATCTCAGTATTGGACTTTCACCATAATTAGAGTAGATATTGCCACGGTTATCTTGGCAGTAATTTAACATATCCTTTCCCCTCTGATTCTTTACCTGAATATAACTGTGGATTCTTCCAAGTCTAAGCAGAGACCTGAGGCCCATAATTCTTTACTTGCCTCCAACATTTCTCATTATGCTCTTGCCTGTTGCCTGACTTATGTGTTCTTCCTTCCAGTGGTAGCAGTTCAGATCTCTTGAAAACAATGAAATGTCAGTGCAAATGCATCTTTTAAACTTCTTTTTCACCAGTGACATATAAAACACTGTCATTAAAAAAATGCCATAAAGGAATTGCCTTCCATTTTATCTGTACATACCAAAAGAAAAGGCTAAAATCTTTCTGCTTATTTATTTGTTTGTTTGTTTTTAAAGATTTATTTATTTATGCATACAAGCTGGGGTGTAGGCCAGAGGTGTGGAGTGGTGAGAGGATTCACCAGAGACAGAATGGGGAGCAGAACAGGCAGATTGGCTGAAGTACACCCCTGAAGGGAGCAGTGGGTGAAGCAGAAGAGGTCTGCTGCACCATGTGGGAATCTCTCTGGCCGGGTATCGAACTCGTGCTGCAATGGCTCTGGATAGCTTCATAGTGCTGCGCTTAACCTGTTGTGCCACCAGGGAGGCCTCTTTCTGCATATTTACACCACTTTTTTTAATGGTTGAAAGGACCAGAATGTAATAGGGCACCCTGGAGCTGGAACCACCTTAACTATGTTGTATTTTTGTTAGCAACTTGGTATGAACATTAATTTTCTTTTTATTTTATAATATATAATTTTATTTTTCAGCATCTTCTCTTTCTGAAGAATTGAAACATTTTGCAGACAGGCTGGAGAGTGATGGAACTCTGCAAAAATGTTTTGAAAATTCAAAAGGGTAAGAGCAGTTCCCCTTCTGTTCTAAATTATAAATGAATTAAATTTTTTATTATAATTAGATGGTGGTTCATTCACTCAACAAACATATCCAGCAACTTCTATGTACCAGGCTCTTTTAGATACTGGAGATATAGTGATTAGGTCAAACTTAAGAACTTTCTTACACAGTGTAATACAGGTGACAGTCAGATACAAAGAGAATAGTGATTTCAGACAGTGACAGTCTTAAGCCAGTAAATATGTTGTGATTTGAGGAAATGGGCACTTTTAGCTAAGGAATTCAGAGAAGCCCTCTAATGACCTTTGGACTGAGAACCATAAGATCTGCATGGTGAGATAGTATCAGCCATAGAAAATATAAGAGGAAAAGCATTCTTCAGACGGTTGCTAGACAAGGAAATAAGTTAATGTTCTGTAGCTGTTGGCAAGCAAGTATATTAGAAAATTTTAAATCCTCCCTCCCCAACTGGTCGATCCTATATTGGGTGGGGCCCAGTCTTCTACCTATATATCACTTGGACTAACAACATTAACTTCTGAATTTTGACTTCACAAAGGTCTACTTTGCCTTCTAGCCTTAGAATTAACATTGCTGTTCAGAAAATGAAAAATATTTTAGTTCAAAGTGACATCTTTTTTAATCCAGTGTGTTCAAGCCTCAGGCTGCTACATTTTAGGCAGAGGTAGAGGCCATGTGTGGGTCTACTAGAATCCAAAAGCCGTTTAAGTCGCCATTCTGGCTATGCAGTCCAGCCTTATCAGTACAGAGCCCGTTAGGCCAAGTCAATCGATCAGCCATTGACACCACAAAGGCGCCTCTTAAGTTAAATGAAAGCAGGATGCTTAAATCTCCTAGGACATGTACAGTATGCATTATAAGGCATGACCAGGAATGCCTGGGGAGCTGTTGACTAATGTATAGCTCTACGTCCCAGAGAGTTTCGGTGGACTGCATTGTTAACAAGACTGGTGCCTAAAGTGAAGACCAGGTTATTCACACTTCAAACTGTGGGCTATAGAACTGGGCTATAAATTCAACTCGGATTTAGAGACTTCTCTCCCCAAAAGTTTAGATAAACATACCTCCGTCCTCCTAATTGTTTTCTCCTTATCCTCCTACCCTGAGAAACTGATTCTGTAAAAAAACAACTCTCACTAAATAAAAAGGCCAGCTTCTGCCTTCTCAGCAGCATCCTGCCGTAACAGTTTGCTCCACAACTCCCGTATATCAGTGTGGTGTTGCCTGACTCAGCAGCCACGTATCACAGGCCTTGGCAGAAAAATAAAAGATTGATGCAACTAATTTGTCTTTTCCAAGTAGAGTACCAAGTACATCTGTGAAATTTTGGCATTTTTAGTGCCTGCTTCTTTTCGATTAGAATTAATCCCCCAACTGAGGTGAGCCAGTGATAGAAGTAAAACAGTTCCTACTCACAGACAGCTTCAGTTTAATTGGGGATATAAAATGAAAGGTCATGAAATAGTATTGTGAGACCTTAAAAAATGTTAAGGTTTTGGGCCTCCCTGGTGGCTCAAGGGGTTAAGTCTCAGCACTATTAAGCTATCAGCAGCCTCTGCAGCACAAGTTTGATCCCCAGCCAGGGAGCTAACCCACGCGGAGGTGCAGCAGCCTCTCCTGTCTTGCCTGCTGCTCCCCTCAGCAGTGTATTTCAGTCAATATGCCTGTCTGTTCCCCACTCTGTCTCTGGTGAATCCTCTCACCCCCCACACCTCTGGCCTACGTCCCAGTTCTTGTATACATAAATAAATAAATCTTTTTTTAAAAAAGTTATGGTTTTGATTAATGGGAGGGGAAGAAACTAGAAAATGATGTAAGCAAAAGTTTGGAGATTGAAAACCCAGATATATGAAGTCAATCAGTGGGATTATATGAGATAATAGATAAAGGGTAACAGGAATCGGGCCTCCCCGGTGGCGCAGCGCTTAAGCGCTGCGCTGTGGAGCTGTCGGCAGCAGCGACGCGAGTTCGACGCCCGGCCAAGGAGATTCCCACATGGCGCGGCAGACCTCTCCTGCCTTGCCCGCTGCTCCCCTCAGCAGTGTATTTCTGATCAGTTCTGCTCCCCACTCTGTCTCTGGTGAACCTTCTCGCCGCCCCACGCCTCTGGCCTGTACCCCAGCTTGTATGTATTTAAAAAAAAAAAAAAAAAAGGTAACAGGAATCAAAGTTGTTGAGCTGGTGGGACCAGAACAAGCCTTAAGTGCCAAGTTAAGAAATTTTGACTTTTTCTAATGCAATGGAGGGCCATAGTGCTTTTAAGCAAAGGGAAAAAATTTAAGGCATATTGTAAAAAAGTCTGACCATGTGTGAGTTGGAATTGAGAGGAATAGAAGATGCAAATACCACTTACAAAGTGATTACCTAATGCAAAAGTAAGAGTCCAAGAACAAATACTTGTTGAAAAATAAATTCTGAACATGATTTATTGCCATTAAAGTTATATAAGGTGTCATGTTAATAAGTGCTTCTTGAAAGATTTGTTATAATCTTCATTCCTTTCTGTGTTCTAGAAAAGAATCAGATTTATCTGTGGAAACATCAGTAGCTGAGATGAAGGAATATATAAGAAAGTAAGTGAAAATGAGCAAAACTTTGTTGAAAAACATAAATTTGTCTGGGGTTCAGAAAGCCTGGGAAAAATGAATATTAAGCATCCGGTTCAGAGTGTTAGGACTAGTGTATCAACACGAAGTTGGAAAGCTGCATACTGGGATATTTGTGCTGTGCTGATGGCCAATTCCATAGAATGGAGACTAGGGAATAAGGATGTTAATTTGATTTTAAGAACTCATGCTACATTTGATTAAATTAACATCCTCTGAATCAGTTATAATTCTTAATCTTTTAATGACCTTTTTATTCACATTTGAGAACCAGAGTATACACCTAATGTACTTACTGTTGCCTTGAGTGATTCACAATGAAATGATTAAAATTTAACTGAGTTTTGATTTTCTGACTTTATAGATTTTCTTTGGAACGTCAGAGTTGGGAGCAGCTCTTGCTGCACTACCAGACAGAGGCTCAAGAGATAATACCCAGGTTAGAACTGTAAATAGATAGCTATCTTTTTACCTTGTGGGGTTTGATTTGAACTGATTTTATTTCTGTTAGCACAAATTGAATGATAATCTTTTGTCATGGGTCAACTCATCAGAGCGCTGTAAAGTGTATATTTAGCACACTCTGACTAAATGGTGAGTGAGGGGGAAGGGAAGGAAGATTTAGTGTCACATTTTCAGTCAAAGAACAGAATTGCCTCTGTTCTGTACCCTTGGCTACTGTCTACATTCTGGTGTGACAGGCACATCTCTGCCATGTACCTGGGGCTGGCTCAAGAACAGTAGTCAAGGGACTTGATGAGCCAGTGACCTTTGTGCTACAGGTATCGGAGAAAACTCTGGTTGGGGCCTTCATGGAGATGCAAAGACATGAAAGGAGGTGATGGATGAGTATGTGAGATCGAGAGGATCTTTGGTTTTAAAGGCATAAGAATGTGGGGAAGTGCCAGATACCTCTGTAGTTGACTATTTATACCAATGATTTAAACTTTTTTTCCACTCCCAAACAGACCTAGCTAGAAACTCAACTATAAGATGTTAGCTAAAGCTTAATTACAGTGATCTCTTAGTAGGTGTCTTCAAAATCCCCCAATTCAGGTATTGATAGTTATGAGTTACTTTATTCACCTCTTACATATTCTATTTATGAAGCTAGATAATGTCTAAGATGGCGATTGCAGAATAAAATGTTTCATGGAATATAGTTGATTAGTTAAATAGGAATGCTGCTTTAAGCAGCAGACCGTCTATTCAGATCCTAACTGCTCCTTTCATCTGTGACATTGGGTAAGTCGGTTAATCTAAGCCTGAAGTTCCTCATTTGAAAATGGGGATACTATTAGCACCTACCTCATTGGGTTATTGTGAGTGTTAAATGATGTTAAGTGGAAAATACTTAGCAGCATCTGGCGCCGAGTAGGCAGAACCTTTGATTAAGAGAACCTATTTTTAAAGTAGTGTGGAAGAATATTGATTCAGGTTAGTAAAGCTTTATAGGAGGTTTTCCCCCATTAGGTATTTTTTTAATATCTTTCCCAGAAAATGATTATAAAATTCCTTGAAAACTTTTTTTGGTTTTTAGAGGCTCAACTGAAACTAGAGTTTCTGAAGTTGAAGTGGAACCTACGACTTATCTTGGGTCTTCCCAGAGTGAAATCCTTAACACCAAGCCCGACTACCAGAAAATATTACAGAACCAAAACAAAATTTTTGATTGTATGGAGTTGGTGGTGAGTTGACTCATGTTTAATTGGTTGAATTGTCCAGTTTTGCTACCTTGTATGTCATCATTGGACATTCCAAGACCTGGGGAATAAATGTAATAAGATGAAATAAGTATATTCAGCTCTGTCTTGGGGGAGCATGGAGATACAATAAAAAACAAATAGGTGGTGAAAAGTGTGAATAAAGCAGGGCAAAGGGGAGAGAATGTGCAGAGAGGACAGCCGGTTGCCATATAGAGTATTTGTTGAAGGCCCTCTTAAGGTGCCATTTTAACAGACTTGAAAGAAATGAGGAAGTGAGGGCACTTGGGATTAGTATTGTATTAATCCAAGTATCCACAGGAGGCCAATGGCACTAGAAAGGATAATTCAAGGAGTTTAATTTCAAGAGGGTATGGATAAAGGTGTGGATTTGGGGCAGTCACAAAGGTTAGTGAAGTAATCTGGGGCTTAGAGGCAGCTGAGCTTTTACTGCCCCTTCCCTAGGCCTGAATGGAGAACAGTTACTGTGGTACCTGGGAGGAGAAAGTCACAATTGGTCCCTTTGAGAGGCATGACCTTCAGCTGAAAGACAAACCTAGTTCAACCTGGAGCAAGCCTAAGTAAAAGTACCCTGACCTCATTCAACTCCTTCCTACTTGGGCTCCCTCTTGTCCAATTCCTACCAAAAGCCAGAGGACACTGAGTCCTGTTAATAGAAGTTTTATAGGTCAGTCTCCCTGGCATAGAGAATAATGGAGTATGGATTTGAAGGAACAGACAGAAAATGTCTAGCAAAAGCATTCCAGGTTGAAAGACTAGCAGAAGTAAATCTTGAGTAGGAACTTGACTGGCATGTTTGAGGAGCATCAAAGATGCCATGGACCCTATAGTCCATAGTTCTCTTTCTGACAGATGGATGAACTGCAGGGATCAATGAAGCAGCTGCATGCTTTTATGAATGAAAGTACCCAGTGCCTCCAGAAGGTGTCAGTACAGCTTGGTAAGCCTATCTGTTAAGGGACCATGGCTTGGGCTGTTTTTTATAGCCCTTTGGGTACAAACTGCCTTTCAAAGCACAGGGTTTCAGAGGGTGAGACCTGTATCAGGTGATTTTTTTTCTTCTCCACAAAAACTATTTTGTTGTGGGTATTGAGATGTAAATTTTACAGAAGCACAGTAAACAGAATTAAATTCCCATGAACTGTGTTGTTTTGGTAAATCTAAGAAAGCCTAAAGAAATACTCATTACTTTTTTTTCCCTCTTCATTTCTCAAGAATCCACTGACAATTCTTCTCCATTGTTTTTCCTGACCTCCTCTAGCCCTTAATTTGTTACACATCCCTTCACCTTCTTATTTATGGTAATAGTTGCAGCTAGCTTTCCCACCAAACTGCTTTCTCTGTGAGGACAGACTCTTATTTATCATTGTCGTGTCCTTTAGTTTCTGGCACAATCTCCATTTAGTGTGTTTTCAATAAATGTTACTTGAGGTGTGTTGAAATTTGTCTTTTGTCTCCTTACTTTTGCAGGGAAGAGAAGTACGAAACAATTAGATCCCTCACCGGCTCGAAAGTTGCTCAAGCTTCAGCTATGAAACTCACCCACCACACATTACTCTGGATCTTGTTAGTGACCTTATGCAGCTTTTCTGCCACAGGCCCTCTAAGGAGAGGGTTGGGAAGAGGCCAGCACTTGGTAGCTGTGGCTGACTGAGCTGAGGATCGCTGCCCTATTGCCTTTGAGGATAACAGACTGACTGTAGAGCACTTCATTGTTGTTGGTTTTTTTTTTTTCTGTTTTTGTTTTTTTCCCCAAAAGTGATCGGATTTGTACGTTGAAAAGAAATCGGCATTTTTTTCCAAGAATATACAAATTATTGAAACTTCTGTTTTGGAATGACCTTCAGAATTAGTGGTCCGTTCTTTTAAATATCCTTCACGGTCAAAAATCTTAATTTTGTGAGGATGATTTTTAGATTTTGAAACAATTCAAAGTCATTCAGGACCAAAGCCGGTGAAATATTTTAGGGGTTAAGTTGGGTTTTAGTTGTTAAAGAGTGAGACTGATTATCTAATGTAACTCTGAAGGTGATTTTAGGTAGAGGAGTTAGAGCATTGTTTGCATCATGTAGATACATATATCACTTCACAATGTCTAAATGGAAGGAAATAGTACTTGTACTCTATGCCTTGATGTCTCCAGTATGCTTGTGTTTTCAATATTAAGCTGCCTTCCTAAATCCTGGATTCATGGCAAGAAGGGGCTGTGGGCTCCCTTTTCATTGTTAATAATCTGCATTATAAAATTTCACCTAATTAACTCTCTTTTGTCTTTGTGTATATTTTGAGTGTATAAGGAAAATTTGAAGACAGGGCAAGCCTGGCAGAAAATACAATTCTTTGACTGGATGTGGAAGTGAACAGGGGTGTGGAGATAAACATCAACACTAATTACCAGTAAAATACCAACTAATTTATTGTTAATTTTCTTGTTCTCTGATAGTCCTAAAAGGACAAAACCTGTTTCATTTAGATACCCAGTCATAATCTTAAGTCTTAAGCATCAGTGAGTGAGAAGTGATGAGTCCTCTTACTTTGACCTACCCTCATTCTTTATAGTTGCACATATTTGTAGAGCTCCCACTGTATGCCAGGCACAGTTCCAGGAATGAGGGAGAAAGCATAGAACAAAAATGCGTGATGCTTACAGTCTAGTGGGACACAGGAAAATAAAGAGACAACTCCACAGAAGTGATGTTTTAGTTAACTTGGAAAAGATTGAGTTAAATTGGGTAAGTAACTGAGACAAAAGGAACAACATTTTCACATATGTACCTTCAGTTAACTGAGACTTGGAGGCCCGGAATAGCATTTTCAAAGGCCTAAGAAGGGAGGGAATGAAGCATTCTGACATAGCAAAAGTAGTACTATGGGAATGCTGAGTGCTGGTAGAAGAGCCCCCTGAGACAAGGAGTCCAAGGTCATTAGAAGGTTTTAAGGGAGGAAGAGCATCAAAAGTGTATTTTTAAAATCTCACTCGTGTGGAGAGCAGATAAAAGCAAGCAAGGTACATGAGAGACAACTGGCTGTTGGAGTAGTCCAGGTGAGAAACAGTGGCCTGTACTAGGTGTTGGCAGTGGATGAATAGGTTGGGCTGCTTGATCTCATAATCTCTAGAACATAGTATGCTTGTATCCATGTATTAAAAGCCTAAGTTGACAATGAATGAAATAAGATTGGAAGAATAATAGACTATCACAGGATACTGTAAAGGTTAGATTATAAATTTAAGATTTATATTTTATTTATACATACAAGAACTGGGGTGTAGGCCAGAGGTTGGGGTGAGGTGAGAGACAGAGTGGGGAGCAGAACAGGAGGATCTACTGAAATACACTGCTGAGGGGAGCAGTGGGCAATATAGGAGAGGTCTGGTCGGGGGATTGAACTCATGCTGCAGTGGTGATAGCTTGACAGTGCTGAGACTTTAACCTCCACTAGGGAGGCCCTAGATTATGAATTTAGAACGGTGGTAATATGATGAAGGGTATGAAAGCTTGAACTGGGTGAATAACAGCACTTAATAGATAAGCTAGTAATTTGGGATATCAGATATACAAGTGGAAAACTGGGTAGAAAAATTTGAAGCTTGGAAGTAATATGTAGTTATTAAAGTTTCAAAGATTGAAATTATCCAGAGTAAGGCAAGATGGGAAACTTAGGACAGTCCTACAGAAAGCTGGGGCTTTTAAGAATCAGCAGCGCTATTGTCTACTCTTTCAGAAGCTGTAGAGTTGGGAATGAACCCTGTGCTCAATTTCCTCATCTACCCAAAAGTGATTGTACCTTCTCTCATTTTGTTACATGTATTGCATTTTTTGTTTATAGAATTTATTCAAACCCAAGCATGAGAAATGTGGTTTCATCTGTGTCTTCAACAGCTAAACAAGATAGAACACAGAAAAATATTTAATAAACTCAGCATTTTACATGCATTTTGGTGTTATTTAAACTATTGGGTCATTAAGCTTAATGTGTAATTCTCAAAAATAAATTCCATTTCTCATGGTATGCTCAAGGAGCCCTGAGTTGTGGATTCTAGTTCTTAAATTGTTTAATCATCAAACTTTTTCTAAGCACGTTCCTAGGTGCCTTATGACCTTGGGTACCAAGCAATAGCCCAGCACGGGTTCCTAGGGTTTCATAAGGCTGCGGCTCAGCGGAAGGGGAGGAGGCCAGCCACCGCCGCACTCAAGCCCTCTCCTTTGGGCAGCACCAGTTTAAGGTTCTCCGAGGAGACTGCAGCAAAAAAAAATTACAGCAAAAGTGGCGCCAAGGGCCGCCCCAGGTTCGGCCACCATATTCTCGGTAGTTCCCTAGGCTGACGTGCGCAGCGCGCCTGCGCGGCCCGGACTCCTGAGCGCGCCTGCGCGGCGGCAGAGCCTCCCCCGCCCCTCTCGCTGCCGCTGCTGCCGCTGCCGCTGCTGCACTGACGGTGGGTACCCGCGCCTCAGGTGAGTGAGCGCCTCAGCCGAGCCCGCGGGGGACGCCTGGTGCTGCCTGCGGGGGCGTCACTCCCCTTGCCTTCTCCTTCCCTGCCGCATCTGTGCTACTGGGCGGGCCGGGGGCCCGCGCTGCCTGCCTCCTTCTGGTCCCTCGGCCGTCCTCCCTCTCCGCCCTGAGGACCCGGGTCAACCCGGCCTTCCTTGGCTGTCCCCAGCGCCCGGGCTGTAGTGCCCCTCGGCGAACCTGCCGGCTGCAGCATGAGGACCGCAGGGGCCGAGCCTCCGGGAGTCTGACAGCTTCGGTTGCAGGGACCCACCGCAGGCACGACCCCCTTTTCGGCTCCTGCTCCGTAGGCGGCGGAGCACGGTCGGCCTCGGGGCATTCGTATACCCCACCCGCCCCAGTGCCAAGGGAGCTTGGAAGATCGGTCATGAGCTCACCTTGCTCTCGTTTGGCCCCGGCGCAGCAAAGAGCATCCCCTGGAGGGACTCCAAGATGACCCTGCGACAGAGGGGCTTCTTAGCCCCACTTTAAAAATGAGGAAACTGAGGCACAGAGAGGTCCAAGGTCAAGCAGCTGATGGGGGTTGAGCGGTTAACTCTTGAACTCAGGGTCTCTGGCTTTCTGGCCAGCGCAGTTGGAATTAGATATTGGCACCGAAATTTAAAAAAATTGAAATATACTTGTCACCTCTGGACAAGTTCTTTATGAACGTCATAAAAGTAGGTTGCAAAAGCTGTATTTTCTTGTTGCACTGCAATTGAGATGGTACAGTGTTGATAATAATAGTGGTAGTGTTATTAATAAGAGTTAACGTTTATCCAGTGCTTGCTGTGTGACAGGGATCTTGCTAAACATTTTATTGAGATTATCTCACTTAATACCTCAGTGCTAGCCAATCCAGTACGACCCCTCCCCCCTTCCTTTTCATGCAGTTTTTTTCCTGCAGAGCTGGCCTCCTGTCACAGGTAGACTAGGAACCTTGTGGCTTAAAAGGCAGGGAAGCTCTCCTGTGGTGGTTTACTGGCAGAACAGGGGTAAGCCTTAGCTGCCTGCATCCAGATTTGCAGCCTAGCCTCTCCTCTAGAAAGATATAATTAGTCTTCCTTTCCTTGCTGTCAGGCGAGCAGGACTAGGCTAGCTGGGCTGGTTGGATTTGGAGGTGACAGAGCAGATTTGGCCAACACTCAGCTCATTTTGGTGCTTTCTGATTGTTTCAATGCTGGGCTTGATCATCTCCTTATTTAAACTAGAATAAAAAGAGAGTGCATTGTCAAAGAGGTGCTGAATGTAATAAACTTCCATGATTTAAAGGCCCAAAGGAACAGCTATAAAAATATGTGAATGTTTTGTCCCTAAAATAACTAGCTCAAACTGTCTTTTTTTCCTCCCTTAGCAAATCCTCCTACACACTTCAAAGCTCCACTAACTCACCACCTTCTCTATGAAGTCTTCCTTGCTTGATTTTCCTAATTAGAACCACATATACACATCCTCCCTCCCTCCCTCCCTCTCTCCCTCTCTCCTTCTCTCTCTCTCTCTCTCTCTCTCTCTCTCTCTCCCACCCCACCCATGTGCACCTACATGTACACACACTTAGATAGGATAGAGGCTTCAATCTTACCCTTGGGATTATTAACCTCCTGAGGTCACAGGTCATCTTTGTAGCCCCAGTGGTTGGTTCATAGTAGGTAGGCCCTTGGTAAAGACTCAGTGAATTTCCACTGCTCCTTTTCATTACTCAAGGAGTGATATCTTCCTACTGCCCTTCTGTCCCCCCTCTCCACACTTCTTGCCCTTCAGTTTCTCTTCGTTGTCCCTCCCTTTAGATCCAGTTTCTGGATCACCAACCACTCAGAGGGCTGGCATCCTGTTCTTTCTGAAAATTTGCAGATAAAGGTCCTGCATCAAGAAATGTGTGTACACCTAAGTGTACAGGGCAGTTTTTATTTGCTTTGTTGCAGTAAGATCGCCTGAGACTTATGGTCTTTTAGATGTACCTAAATGCATGTGAGGTTCATGTTTACATTCTTTTGCCCTAATGTGGCTCACTCACCCGATGCTGTGAGAATAATCACAGTTTTTACAAATCATTTCTTATTATTTATAATAAATGTTTAAAAGGGCCTTTTGGGAGACTAGGTCTTTGCAGAGGTTCTCTACATAAATAAAACTTTTAAGAGAGTTTTTCTAAATATTTTTTTTGCAAATATATCAAGCTTTATATTTAAGGCTTGGTGCTGGGTATGGTGGAAGATTCACGGTTGACTAAAACATGGTTCCTGTAAAAGAGTTTACTAGCTAACTGGGGAAGACCATTTCTAACTGTAACTGAAGGCAATTCTAAAAATTGTTATAATAGCCTTCTAAGCAAAACAGTATTGAGAGTATAATGGAATAAGATATTACAACATGGGGCATTTTATATTATCACACACTGTTCAAGTTGAAAGGAAACATGAAGTCACTGAGTCCAAACTTCCCCCTTATACAAACCTGAGATGTGAACTTGTCCAAGGTCACAGACAACTTGAAATTCCAGATTTTATTCATTAAAGGCTTATCAGTATTTCTCAGTGAATTCATCCTTAAAGGCATTAACCAGCAACTCTATTAAAATTCCACTTAGTGTGGAATTTTAGTGTGCTTAGAATGGAGTTGAGGAAGAGATAAAAATATGATTCATGTCTTCAGGGAGCTTATGATCTGATGAGGAATAGTAAAGAACTGTTTTTTAACATTGAAGACAGTGTGTGCCTAGTTGTTAAATTGTGTGGTAGAGAGATTATAGATATATCACAGAAATTGAGGGAGGACAAGAGGGATCAGCATGAGCTGTGTTAGTGAGCATTTGGGGGAGAAGTTAAGACTTTCTGGACTTTGACAGATCGGTTGGATCAGAATTAACCACGAGGACAGGAAGGCAATTTGAAGCAGGGTGGTAAAACTGAAGCAAGATAACAATGTCTGATGTGTTTAAGGAACAGTAAAAGAAAAAAAAAAACAAACCAGAAAACCTGGCTGGATGAGAGTGACTGAACTTGATTGGAACAGTAGTTCTCAACCCTTAAGACACACATCAGAATTACCTGGAGAGTTTATTAAAACACAGATTGTAGGGGACCTTACCTCCAGAGTTTCTGATTCACTAAATCTGGAATGGGCCCCAGGAATGTATAGTTTTTAACAAGTTCCCAGATGATGCTAATGTTTCTAATCCAGGGACAACACTTTGAGAGCCATTAGAAGGTTGAGAACCTAGAGTCAGAAAAAGTCAAAGGACTTGTTCCAGAGAGAGAGAGAGAGAGAGAGAGAGAGAGAGAGAGAGAGAGTGTGTTATGCTAGCATAAGAAAGTTCTGGAAAGTTATATTCCAAATTGGAATAGTAGTTACTTCTGAAAGTGAGATTGAGGGAGTAGGAGAATTACTTTTTTGTCTCTACCTTTCTACATTATTTTTGAATTGTGCACATACTGCTTTTGTACTTTAAAAAGGAATGGAAAGAGTCCTTTGTCATGATATATACTAAAATATTTATGGATTTAAAAAGAGCTCGCTAAAGTAATTTAGAGTCCTACAACAAATATTTATAGAGTATTTGCCAGATGCTGCTAGGTTCTGGGAATACAAAGCCTTTGCTAAAGTTTGCAGCCTGGTGAGCAAGATGGGCAGGTAACAGCTCCACTGAGTATCATGTGAGCTCCTTAAGAGCAAAGACAAGGGCCTACCTCTGAGCATGGCAGATTATAGGCACTTGGTAAGTGGTGAATGAAAGAGCTAATCTAAGCAAAAAGTGAGGAGTGAAAGGAAAGGAAAGGGCAAATGGGAGAGTCTGGGGCGAAATTGATTATCTTGAATAGGGATGATGAAAGGAAGGGTGGGTCAAGGACTTCCAGGTCCAAACATTGGTAACGTTTGGGTTTACTGCAGAACTATGTGTCATCCGTTCTGAAGGACCTTTTGAACCCCTTCCCTTTTAAAAAGGTGATTCCTTCAAAATTGCACACAAAATTTAACCTATTGAGAATGATATTCAAATTTTCTTTGGTATATTAAATTTTTTTCTTTAATCACAATTCCAATTTTGCTGTACTTACAATATTTACCTACAATTTTGCCATAATTGTTCTCTTACTTGTTCTTGTGAAATTAGCTGAGATATATGGAGGATGTTTTCAGTGTTGAACAAAAATGGGTGCTCTATGTTGATCTGAGTCCACTCAGAATTCTGTCTTGTTCCCCATCATGCTTCACAGTTTGACTTACTGTCACCTTCAATAAATATCCGTTGTTGATGACTGAGTGGGATAGATGGCTTCATTGCATTCTGAGTTGAATTCTGTATTAGCACTAATTACATTACCAAATAGACTATGCCATTAAACTTGGTCAAGAACATATGGTATGGAGAAGGCATTCTCCCCAACTCTTTGTGTGGAGGTGCTCCTTTTTGTCTTCCCCAGAGATTTCATACAAAAAGGAAATTAATTTCCCAAGTAGAAAGAAATCCCCTAGGCTTTTGGCTAAATCATTTGACTGTAAATCCCCTCACCATCTAAAATATCCACAGTCTAGTTTGAATTTTAAATTATTCAAGTATAGTTTCCTAATAAAGCCACTATTCATACCTGATTTTACCTCTTATTATTTTAAGATTTTTTAAAATAGGTTTTGCAAAATCTTTTTAAAGATAATGCTATTTAAGGTTTGGTGATAATTGCTGTTATTCTTGGGAAAACTATAATGACATAATAATTGAATAAATATTGATAAGGAAAATTGTGTGTAGCTCATTAAAAACAGTATGAGTGACTTTCCATTTTTAATGATAACATTAGAAGTCTTGTCAGCTTTTCCTTTAATTAGTAATTGTCATCTGGTAATCTTTCTAGAAATACTATTTGCTTTCAGAACAGACATTATCGTTTATTTAAAATGACAGGTTTATCCTTACAGTGCTTAAACTTAATTTTTAAGCCTGAACTTTCAAGTTTTAGATAAAAGCCGAATACGTTTTAAAATTGTGAGATTACAGCTTTAGAACCATTTTATGTGACACCGTAATACTTGGCAGAGAGAAGAGAGGAATCAGGTTATTGTGTCTTTGTCTCTGCAATGGAGAAAGCTGTAGGGGACAGGACCCCTTCTCCCATTCTTCAGTTGTTGAAGATGTTGCTTTTTTATTTTTATTTATTTATTATTATTATTTTTTAAAGATTTATTTATTTATACAAGCTGGGGTATAGGCCAGAGGCGTGGGGCGGCGAGAGGGTTCACCAAAGACAGAGCGGGGATCAGAACAGGCAGATCAGAAACACACTGCTGAGCTGAGCAGCAGGCGAGGCAGGAGAGGTCTGCTGCACCATGTGGGATTCTCCCCAGCTGGGCGTCGAACTCGCATCCGCATTGCGAGGTGCCGACAGCTCCACAGCGCAGTGCTCAACCGCTGTGCCACCAGGGAGGCCCGAAGATGTTGCTTTTTAAAATTTCATGTTGAGATTTAGTTTTATCCGGGATGACTAAAATGTGTAACTTTGGGTGATTAGACAGTGCCTAGGGTAGATGGCTTTCCAAATACCCCCAACACCTGCAGGTCTCTTCTGTTGGCAAAAGTTATAATAGTGGTGATAATAGCTAGACTTTGTATAGTGCTTTTCAGTTTTCAAAGTCTTTGATCATTAAGATCCTGGTAAACTCCAAACCTGAGAAAGAAGAAAAATTAATGAGTAGTTGGCATTAAGTGGGTAAAGTTATTTATAGAATCCTGTCCAAGTTCTCAATACAGACTGCTCACATTCAAATCCTTACTCTACTTTTGCTAGCTTTGTGACCTTTGTCATACTACAAAATCTTTCCAGGCTGATAAAATAGGGACTCTAGCTACTCTAGAGCCTCAGGGCAGAGCGCTCACTTACTGAGACTGCCCCCTCTCCCTTTAACGCTGCATGAAATTGTTTTCTAGTATGACATCAAGGGCCCTCAGTTGCTGTCCCCACCAGGGAGGGTTATAGTACCTGTATTATAAATTTATTGGGAGGTAAAATGAAATAATGGATAAAATGCTTATCATGGTGTCTGGCATAGAGTAAGTGCTCAGTAAATTGGGCTGTTAATTAAAGTACTCCTTTTTAGGGCTCTCACTTGTCCCTTGCTTCCATCCAGGCTGTTTTGAAGAACAAATTGTTTTCAGTTGTTTCACTGATTCTGCCTTACAGCTGGTGGGAACCTTAAGCTGGTCCCAAGAGTACATACCTGAACCTTGCTAGCAATATCTTTCCGGTGCTCTGAGCTGCATCCTTCTAGAGTAGAAGGTAGAGGGTGGAGTTTCTGCTTCTAGAGTTACTTCAGCATGACCCCCATATCAGTGTGTTGGCTGATTGTTGGGAGTCTGGGACTAACAAGAAGGCCCCTAGATGAGTATTTCATCGCTTTGTTCTAGTTATCTGTACCTTTACCCTGGAATGAAGAGACTGAATAGGGCAGACATAGTCCCAGCTTGAAGTCTCTGCAAATCCCCAATTTACCTCCTACTGCAAGAATCCAGAAGTGTGACATAACACAAGTTGGATCTGTTTTAAAGGATGATGCCCTATTCCTTCCAGAAAAACACAGGGAATGTGGATGACCCTTAGCCAGGCTGAGGAGGAGTAGATGTGTTGCCTATTAAAATAAACAGCTTCAGCAGCTATCTTTGACCCCTCCCCATTTTGCTTATGAGATTGCATCTCTAAGAGTATTTCTTGTGGTGAAGAGGAACCCAGACTTTCCTTTATGCAGTGAAAAAGCTCACAATGCTGTATTTTAAAAAGCCATTATTCCTTCCATAGAGCTGGGTGGTTTGGCTTGTTTATCTGACTTTCTGGGGAGTCTCCTGAGAATCTTTCCTTTCCTAAGGGCCCCCAGGAGACAACAGTGAAACCAACATCCATTACCCTAGACACTTGAAGGGATGTTTCAGTCAATAGTTTATGATTATATTAATTCAGGCTTTAACCCTGGCAGAACTTAAGAGCCAAGTCATCAGATAATTGTGCTTCTTATAGACTGAAGTATGGAATTTAGCCCAGTACTCTGTGCTGTCTTTCAGAACCTGGAATGGGAGCCCAAATGCCAGTTCCAGGCCTATACCCAATTGACTGTGTAAATTTAGGCAAATCGCTTGAATTTCCAGGCCTCTTTTTCTCATCTGAAGCTGAGGGCATAACTGTAGACCAGTGGTTTTCACCTTTCCCTGAATATAAGAATCAACTGTGGAGCTTTAAAAATAATACCCAGCCCCACTCTAAATCCAATTAAATTGTATCTTTTAGGGCCTCCCTGGTGGCACAGCGGTTAAGCGCTGCACTGTGGAGCTGTTGGCAGCGGCGACACAAGTTCGAAGCCCGGCTGGGGAGATTCCCACATGGCGAGGCAGACCTCTCCTGCCTCTCCTGCTGCTCCCCTCAGCAGTGTATTTCTGATCTGCCTGTTCTGCTCCCCGCTCTGTCTCTGGTGAGCTTTCTCGCCTCTCCATGCCTCTGGCCTGTGCCCCAGCTTAAATAAATAAATCTTTAAAAAAAATTGTATCTTTTTAGTATTGACATTCTTCAACGCTTCCCAGGTCTTTCTAATGTGTAGCTAAGATCATTACTGAATAAAATGATCAAGTTTTAAGTAACTTTGTCACTCTGCCCCTCAGGAACACTCCAGGTAGGTCACCTAGTAAAGGTGATATATGTGCTCTGTTCTGACCAGCCCTGACTTCTGTTCCTGATACATTGGTCTTGTGACTCTGGGTATAATATGTACATTTCTTTCTTTCCCAACCTGAATGTGCTCCCCTAAAATGTGCTCTCTTTCCTCCCAGCTGTCCAAAACATTCCCATTCAAGACCCATCTTTTTATCTCCTTTGGAAAATGCCTGATCATCCGTTCCTTAGTTATTTTCCTATCTTCATGTTGGTTCTGAGCTTGATTAAACTCTGACTAAATGTCATGAATGCTAGTTGCAATCTAAGACACGATACTCAAACAACATTCTGTCTTGGGGAGGTGGGACAGATGGAAATGCCACTGATTTGATTCGTATACTTTTAGACATTTGTGTGATGTTGCCCATCTCATTACGTGTGTGTCTCCTCTTGTAAATATTAGTTGATGAATAGCTTTCTATAGCCAGACTCCAGTCACAATTTTTGTCTTATCTCCTGTTTCCAACAGGAACCTTTCCCAGTTGCCAAACTGCAACTTTTTCCAGCAGCTATGTGCTTTTTCATCTCCTGACTCTTAAGTGGTCCTCCCTTTGAGAATCCCTTCTTTTATTGTTCTCTTAGCCTCACTTATACCTTGTATTAACTGATCTTTGCCCTTAACCTCTGTAACCCTTAGAGCAGTGATTCTCAAATTGTGGCAGGCAGTTTTGACCCCCAGAGGACATTTGGTTATCCACATACATTTTTGTTTTTCACAAGTGTTGTAGGAGGGGGTTGCTGCTGGCATCAAGTGGGTAGAGTCCAGGGTGGCAGCTGAACATTCTGCAATGCACAAGATAGTTCCTCACAACAGAATTATCTGGTCCAAATGTCAGTGATGTCAGCGGTGCTGAGGTTGAGAAATGGCCAGAGTTTGTGCAGTTTTTGGGTTCATGTATATAGTTCTTGGAGCTGTTAGTGATTTGTTTATAGACTTAATCTCCCCTACTTAAAGGACAAAGGCAAACTCTAGACCCTAACTGGTGCTTTCTTGTTATTAATTTCGTACTAGGGTTTAATCCTAGGCCTGTGGCCTGATACCAGTTGCTTGGTATATTTTAGGGCCAGAGATAAAGAGGTGCTCAATGTGGGCTGGGTAAGTGAGGTAGTCTGCTAAATTTCTTTTATTTTCTCCCCTACATATTTTCATTTGTGATATCTTGGGAGGCAGTGTGATAAAGATAGGGCATGAACATTTGAGAATCAGAAGAAAATTATATTTTATTGTTGTTGAATTTACTAGTCACATTATTGTTTTGGTCAGCCCATTTCACCACTTTATGCCCTAACTTTCCTCATCGCTGTAACAGATGCGATGCCAGTGCTCCTGTGTTTTACCTCACATGCCAACGTGATAATCCAGTGAGTTGCTGGATGTGAAGGTGCTTTCTAAATTGTAAAGTGCTCTACTAATTACTCATTCAGCCCCTGATTTATAGGTGAAAAGAGTGCAAGTGAGAGAACTTGCTGTAGGAGCATCACTGTCTACCTTCACAGCCGGTCTCGTTGGCTACTTCCTGCAGTTTTTCAGCCGTAACTGCTTTAGCACCAGCTCTAGCTGACCCCTTCCAACTCACCCTCCCAATTTACTACCTTTGCTGCCTTCTTTCTGGTTTGGTTGTCTGGCTGCAATCTTGCCCAGACCAGTAGCCTCTGCCTCTAGAATTCTAACTCGTGGCCTGGTATCAATACATCCTGGCTAAACCTGATGAAGGCCAAAGAAATTACCTTGGTTGTGGGACACAGCTACAAAATAAGACCGCTTGTACTTTGGCATTAACTACTAAATGTTAATACTTTGTTAACTAAAAATTGGTTAACTACCAATACTATATAGTGCCTTACCTTTTTAAAGTGACAAAGCAATATTTTAAAGCATAGGAAATCTCAGTGACCTTTACCTGACTAAATGGATGGTGCAGTGTGAGCTAAAAGCTTAAGACCCCATGTCCCTGGGGTCAGGCCATGTGCACCCTCTGCTGTTGTGCTGAGTGACCTTCAGCTAGTTGAATCTCATCAGGATGATAACTTACTGACATCTTAGAATTATAGTAAAAGGCTGTGATGGGAGAGCTCAACCTGGAAAGAATATAAAGTAGTACATTTACAGGGAGCTTCTGGATCATTGAATATCAGTTCTTATCAGGATCCTAAAAAGTCACGCTCTCCAGCCTCTTCCCTTGACCAATTGGGAAACTGAGGCCCAGAAAAGGAAAATGCTTTGTTTAGTGCCACTCAGCTAGGTTGGGGCCCACCTAAGTCTAGAGTCCACATCTGATGTGCTTTGGGCTCTTTCTATGACTGCAAGAATCTGGCCGTCCATTTTTTTCCAAGGTGAACAAAGGTAGCATCAAACTGTTCTGTAGAGCCCTTGTGGTCTTACCCTCACTTCAGCCAGAGATCTTCAGTTTTTTGTTTTCTCTTTCTGAGTTTTGATGCCAAAAATTTTTTATAACTTTTTTTCCCCTTTATTGAGGAAACATTGATTTACAAAACTATATGATTTGGGGGCACAGGTTCACACCTCCTGAGATGTATTTTACTACAGCAGTCTCACCATCAAAGCACCATAGTACTTTACCCTAGATCCCTGGGCTCCCTCTTCCTTTTGTTGCCACTTCCTTCCTTCATTCCCACCTCCTCGCTTCTGCCTCTTCTAGAAGTCATAATTCTTGATGCAAAAATTAAAAGTCAACAGTCTTGACAAGCTTTAAGGGGCCCTGTCAATGTTGACTCTGAGTATCAAAGAATGTTGTATCTCTCCTGATCACCCTAGTAACATTTTAGTTTCCACTTCTACTTAGAAGTCTGTTTCTAAAATGGAAGCTATATAGTGACGGACTTTTTAGCTTGGAGAACTGACCCTTATTTTTTCTAGATTTTAATATCTTTGACTTTCACTGTCAAAAGATAATGGCCCTTTCTTGGTCCTAGGCTCCTTGATCCTTCTTCAGCTATTGACGGTTTTCTTCCTCTGCCCTGGAAATCTCTTCTCGCTTGACTTCTTTGACATTGTATTTCTGCCTTTCCTCTTGCATCTGTGAGCATTTTTTTCTTTGTCTCTTGCTGGCTCTGCTTTCTTTCCCATCATCGAGTTGTCTTTCAGATGCTTCCAGGGCCTGCAGCAGCTCCTTACCTCTGGTTTGGCTAGTGCCTGCAGATTTTTTCTGTCCTTTCTGTACTTGGGTGTCTTAGATGCCCAAATTTCAGTTCTGATTAAAAATTGACCAATTTCTTTGTTGTTGCTTCTCAGCTCCCCATTTCCGTTCATCATTCTTTTATTGCTCTCACTAGAAACCTTAGCAAAATCTGAATCTTCTTTGACCTCATACTGTTTGACCAACTTTATATCCCCAGATCTCTCTTTTTCTTTGTTTCTGTATTTCCAGTAGTGTGGTCAGGTCTCTCAGCATCTTTTAACTATATTTCTGCCATAAATAACTGAATAGTTCTTATTCCAGTTATTCCCTCTTGTAACTAACCGGCTTGTTAAATCTTTATGAATCCCAGCTTGTTTGCTGAAATCCTGTTTAGAAGAAGGCAGGATGAAATTAAATTGAGTCTCTACCCCATCCTCCTCATCCCTATTTAGTATTCTTGCTGTTAATCAAGGATTTTAGTTATTCACCTCAACTCAAAGGATCGCTAAGCTTTCTCAGCTAATGAGGTCACATGTTGGATCCTAATCAGTTAAAACTAATTGTATCTAAGACCCTAAATAAGGGTTCCCAAGTGAGGGGCCTCCTTGGTGGTCCAAGGGATTAAGTCTCAGCACTATGAAGCTATCAGCAGCCACTGCAGCACGAGTTCGATCCCTAGCCACGGAGCTTCCCACATGGTACAGCAGACCTCTCCTGTCTTACCCGCTGCTCCCCTCAGCAGTGTATTCAGTCAATCTGCCTGTTCTGCTCCCCACTCTGTCTCTAGTGAGTCCTCTCTCTCACACACACACACACCCCTACACCCCAGTTCTGGTATACATAAATAAATAAATCTTAAAAAAAAAATAAGGATTCCCAAGTGATAGTCTGTACATTAAAGTTTTAGGCGCACTGTTCCAATAAGCAAAAAATAGCCCTTATTACTGAAACAGGTTACCAAGTAATAGCTGGAATTATATTTCTCTTCTTCCTGTTCATTCCACGTCCTCGGTGCCCTCAGCTAACTACTAACATAGTGATGTTTCTTGTCCTGGAGTGATGACTCAAATCTTCATTCTAAGGTGTTTAAGTCAGTAGTAGGGTAGGAGTGTTCTAGACTTCTATTATCTTTACTTCAAGAAGGTTCCATTGTACCAAGATGAGAGATGACTCCATCATTTGTGCAGATGATGGAAATGCAGGCTTTAGATCCCCAGGAGGGTGTCAGTCTCTGTAGCTCAGGGATCTTGGGATGGAGTTTTCCACCATGTGATTCTCGTTTTCTTATAGGTGTTATGGAAGTGCTCATTGGCAGGGACTCAGCACAGTGAGAACTGGGCAAAAATTGAGCCTCTGGAAGAATGCATTAGGCTCCCTAAAATGTGGAAGGTGAATGTCTACTGTCTTGTTGCCAATTGCTAAGTCACACTGGGCAGCTTATTGTCCTGCATTGAGTCTGCATTGGTTCCAGCTGATAGGGACAGCCTTCTCATTTAATTTGTTCCCTCATTTTAAGTGTTTGCCCTGGCATAAGCATCACATTTTTCTTCGTTTTTAAAAATGCATAGGAACAGTAGGTGTATGCCAGTCACTTTGGACCAGAGGGCACCTCAGGCTTTCCTTTGGCTCTTGACAGAACTCCCTGTCACATTTGAATAATTAACATCTTGAAGAGCCCTACTTTCAAGTGAATGAATTAAAATAGGGAATAAAGCAGGTGGGCTGGAAAAACCATTTCAGGAAATCACCATTTTACATGGGAGGAAAAAAAAACAAAACCAGCAACAAACTGGAAATAGACTAAAATGTTAACAGTGGTTGTCTTTACTGGAAGGACTATGATTAAAATGTCTCGTCTTTCTGTGATTTCCACACTTTGTAAAGTGAGCACATACTGCTTTTTATAGTAGGAAAAAGAATCTTAAAACTACCATTTGAAATTACTGGTTAATAGTGAAGTCCAGGTTTATAGGGTGATTAATGAACACACAAGTAGTCCCTAGTTAGGCCAACATTTTGAGAATTAACTGGGTCAAAATGGGACTATAGAAGAAAGAATTATAGATGTTGGTTAAAATTTGTGATAAACGTTTCAGGCAACCGCATCCCCTTTTGAAATGTGACTTGTATAAAAATGAGAAAAAAAATTGTCCTTCAGTAGCTCAGTCAAGTTTATAGGGTGCCTGGGACCATATTTGTGCTGTGTACATGGCTTTCATCTCTACCCATCAGTAAACTCCTGGAACGCAAGAACCTCCTTTATATCTTCCATAATGCTTTACACGGTGGGTACGCAAGAAATACTTGTTGAATGTCTAAATTCCTAACTCATTGAATTAACTTTCTTCCTGACTTGAAGAATTCAGAGTCAAGTCAGAGATGATACCGAGAGCTCTGAAGTCTGGGTGCTATCTGCAGTAGCTACTATTTGCATCCTCTCCTCATGCTTCCTGTACAGTAGAAGGAGGAAGGATTTATGGTCGTTACCTGACCTCCAAATACCCTCTTCTCCTAGTACTCTGTTTTCCTATGTTCTTCTTCTCTGTATCCTATTGCTGTGTAACAAGTCACTCCAAAAAATTTATCATCTTTTGTGGTTGCTGTGGGTCAGGAATTTGGGGTGGAGGCCTGGTAAGGTAGTTCAGTTCAGGGTCTCTCATGTAGTTGCAGTTAGTTGTGCAATAGGCTTCAGTTCTCCAAGTCTTGACTGGAGCTGGAAAATCCATTTGCAAGGTGGCTCACTCACATCACTGGTAGGTTGGTATTGCCAAGTTGGTACTCGGGCCTCTCCAGACGGCTGTTGTCCACACAGAACAGTGACAGATTTTCTCCAGAGGTAGTGAAGCAGACTACAATACCTTGAAACAGAAATTGTATAGTACCTTCTGTAATACCTTCTGACATACCTCAGAAATCACATGTTGTTGCTTCTGTCATATGCCACAAGTTACACTGGCCATTCTTGATTTATTTGGGTGGGAGATTACACTTGAGGGCAAATATCAGGGATCGAGGATCACTGGACTCCCTGGAGGCCATCTTGGAGCCTGGCTTACCATGTCGCCCATTTATCCTTGTGAACATCCATCGTGATTATACCACTAACAGTGCATGACATGTACTAAGCGCTAATGTTTGAATGACTTTCAGCCCTTAGCTTCAACCCTTTCCCTCACATCCTTCTCTTCTGTTTCAGAGTTACTGATTTATTCTTGAGAACCTGCTACTGTTACCTGTCCTCATGGATGAGCTTCAGGATGTTCAACTCACAGAGATCAAACCACTTTTAAATGATAAGGTAAAGATTACTCTTTTCACTAAAATGTGTGTCTTTTTTGTGATTAGTTTGCTCTCTATGTTATCTGAATAATAACTACCTCAAAGCATATCTATGAAGAGAATACTTTCAAAGATTTATTTCCTAACCCTCCTTTTGATAACCTCCTTTTTTCTTACCTTCATTCTTTCATTTCCACTGGCCATATTCAATCAGGTTATCCTTGAGATTTTTCTGCTTTACAGATAGAGATGTTACGGGAAAAAAATAACAGGGCAAAGTTAAATACGGTATGAGAGAGGAGTTTCACTTAGAACCCAAGTGTCTTTTGACTTTCATTTTCTATAAGGAAAGCTTAACTTCCATTGCAGGTGATGTACATAGCGTGCATTGCTCTCCCTATAGTTGGCAAGTCTGTAGTGCGACCTTTCTGTCAAAATTGAGGTTTTCCGTCGGGGAGCTGGAATGTCAGTTATATGTCTCATTTTTGTGATGTTAGTGTTAGAGATGTTCGCGGTGAGTAGCATAGTTAACAGCCATCAGGATTCAGCCAGTTGTAGTAGCGTGCCGATAGACGTTACTGAAAAGCTTGGGCTTATCCTCTCCTGTTCTTCTCCACTCAGTAAACGTGCTTGAAATGTCTTCTTTTCAGCCTTATTCTTTTGGTTTATTATCATTGTGTCCTGTTACTCATCTAACTGCAATTGAGTCCATGACATCCTATCCTGAGGGAAGTATTGATGTAGAGTATGAGTAAAGGTGGATGAAGTGAAGGGGGGTGGCAGCTATAACAGAAGGTGCTCTTTGTTACCTGTTACCTTCTTTTGTTCACAGCAACTCCCTTCACCTGTAAGATCTGGGACTTCAGATTTATTATGTATTTATTTGTCATTGAATACTGCCAGCCCCATTTTCATCTGTGTGACCTAGTCTCTATCCCACTTCCATCCCTTCCTCTATCTTTCACCAGATTTCTTATTCTTCCCCTTGACAAGCCGCAACTATTTTTACTCCCACTTGGTTTCTTCTGCTGCTTCTCATGTCTTCAGGAAATTCTCTTCTTTAAGTTTTGTCTTTGTGAGTATGGAGGGCTGTCCCAAAAGTGATGTGCCATGAAGAAGAGGAAGCAAATTACATCTTCATCTGTGAAGCTTTTATGTATAGTCACAGAAATTAATAGTTACAAGGCAGTTGGGAATGGGCAGTTTAGCTCTGGAAGATGGTAAACCTGTCAGTCAGAAACCTAGCTGACCATCAAGGTCAGCTGGGGAATTGTTTGAAATATAAATTCCCGGGTCCCAATTTCAGACCAGCTAAATTGGAATCTGAGGTGAGGGGAACAGGACCCACACCTCCCACTGTGATCAGTGGTCCTCAACTTTGGCTGTTTATTGGGATTACTTGGGAAGATTTTAAAATTATGGATGCTTAGGTCCTACCTTCAGATATTCTTACTGAATTGGTCTGGGGTGTGGTTCAGCTTTTTTAAAAGGTCCCAAGATTGAGAACCTTGCCTAAAGTGTGCTGATAAACCATTGTTGGAAGCACATGACCTGATGGTACTCATATTTGTGGACTGGGGCACATAAAAGAAAAAGATCCTGCCCTGACCCTGGAAGTCCACAAGAATGTAGCTGGAGAAGGAAAGATTGGGTGACTGTGATCACAGAAAAGCATTGAATTATTATCTGGGTCTTCCTCTCAGAAGCCACAGGGAAGCTTTGGTTGTGTCTGGTGTGTACCCCAGTGCTATGGACATAATTATAACCTCCCCTTCATATATGGAAGCCCTCAACCCCATGTCATTGTATTGGAGATAGGGTCTTAAAGGAGGTAATTTAGGTTAAATGAGGTTATAGCGTTGGAGCCCTAATCCAGTGGGATTGACGACTTTATAAAGAGAAGGAGGGAGGGAGGGAGAAAATAATGCTTTCTCCTTAATCCCACCCCCCACCCTCCAATATTTGAGTACACAGCAAGACAGCAGCCATCTGCAAGCCAGGAAGAGAACTCTTGGCAGAAACCAAACCCTGCTAGAACCTTGATCTTGGACTTCCAGCCTCCAAAACTGTGAAAAAATTAATTTCTGTTGTTTAAGCCACCCAGGCATCCTGAGTCTAAGACATCAAGCAATGTATCACTTCCTAACATCTGTTAGCTTCTTTGATATGCCTGAGCTGTTCTATCCACTACCCCCGCTCCATCTTGTTCCTCTCTCTCCCTGAGATGTGATCCTGTCCCATCACTATTCATGAGAGCTCCCCTGCTTCAGCCAACTTTACAGAAGTAGATTGGCAAGAAGCCTTCTTTGGATGGTAACATTCTCAAACAGAACCCCAACCCCATTTGCCTCCTCCCTCAACCCTGCCCCCAAGATATAAACACTTCTATCTTTGCCCAGAAGTGGTGCTTTATGCAAGCCTACATATCTATTGTAAAAGGTATAATAATGATATTGCCTATCATCTGTTATTTCATTTGATTTGCTATTAGGGTATAAACCTCCAAATTTGAGTAGAAGTAGGTGTCTGGAGGTTTTTTATTGGTGGGAAGGTTTTGTTTCTTTGTTGCCTATCCTGCTATTATTTACTAAGCACCTTTTATGAGCCAGATGTTTTACATGACCTCTTACTTTTAATCATCAGATTATTCCTTTAAAACAAATAGATAGGGCCTCCCTAGTGGTGCAAGGGGTTAGGTCTCAGCACCCTGAAGCTGTTGGTAGCCACTGCAGCATGAGTTCTGTCCCCAGCCAGGGAGCTAGCCCACATGGCGCAGCAAACCTCTCCTGTCTTGCCCACTGCTTCTCTCAGCAGTGGATTTCAGTCAGTCTGCCTGTTCTGCTCCCACTCTGTCTTGGTGAATCCTCTCACTCCCCTGACACCTCTGGGCTACACCCCAGCTCTTGTATGCATAAATAAATAAGTCTTTAAAAATAAATTAATAAATAAAAGAAGTAGATAGTATTGTTCCCCGCTTAGCACATGAAACTTAGTATTGTTTCACTTACCTCGTGAAAGTGCCACAAGCCCTTAGACTGGAAGACTGGCTTGCTTGGTCAATAAATGGCAAAGTCAGGACTGGAATCCAGGTCTTTCCTATTCTAAAACCTAAGCCCTTTCCGCTACCTTCATCCTAAGGTGTTTTAGTATCACCTCTTTAGCTTGCCCTGTCTCTTTAAAGAGAAGCCTAGAGACGTGTATTATGTCACTTCATCTTTCTGCCCATTCTACTTACAGACACACTCTTAGCCGAAGACACAGCTAATATCCCTCCAGCCTTCAGGGAACTAAAGAAAGTCTAGACCCAACCTATATGGAGAAATTTGTCCTGAGATGACTACAAGGAAGCAATCTCAAAATAGCTTTAAGACAAGCTTATGTTAACTTGTCTCTTGTCATTTGTTGGTATTTTTCCCATTTAATTTTAGTATGCCTGCAATTTTGTCTACGGCTCAGAATTGTGAAGAAGTGGGTGATTTTGCCATGCTTGTTTTGGCTCCAGTGATGAAAAGAAGCAACTGCCAGCACTTATCTTTGTTTTAGGGGACAGAAATTGCACAGGCATATGAAATGCTTTTCCTTTAAGTCGTATTTAACCACTTTCAGAGCATTTTCACAAATAATATCTCATTTGACTTTTCCAACCTTTTGTGAAGTAGTTGAAGGTTTTTTAAACTCCATTTTACAGATGAGGCTCAGAGGTTATATGACTTTTTCTAAATTACTGTCTAGGAAGGTGGTAAAGTCAAGAGTAGAACCCATATCTTTTGACTTTGACCTGGGCCAGGGGGTCGAGGGCTGTTCCCATTATCTGTGGCCTCTTGTAGCTGATTGTTCCAGCCTCCTCACCCAACAAACCTTGTAACAAGTAGAAAAGCTGACTGGTTTGTGCCTCCTTTTCCCTGCCCTCTTCTGTCTACCATTGATTAAGCTACTTCTGAGCCTGATGAAAACCATATGCCAGGCTTGAGAAAGTAAGTAGGGGCCACAATTAGCTTCTGCAGAATTGAGGAAATATCAAGAAGAACGATAAATATTTTGTGTGAAGAAGAGAAATAAGTTTTTTACTTCGGGTTTTTACAGTACAAAGTGAGGCAGTCCCTGGGGCATTTTTCCATTTCTACCCATGATTAGAAGTATAAACATAGGGAAGCCAGGGAGAGCGGTTTTGTGACCGCCAAGGTAACACAGACAGACAAAGGGATAGTGCCAGCATTTCTTTTTTAAAAAAGAAATGAAAACAGATTTATTGACATTTTCCCCGAAGCATATCTGTGAAGTATTATACTTACTAGAAGGTGGGTGCCCCTTAATTGTGAACAAAGAGGTGACTGTCACATCTGTTGTCAGAAATGCCCTTAGATGAATCTGGAGCAGGAAATGAGTTCCCAAGAAAGTCACGATGCCACCTTGACAGGCAGCTGTCAATATGCTGCTAGGTCAGCAGGAGATAGGGCCACGAGCCCAAGACCTTGCCAAAACTCAGAGGGTGCCCAGTAACTTTTTAATATCGGGGTTCAATGACACATAACACTAACTTGATATTATATTCGGGTAGAGGTTATTTGAAAACTGAAATTTCACCAGGCTGCCAACTGATTCACCAGGCTGATTACCTGATTGTAAATAGTTTTATCCAAGTGACTTCTTTATAAATTTATGAAGTCTTAGTTCCTTAAGTAGTATTTTTTTTATAATATATATTTTTATTGTTATTTATGTCTTTTACATTTTGCATTCCCCTTGGGTAGCCCACCACCAATTCACCCGTGATCCATCTCCATGGATATTTTTTTGAAGATAATAATATAAGTACTTAGTTAAACTATGTGTATACATACCCCCAAACACATACACTCATGCATATATAGAATTGTCACTTTTTTAATTATCTGCTTAGATTTCTGTTTAAAAATGGTTTACTGATTATAAAACATTGATTTATTAATTTATATTAATTGATTATATTAATCTTCCTACTAAAGAAAAAATAGTATTTTCTGGTCTTCTCTAACCCTTCAGCTTATATGGTTCCCTTTTTTTCCTCTTTCTGTTGGTAAGGATTCTCTAACAGAAATGCCATATTTTATTCTTTAACAGTTTTTGGTTTTTTTAATCAGTTTGTTTCTATAACTTATGCTATTGTAACAACTTCTTCCTACTTTAGTTCCTAGCATATCAACTGCATGGGTATTCATTTTGTCACTCAAAAAAAAAAAAAAAAAGAATTTCCTTCCTCTGGTATTCAACTCTTTCTTTCAGGGGGATGGATACTCATTTCTTACTCAAATGAAGTATTATTTTGAGGTGCTCATAACCACCGCAAAACGATGTTTATTGCACTAAGTGCCTGGGCAGGGAATAGACACTGACCCCACTTTAAGTTAACAGAGCAGGTAGATTTGCCCCAAATCTCTTCCTTCTGGTTAACTGGTACTCAGGTCTTATGTATTTTGTCTTTCTTTGCATTGTATTTGTTGCGTTTTACCCTTTGAAACTATATGTGCCTCTTGAGTAGGAAGAGTTGGGAAACAACATTTTTCTTCTCTCTTGCCTATACTTGTTTTTTAAACTTTCCTCTTCCCCCCTTTTTGTCATACTCCTCATCGTGCATTGACCTATACTCAGTTGCTTTTTGCTTGTTCTCTAGGCTAGTATTTTAGAGAATTGATTGTTTTTAATTTGCCTTCTTGAGTTGCTTCATTTATTTTCTTCTTTTGGCATTGAGTCTCTACCAGGAAACACTCCCCTTAACTGGCTTCCACTTTTGATTGCAACTTTCAGTAATAATTTATCTTTTTCCTTGACTTACTCTTTTTCTCTCTATTCCCCCAAGTTATTCTGTTATTTTTTTTTCTTGAATCCTTTTCTGCTACTTAGTATGCCTAATGTGAGAATCTCTCTAAATATGGAATAATGATATCTTCAACATGGACAGAAAGAAAATAGAAGTCACGCAAAACTTGAAACTAATAGAAGTCTTGTTAGAGTGGACCCAAATGTCTTGAATATTAGATTAATAAGTTCCCCCAAGGAAGTCTTTTCCTTCCAAAATGTACCCAATGAGTAGTTAATTTTTTAATGAGTATCAGAGAATATGACTCCCCTTGACACAGATAAGAGGAGGACCAGCTAATGATCTCCGTTCACAAACTCTCTACGCAAAACACTGTCAAGCTAGGCATATCCTTTCTCCTGGATGATCACTCGCTAAGCCCAGTGCCTCTTTGTCTCCCCCCACTTATTAGTGTCTTTTTTTCCTGAGGATCTACTGTCGGAATGGATTAATAACGTATTAGGTACTCCACAAATAAGAGAGAGATTTGGTTTCTGAAGAGAATTACTTCTATTTCTGGCATTTCCCTTTGTGCTTATCTCAGAGACTTTAGTGCCTTACAAAATGCCTCAGAGCTGTGATCATATGATTGTGTGGAAGGGGAATTCATGCATAGAGTGACAGCTGCTTCCCAGATAGCTCATCAGAATCTGTGTCTCTGTATCCATCACCAAGATTCTAGTTCAGACTAGAGTGATTTTTCTCTAATCTTTCTAATTAATGTTTAAAGGAAGCTCTGGGAACCCTGTAAGATCAAAGCCCTAATATGGTCTGTTTTGACATCATTATAAATTATTCCTCAAAAAATTAAATGAGTTTTTAAATCTTATATTACAAAATACTAAGTTACAACCATACTTTTTTGTACAATATCCTTTTCTCTAATTTTCTAATTGCATATTCATTGTAGAAAAGTATAAAGGAAATAATACTTACCCGTGTTCTCTCTATTCAGAAGTAGCTGCTGTTGTAATGTTTTGGTATTTTTCTTCCAGGCTTTTTTAGTGCATATTTTAATGTAGTTGAGGTCAAACTGTATAAACTGTTTTGTATCCTATCTTATTTTCACTTCATGACCATATATTTTAAACTGGAATGCAATAAATTTTTGTTGCTTTTGGCCCATTATCTTAATAAAATTCTTTCAACATTTAGTTTTGTTATACAGTATACCCCCTTATCCATAAGGATATATGTTCCAAGACCCTTGATGTTTGAAACTGAGGGTGGTATACTACGTATACTCTGTTTTTTCCTATGCATGCATACCTATGATAAAGTTTAATTTATAAATTAAGTATAACAAGAGACTACCAACAATAACTAATCATAAAACAGTTATGATAATATACTGTAATAAAAGTATATAATTGTCATCAGTTGCTTTCCCAAAATTTCTGCCTTTGTCTCTCTCCTAAAATATCTTGTAGATATTATTTTCAGACTGCTGTTGACTGAGGGTACCTGAAACCACAGAAAGTAAAACTGAGGACAAGGATGGACTACAGTATTGGCTTATTTGTTTTATGGATAGATGTATCAAGCCCCTGGTTTATTCCAGGCCCTGTGCCATGTTTGGGGGAAATGCAGATTGAATCAGGAAGCAGGTACTCACTGACTGTTCATTTATCTCCCAGTGAAACCACCTACCCTAGTCCATGAGAGAGGATCCTTCTTTCTGCTTCTTATAGTTCTAATTAGGAATTAAACACAATGACTTACTTCTCTGATGAAGCTCCCAGGCATTTTATTGGGCTAGTGGGAGACATGGCGCGTTATGATCCTTTTTGGCAATGGCAACATTCCTTAGAAATGTGCTACCCAGTCCCATCTGCACAGTGTCTTTGTTGTCTTTCCATGCTGTGACCCTCATCAGACTTTATTTTGTGAATTCAGTTTCATGCCAGGAATAATACTTAAGACTAACTGCATCTATCGTTCTCTTTCCTGTTCTCAGTATCATCTATAGTCTCTCTATGATTAGTGATCTGTTGTGATCTTAATACCAGCTTTAGAGAAACAAGGGTTGCTCATCTATAACCTTACTCCTTTAAAAGCTTTCTGGGTCTCCATCAGAAGTGTCTCTAAAAGTTTCTACAGTATGTGGAGATGTTCTGTATCCATGCTCCCCAGTAATACAGTAGTCACATGTGTCCGCTGAGCACTTGAAATATAGCTAAGGTGACTAAGAAACTGAATTTTTAATTTTAGTTGACACATGTTGGGAACAGCTATCACACTGAATAGTGAGGCTCTAGATCATCCCAGCTGGCTCCACTGGTTCCTCTCATAGAGAGAACAGTTTGGTTTTTTTAGTATTTTGTTTTTACCGTATTGGATTGTGATTTTAATACCCATATTTTGTCCTGCCTACAGTGTGGATTTTGGGATACAGAACTGTTTCTAAAAGGGTGTGAGGGTCTTCCTGAAATAAGATGGGACCACTTAGTACTCCTTTGAGATCATATACTTAGATCTTCTCTGGAGAGGCGGGGTAGCTCTTGGGAAGGTACTTATAACACCTCCATGCTTTCTGGAAGTTGTAGACAGAACTGATATGATAATACAGTTTTTAAGTAATAAGGGGCTTTTCCAGGAGAGAGTGTTCTACTTTATGAAAAACCAAGTCGGGAGATTTTTTTTTTCCCCTTCTCAAATACATCAGTCATTACTCTTTTTATATTCTTGTGTCAGACTCTTGCAACTCTGGCATCTGAAATGCTGCAAAAATGCCTCTGAGTCATTGCCATTGATTTTTTTTTTCTCTTTCAATCAGACATTACTGTGTTATAATCTCTTTTTAGAAGCTTGATGAATTCTCATTGAATCTTTTGACTTGTTCTCCTTTTTAAATGATTTGGTGATTTTTCTTTTTTTTTTTTTTTATCAGCAGTTTCATGGGATGCAACAGATAGGCCAATGCATTAGGAACCCTGTTTTATCTTTCTTTTCCTCATTTGGTGACAGTGCCTTTCTTCCTTGTTAAATTTTAAGTCTTCAATTTCTTTGTTCTCTTCTTAATGCTTTCCTTAATTCCTGGTTCTGGGCACCCTGGCTCCTTGCCTGCCTTTGTTCCTCTCAAGATATTCCTCCAAGGTACTTCCTGTGTGAGTTGTGAGTGTGCTCTCAGGCTGATCCATGTTTAATCCACTGTTCTCCTCAACTAGGGATGCAAAAAGTTACAGCCTTTACTGAGAAACCAGGTTCCTTTCCATTATCCTCACAGTAAGCCCACCAAGTGAAACCACACCTCAAAAGACTTTTACTAACACATGTTGGGAACCTTTGAAGCCTTTTGATATGAACCTTTGCAGTTTTACGGCGACCAGGAGGCTACACATGCACTGCTTTCACTGTGAACTGAATTTGCTGCACATTTGGGGAAGCCACATGGGGAAACTGACTGTGTTTTCTGCCTTCTGTTGACAGAATGGTACACGAAACTTCCAGGACTTTGACTGTCAGGTAAGGACTGTACAAGCACCAAGGAGGGCTGTGTACAGGAACTCTGCAGTGCTTCCCTCCTTGTGTTGGTGGTCTTTGTAGAAGTGGATCTCTCTTCATAGCTGATCATGATTCTTTTATGTTCTTTGGTCATTGGATCAAGTTTATTTAAAATGATTTGCTGTCATGTTCATGTCATGCCTGCCAGGTGCCTGTTTTATGGTTGTAGGTCACTGGGTTGACCTTTGTGACTAAGATCTCTTTTCCTAAAATAATATTGGAAACCTTTGGGTCAGAGATACCAAATGGAAGGTTGTCACCTCTATACAGAGAAAGTGGAGAAGGGGCAATTTGGAGAGGGGACTTATTAACCGCAATCACCTAAAAGAAAAAGGCAAATTAAGTAAATGTTGTTATTACAAAATGCAGGTTTCATTTGGCTTTGTATTTGGAAATGCAAGATTCAACCTGACTCATTAGCATTTACTTAAATGGTATGTGTTCTTACTTGTCTGTTTTTGCCTATGGCTCTATTGCCAATTTGAAGATCAGTGAAATGAACCAACAACTTTCCATTCACCTGCTTTATCTGTGGACTAGCTCTGAAAGAAGTGGGAAGAAGGCATGTGTGCATGGGAATGGGAACCTTATACGCCCTTACAGGCAGCATGACTCTCCTCCTTTTGGGACTGATGTAATGGCAGTAGCTAGCAGAAGCAATGAGAAGCAGACCCAGAGGGAATTAGGCAGGAACGGAAGATGCTGGGAAACCAGATTTTTTGCTTCCCAGGATTCAACCAGCCTGTACAGTTATTTTCAGATATGTATTTTGTATTGAATATGTTGGAATCTCTGGAGCATTGGCATCAGGAGGAAAAACTGATATCGATCTCATAGGCAAACAAGTCATATCAAAATGACTTGTTATATACTAAGCATGCTTCATCTCTAGTTCTTGGAGCAATATCACAATGTGGTTTTTATTATCCCTGTTTTACAGATGAGGATATGGAGAATCAGGTTTCATAATTTACCACAATGTAGAATTAGGGTTGAAAAACCCCATTCTCACTGAATTTGTTGCCTATTCTTTTCCCACCTGGAAACTCCCAGAGCTGAGATGTTGTGAAGAGTTGTATTTAAAGCTGGGATTCGTTGGCAGAATAGATGAGACTCACTTTGGAAGGGGTAGGCTCATGGTGCTGTTACAGATTTCTGAGTCCCAGTGCCAGATGTCTCTTGTTGTTACTGTTTGGTACTTTATGTAGATAACATGACCAGCCTACTGCTGTTAGAGAATCATTTGCTGTGAGTTCTTTATTCAAAAAAAGGTAATCATATTATTTTTTGATCTATGGTGGCAGTCAAGTCTGGATTGAATTGTTCTTAATTTGATTTTACTTTAGTTGTGGTTTGGATCCTCAGTTGAATCAGTTGAACTTGATAGTTGATTATATTTGATATAATTTACCTAGGAGACGAGAGAGGATAACAGCCAAATTCAAAGTAAGGAATTCCAAAAGCAGTGTGTGAGTGTGTGTGTGTGTGTGTGTGTGTGTGTGTCACACATACACTTCCACCTGAAAATATGGAAGTATTTATTTTCATCAACTTGACTGTCCCCTTCCCAAAAAAGAAAATTGAAAAAATTACATCTTATGACAAAATAGATAAGACAAAAGCAAATAAATAAAAATCACCTGTTATTTCACTGGTGTTAACAATTTGACATATATCCTTGAGGATTTTTCTCACATATAAATATACTAGACATAAATTAACTTGAGTTTTAGCAATATAACTATGATTCACTTTTTAATATTAAGGCTTTAAAAATAGCAAAAATCCTTGCTATTTGAGCAAAGCTTTAATATAGTAACATGTTCTGGCCTTATAAAATACAACTTTTAGTTCAGTTCTGACACAAATAGAATGATGGCTAGTGTGTGTCACTGTCCACACGTCTCTCACTGTATAGCTTCTTTGTGTTGTAAAGAGGAAAAAACCATAGGCCCTTCTCTCCCTTCAGCACTCTTGAGTACTCTACTGCCATTCTCGTCTGTCTGTTACTGGCTTATGTGATGTTATGGAGGCTAAGGACAAATGGGTCAGGGATGTAGTGACAAGTTGGTAGAAGGCCTAGGAGGTAATAATTGTAATGTGAGTTATCTAGAATATTCTGGTTTGCCTGAAGTCTTCCTAGAAACCATTGGGCATTCTTAGAAGACAAACCAGAACAAATCTAAAGCTGATATTGTCACTAAATGGAAAGTCATTCAGTCCTGGCATTGGTGATGCCAGGGGTTAACTGAAGCCATTTTTCCCAGGCTTTCTTCTGATTTCTGCCTTACTTTAGAAAAATCTTTAAGGAATCCTTGCTGATATCCCCAGGAAGTTATCTTAGCGTCATCAACCAAGTATACAATTTCATTCTGAACTGCATTTCTCCCTCTTTTTTTCTTTATTAACTACATGCTTTTTTCCCCCAATAATTCAAAGTGTAATTTAAAAGTATAGCATTTCTCTTTGTTCTAAGTGACGTCATTGCTATATAGTTCCTCTGATGCTAACCGTAGTTATATTTGGATAAAAGAGTAATGAAGGAAGGGGTGATTAGAGGTGACATGCTTAGAATTGATGAGAAGGAGAAAAGAGCCTACTGCCATATGAAACAATGAATTAGTGGGCTATGTCCACTTATCTACTTCAGTGCTGCTTAATTCTCCTTTCCTTGTGAGACCATTTAAAACTTTGGATTTAGAGCTGAGACAGATATTATAACTTTCCTGTAGATGTGATATCTTGCTTTAAAAAAATAATAACATTTGTGTATAACCAGAAACAAATTTAGAAAATTCAGGAAAGTATAAAAATAAAAGTTACCTGTAATTCTTCTATCTAAAGATAACCTTATTTTACTTCTTCCCAGTTTTTATTTTTATATTCTGGTTATCAAAACAGCACATGCTCATAGTTGAATATTTGGAAAACAAAGAATTGTAACTAGGAAAAAGTTCATAATTATATAACTTGGGACATCATGTTAATATATTTAGTGTTGAGTACATATGTGTGTATATATAATTTTTATAAAATAATAATTTTAAAATTTATATGGTTGTACTGGCTGTATAATTTTGTATTCCTTTTTCTTACTTAGCATTAGGATACAACCTCATGACTTAACTATTCCATTACTTTTGGAAATTAGATTGCTTATTGGTGGCCTCCCTGGTGGCACAGGGGTTAAAGTCTCAGCGCTATCAAGCTATCACCAGCCACTGCTCCTGACCGGGGAGCTGCTGACCCACATGGCTCAGCAGACCTCTCACCTGCTGCTCCCCTCAGCAGTGTATTTCAGTAGATCCACCTGTTCTGCTCCCCACTCTGTCTCTGGTGAATCCTCTCATCCCCCTGCCCCCCTGGCCTACACCCCAATTCTTGCATGAATAAATAAAAATAAATCTTAAAAAAAAAATTAGATTGGGGGCCTCCCTGGTGGCGCAAAGGGTTAAGTCTCAGTACTATGAAGCTATCAGAGTTTGATCCCAGCCAGGGAGCTTCCCACATGGCGCAGCAGACCTCTCCTGTCTCACCCGCTGCTCCCCTCAGCAGTATATTTCAGTAGATCAGCCTGTTCTGCTTCCCACTCTGGGTCTGGTGAATCCTCTCAACCTCCCCCCCCACACACACACACCTCTGGCCCACACCCCAGTTTTGTATGCATAAATAAATAAATCTTTTTAAAAATTAGATTGGTCATAATATGTTCATTTCATTGACTATTTTCATGCATAAATTTTACCTACACTGTGGGTGGATTTTTGAAGTGAGCATACTTCAGCATACTTCATACTTCTCATACTTCATACCAAATTGCTTTCCACTTCCACTAGAGTAGTAGTCAATAAATATTAATGGAGAGTGAAAAGCTGCTCTCTGTCAGGATATATCATTCCTGTAGAAGATGCAAATAATAGAGTGAACTCACAAGAATGGAATTCATGCTCCTGGGATCATCCAGGCATGGCCAAGGGCTGAGTAATTTCATGCTGACTGTTTAGTTGTAGTAGCTCTTTACAGTACTGATTTATAGAACCCAACTGTGAAGACTAGTTTTTAGCACCACAATTCAAATGTGTAACTACCTCTTCTGAAGGGGTTTAAACAACTTGAAACTTTTGCAGACTTCTTGGTATATGGTTATTATTACAAAATAAGAATTAAGATAAATACCCTGAAAGTTCTTTCTCCAGAAAAGAGGTGTTTGGAAGACCTGGATTAAGTCACCTGATGCAGTCTGTGTTAGAGAGCGTGAATCAATCTGTGCTCCTCCCCTGTCCTTGAAGGCTGCCCAGATGTGGCCCCAGCCTCCTGTCAACCTCATGCCCCACTTCCCTTTATATAGCTCCCAGCCCCCGGAAAACTAGAATTATTGCTGACCTACTACCCCCCTTCAGGTCTGTTCTTTCCCTTAGTCATATTCTTTGTTTCCAGTTGCTTCCCTTGAGATGCCCCCCCTTTTTTTGGGGGGGGGAGTATAGGGGAAATTAATTTTATTGAGTGCTGAGGGTATAGTACTTACTCTCATAAGAAGGAATCTTACAGGAAAAACTAAGGTCCTATCACTACCCGCAATCTCAGTTCCCCTTCCCCTGTCACTAAGTGTTTATTTCTCTTAAAGCTCTGTAACGTGGTGGGCATGATGACTGCCAACTGCCCAAAATTCACATCCTTCTAATGTATAGTAGCAGCCTCACTGTTAAGGGAAGATCTTTGCCTATAGCTCTAAGAAAGGAAAAGACCAGGGACTATTTTTGTTGGCTGAGCATGGGTCACATGTATGGATGTGGGCCACATGCACATCTCTGAACCACTCATTGTGACCAGAGAGTGGATGCCTTCCTACCTGGTCTCTCTAGGAGGTATTCTGGGCTGTTGTGTAGGGGGTAGTCATTCATTCATTCATTTTCTCCTCATTGTTAACCAAGACTATGTGTAGATGATATTGGAGTTATATAGACATATTGCAAAAAACTTTCAAATGAAAAGCATGATGTGTAAGAAGGTTGTGGGTGGTTGAAAAGTAAAAGCAAATGTCTCAAAGAGTGTTAACTGAACTAGACTGAAAGGTGTAAAAGGTAAGAGGGGAGAGCTGAGGCTATAGTCAGTGGCAGTGTATTATAGAACTTTAAAAAGGAAAGTGATCTACTAATAGACAGAAGGTGGAGTAATTGTGGAGGCAGCTGCTTTTACTACTGATTAAACAAAATTATGCAAATGAACTCTATACTACCGCATAGAAGTAAGGTAGTAGGAGGGGGTATTATGTCAAAAATTCCTATATAATAATCAAAAAAATGTATTGAGGGCTTATATAGTAGTCTGCTTAGTAAGAATGGGATAAAATTTCATAATAAACATGTTGACATTTGAGAGTATGTTGTCATAGACGTTTACCTGAACTATTTCAGACTGAACCAGAGAGAAGTAGAACAGGTGTGAAGTGATTAAAATTTCTTTGATTCAGAGAGAGATGGCAGGTCAGATTGTGATTTTGGTGACAGCACTTTAAGCTAAAAGAAAAGGTCTCCAAAAAAAGGTAAAAGTTGATTATTATCAAATATAGGCATACCTTGGAGACAGTGCCTGTTCAGTATTAGACCACCACAATAAAGTGATGTTGCAATAAAAGGAGACACATGATTTTTTTGTTTGTTTCCTGGTGTGTATTAAAGTAATATTTACGCTATAGTACATTAAGTATGCAATAACGTTATGTCTTAGAAAAATTATGTGACAGAGACTCCAAGTGAGCACATGCTTTTGGAAAAATGGCACCAATAGACTTGCTGAAGACAGGGTTTCCACATATCTTAAATTTGCAAAAAACACATCTGTGAAGCCCAATAAAGCAAAGCACAGTAAAACAAGGTATGCCTATAATGATAATATTTTAAACGTTTAAAGGGACTTTAAACCTACATCTTTGATTAAGAGGAAGAGGCCGTCTGGGGTGGAGCAGTGTATGAACTAGCGTGGTTTTAGGTTGTTTTATAAGCTTGGAGAATAAAGGGGTCATGTTCCAGAAGTGCATAGCCTTGGAGATGGTAGATAATCAGAGATTGCTGGGAAAGATATATGACCAAAACCTCGTATATATACTCTACCTTGAGCTGTGCCCTTTGAGCACTGCCTCTCATTGTGTAGTCACACCCTCTATAGAATGCTGGAGTGAAGGGTGAGATAGTTGGAGAAACAGCCTGTAAAGCAGAAAGGTGGCAGTAGCATCACCCCCTGTAGTGGCCTAATCTTGAATCAACTCCATAAACAGCGTCTGTGCACACTCATCTCCAGATGGAGACTTGTTCAGACTGTTCACATACTAGGTCACCAAGGAAGCATTTCCGAGTACATTCAGAGGTGAGTGTCTCCTTTCTTTTTCATATTTTTTATTCTACTAAGCACATCTATATTTGCACACTTTGAAAATGAAGAGAAACTGAGATACTGACAACCAAGGGTTGTTCCAAATAGAACAACAGGCTTAACAAATAGAATCAAGGACTCTTGGCCTCTTGGTTACACAATTTGAGGGCATATTATGGGGTGATAGGGACTGAGATCTTTCTAAAAAGTTGAAATTCTATAGAGTACCAGTGTTAACTTTGAATTTCATCCAGACTATGAAATAATGACAAAGTTAGTAGATTCTCTCTTAAGGTTGTCAGTAGGTTCTTGGAAATTGCAGCTTTAAGCAAAATGATATATAATGAAACCTCAAGAAAACCCATGAAGACATGGGGAGAACATGCAAACTCCACACAGATAGTCATCCCAGCGGGGAATCAATTTTTCTTCTCCTCAACATAATGAAATGATATTGACTATAACATTATTTAAGCACTTGCTGTAATTACTTGGCCATGTTCCCTCATCTACTTCCAAACTAGTTCTTTTATACCCCATCTCTCATAGCTCCCTTTTCTTCATCATCCTCCTGACAGCTCACTGTCCTCCACCCACACATACTATCATCAATTACCTGGCCTTGGGAGGTCCTGCTAACCTTAGAACCAAGGTATAAACTAGTTTTTCCCTTAGTTCTCAGTAGCACAGTTAGGGCAAAGCTGGAATGTTTAAGCAAGACTCTACTGAAGGTTGAGTGGGCAAAAAGAAGACTCTCAGCAAGTAGATTGTCAAGATGACAAATTTTTGCATACTCTTCAATTTTGACTCTGCTGTAGTATCACCCTTCTGGCGGGGACAGGCTTCTCCCTCTCTTCCTCCTAGTTATTTCTTTCACTCAAGAAATAAAATGAGATCAAAGCCTCCTGGAGTTCTCTTTCTGAATCTGTCACCCCTCCCAGAAAGAAACAAAATCCTAAAGTTAGTGTACAGCCCTTCTTCAAGTTTTTACATTTTAAATATATGTATGTAAACATATATAATCTATATAGTGTTGCTTTTTTTAAAAATATATAAGTGGTATACTTATATATCCTTCTGTATTTCCTCTCAGTATTGTATTTTCAAGATTTTCACTGTATATCAATGCTTCTACTTCTAGTTCATTCAGTATTATCTACTGCATTATGTAATGTATCAATTTATCAATTTTCCCAATGAGGAACAGACTGTTTCCATTTCTTTTGACGTTATAAATAAGGCTGTATTGTCTGTCTTTGTGCTTTTTGTGTATCTGACAATGTTTGAGATTTTCTGTAGATTATACCTAAAGGTAAAAGTGCTGTAGACACCTCTTAACTTTACTAGAAATTACCAAATTGTTCTCCAGAGTTGTTCCAGTTTACATGCTTGCCAACAGTGTTATAAGAGTTATTTCTCTACAACTTGACCAATACTTTGCATTATCTGACTTTAAAATTTTTGTTTTTCTGTTGCTTGTGAAATTGCATCTCACTGAGTTTAATTTGTACTTGCCTGATGACTAACAGAGTTAATGTCATCCTCCTCAATTTTCTATAACAGCATCCTATTCATTTCTTTCATAGCACTTACCACAAGCTTTTATTATAGGCTGGTTGATTTGTGTTTATTGTCTGCTTCCCTGTCTAGAGCAAATCTCTCTAAGAACAGTGTTTCATCTCTCTTTGTGTTCTCTTTGTGTTCGTTGTGTTATCCTCAGGGCTCAGTCCAGGGTCTGGTAGTAGAGGCTCAATAAATTTTTTAATGAGTGAACCTAGTGGTGAAGGGGTTCCTCAGTAAGTCTGACATGAGTACAGAGAAATGTGCACAGAAAAATATTTCTTTGTATTCCTCCCATTCAAACTCTGTACTTTATTTTGTGGCCAATTCACAGAGCCTACTTCTCTCCATTTATTTCTTCCCTTTTTTGAACCTTTAAATTGACTTGGATAAGACATAATGGAGAAATAAGATTTAATAAAGAATAGCAGAAATAATGAACCATTCAAGATTTGACTTGTTGAAGATATCTACCCCCACCTGGGGCCTATGTTTTGAGGTACACTGTTGTTCAGCTAATTTAAGATTGTACTGTGCCCCATATCTGAAAAGAAATGAAAGTTCTGATGAGGTTCATTATTAGATTGCACATTTAATTAGAATGGAAGCCCTTTGCCTTTGTTGGAATTTTTACTGACAGTTATTTGTCCTGTCTACTATAAGATTTTCTGAGATAGGTGCGGATTTCATCAGCAGAAATTCACTGGCATGGTAATTTTTTATTTTTGAAATATATATTTTTGAAATATTTTTGAAAAATAGAGAAGTTGAAGATGACTAGGATAAAAGTTAAGTTTGCTACAGTCCCTTTCTTTAACATCCAGCCACTCTTAGTGCTGGTCCCAGCAGCTTCAATTGCATCTTGTTCCAGCTTTATTAAGTGCCTGGACTCTGCTCTGACTACACTCCAAACCTCCTCATTGTCTTGGCTAGGGTCCTTTGAGGTACAGGGAACGAGGCCCCAAGCTAAATTAAACCAGAGTAATCCAGAGATGTCTCAGAACTTAAAAGCATACACAGCTAGAACCAGTAATCTACTATGAGCTCCTGAAGTTTACTTTTATTTTCAAGAGAGGAACTGAGCTGAGCATGGAATCTCTGAATCATAATTCAGGGAAGGATGCTGACGCAGCACCGACCAGATGCCCACCTGATTCCAGTAAGCTGTGGCCATTAGGTTACTTTCTACAAACCTGGCAGCCATGAGCCTTTTCTGTGATATAGGACAGCTCCCAGGAAAGGGGAGAGATTTTAGGCAGACACACTCATTTACTAAACAGACATTTAGAGACTTTGAAACCTCTGGCGATTACCCAGCAACTTTTTCATATCTTCTGCTTCCTTAACATTTCTTCCTCCAGTTCTCATCTAACTCCTTACTCAATTTGCTGATCTCCTTCCCATAGCCAGTACTTAACAGATCTTAACTTCCCTCCCTTAGAACAGTGACCTTTGTGGATGAGAAGGTATATATTTCATTCGTTGGTTTATCTGGAGGAAATAAGAAAGTAGAAATAGTCTGCGTAACACCTCTCTGGTATGCTTATAGATCAGTGATGTGGCATTGACCGAGGTGTAGGAGAGAGTGAATCAGGTATTGTGAAACTTCAGCAACCTGGGGAGTCCATTCTGCCTTTGCTGAGACCTTACATTCTCTTCTTACAGGAACATGACATAGAAACAACTCATGGTATGGTCCACGTCACGATAAGAGGCCTTCCGAAGGGCAACAGACCGGTTATTCTAACATATCATGACATTGGCCTCAATCGTATGTATTTGATTTTATACCTTCCCTTTTTAGCATAATACTTAATCTTTGTATATTAAAAAAAGAAAGAAAAAAGAAACCCTAGACCTTAGGTTTTCTCCTCTCAGCCCTAACCTTCCCTCCTTATTGTTACATATGTTAATGGCGGGGCTGAAGTTCCTGAGAAGTATATTGGGAGATACTAGAATTTATCTTACTTTTGTGTCATATCTGTTAAAGGGCGAAGATTGTATGATGAACTAGTTATGAAATTAGCTAGGGTTTGTTTTTAGTTTTTTTAGTTATTTTAAGGTTATATTTCTTAGGATTTTTAATATTTCAGATTAGAGCTTTGTTGTGAGTTCTTCAATAAATTAATAAAATATCCTTGCCATGGCCGGTCATCAATGGCTTTAAGTGGATGTTTCCAGATGCTATTGTAAGATTCTGGCAGTAGCCACATACACGTGGAGTCTTTCGTATACATGTGTTCTCATTTCTAAATTTTTATATGTGTTTTCTTCCATACTTCTCTAACTTTAAAAGATGACTGCTTTGAGGTTACAGTCTAGTGCTAAAGCTTTGGTAGCCTCTTTAGCATGAGGTGACTTAAGCAGTTATAGTAATAGGGTAGAAATTGAAGAGCAGCCTCTCCATGCACCCCTGCACTTTTCCAAGAGACAGTCTTCCACATGGTGAATGTAAGCAGCCCAAGATACTCACTGTAGCCGTGTTCTTGGGGGTATAGTCAGTGTTTCTATGGCACACAGGGCAATGAGCTGCATGAGAAATGACAGCATTATAGGCGTAAGATTATTTTTTGCATCACCAGGATTGATTTCAGCTTTATGTAGACGTTGTGTAGAATTGAGAATTAGTTGTCATTTTCAAGTCATTGAGACATCTGGTATTCAAACTTCAGGGCAGCTTGAATTAGACTGTTCGGATACCTCACTTTAGTGGAACAGTGATCAAAAGAGTAAAAGAGGACAGTGATATGGAATTGACTACACAGAGGAAAATTGGGGCGAGATGGAGAATCTATGACTTATCAGTATTTTCACTCTTGCAGATAAATCCTGTTTCAATGCATTCTTTAACTTTGAGGATATGCAAGAGATTACCCAGCACTTTGCTGTCTGTCATGTGGATGCCCCAGGCCAGCAGGAAGGTGCACCCTCATTCCCAACAGGGTAAGGCCACAAATAAGATCTTCTGGACGACATGCACTCAGAAGAGCAAATGACTGAGCTTCTGTGTGAGAGGTAGCATGGACTTCTCTTCCCTTGCTGGTTGGTTCTAGCACAGCCATCAGATAGATTATCCATAACCAGCTATCCTCATATTTTCTCCCCTGGCTCTGAGGGGACTGTTCTGTACAACCTGTTGAAGGAAACTGCATGTTTTCCCACCTCCAGGGATGGCTTTTCATAAATAGGGACCTGCCTCCCTCTAATCACAAGGCATGAGTGTCTGGAATGGCCAGACACTTTCATCTGTCCCCATCCTCATCTATTTAAGACTTGTCATTTTTGTGTCCCTCCCTGAAACTCAGCTGCTTAGGCCCAAACTCAGATCAGATCCCTCTGAACTCCTGATTGCCCCTTACCTCCCAATCTGGTGACAAGAATTTGAATATCTGTATAACCATTTATTCTAAGAAGCTGTTTTGTCAGATAGAGATGTACTTGAAGCACTCAGCCTCATTCTAAGCCTACTTTGCATGATGTAGCTACAGTCTCCCCAACTCTTCCTTAATTATTGAGCAGAGTTTGGAGGAGTAAAATCACGCACTGTGGGATGGTAGTTCTTCCCTTCCCGCTTTACTCGTCTTCAGAGCTGCCTTTGCCAGTGACTGCTGTGAAACAGACCATTCTTCAAGAAGAAGAATACTAGCTAACACTTGTACACTGCTAAAACAATATTCCTGACACTACTTTAAAGATTAAATTTAATCCTAACAACCCTATAGAATAAGTTTGCTATTTTTCCCATTTTACAAGTGAGGAAACTGAAGCTCAGAGATATTAATTTGGCCAAGGTAAGTTACATAACAAATAAGTAGCAGAGCTGGGATTTTTAAACCTGGCAGTCTTGACTCAAGAACTCATGTTATTGACTATGTTTAAGCTATCTCTCAAATGTCAGTTGGCCAGTGGCTAGTTTATACCCAACAAGATTTTTTTTTCTACTTTTAATATTTATATACACACAAATTTGTGCACAAATGACTCAAGAGAACTTCATTGTTTAAGGTGTTTCAGGCAGAGGCAGACTTCCCTGACAGATGTAGAGCAGATCATGTCTTATATATAGGAGGTTGTCATAAGAGCCCTTTCATCTTTGATTCTGTAACCATAATGAACACATGGTTTATATCATGAGACAAATTCAAAACCAAACAAGAAAGTAACTATGTTATCCTATGCCTAATTATCATTCATGATGAGGAGCCCAGGATTTGTGACTTTGTGCCTAGACCTGTAAGACTTGGTTTATTTTTGCCTGTATATCTGCCTAAATATAAGTAACCAACCAAGAGCCACCTCCTGAGTTGACACTTACTACTGGGAATTTACTGAGCCTGAACCCTAAATTAAAGTGATTTAGGGAGTTGAAAATACTCTGAGAGCCTCATTACCAGTTCTTTCCAAATGACTTCCTCTGGTCTCAGAGGCTACTCTGTAGGCTATAGAAACATAAAATTCTTTTACTTTCTTCTTAGCATGGCAGTCATAGAGTCATACAAAATACTGCAATCATTTCCAGGCACCAAATCACCTCTTTTGAAGCTTTGGTAAAGAGAATGCATTTATCTAAGAACCCCCTACTTTTCTAGCTGTTCTAGTGGGAAATATGGATGCATTCTAATTCAGGAGGTATCCCTCTGGATTTCAGGTACCAGTACCCCACAATGGATGAGTTGGCTGAAATGCTGCCTTCTGTTCTCACCCACTTAAGGTAGGTTCATTCTGTAGTTCTTTTTTTTTTTTTGTAAAGATTTATTTATTTTTTGCATACAAGCTGCGGTATAGGCGAGAGGCGTAGAGCAGCGAGAGGGTTCACCAGCGACAGAATGGGGAGCAGAACAGGCATATTGAAGTAAATACACTGCTGAGAGGAGCAGCAGGCGAGGCAGGAGAATAGCGCCATGTGGGAATCTCCCCGGCCAGGCGTTACTTGCGTAGTCGCTGCCGAAGCTCCATAGTGCAGCGCTTAACCGCTGCGCCACCAGGGAGGCCCTCATTCTGCAGTTCTTCTACATGACTTCTATTGACTTTTTACTGTGTGTCTGATCTAGAGGATATGATGGCGAGAAAAACAGTAGTTACTGCTTTCTAGGAGTTTACATCTTAATGGGAGAATTAACAAGTACGCAAATAGTAACAACTAAAGTGCCATGGAAGAAGGGTGTTGTGATGGAGAGTAAAGGCAGGATCTACACAGTAGATAAAGCTATTTGGGGGATGCCTCTCTAAGAAGGTGTCATCTAGGCTGAAACTGGAGAATGGAAAGGAGCTACTCAGACAAAGAGCCATGGCAAGAAGGTTCCAGAAAGAAGGAATAATATATCCAAAAGTCCTGGGCCAAATGAACAAGTGGGAGAAAGGCATCAGGTCAAACTCAAGAAATAGATAAGAACCAGGTTACATAGGTCTAACAGATCAGGTAAGAATTTCAGATTTTATTCAAAATATGAAGGAAAGAACATTGAAGGATTTTAAGTAGGAAAGGGATAGCCAATTTAATCTTTACAAAGGGTCACTATGTTATGTAAATTGCATGTCAATGAAGGTATTTAAGTGTTTTTAAAAAGATTAGCTGTGAAGAGAATGCATTGGAGAAGAGTTAGAGAGAAAAGGCAGGGAGGTCAGTTAAACTACTACAACAGTCAGACAAGAGATAATGATAGCTTGGTACTGGATGCTATTGGGGCAGGGGTGGAGGAAAGTAAATGGAAATATTTTGTAGGTGATTCTGTATGACTTACTGATGGGTTGGACAGGAGGTTTATAGGAGAGTGAGCTATTAAGGATAACGCCTAGGTTTTAGTCATATTTCATTTAACCTTAAAAATCAGCTTAGAAGTAGATGGTCATATTTTTGTTCTATAGGTAGGAAACTGAGGCTCACAAAGTTAAAGTGACTTACCAATTTCTACATTTAGTAAGTATCAAAGCCAGAATTTGAAAACCGTTGTATTCTTTCCATAACGCCACTCTGCTTCCAAATGATTTAACCCTGTTAATGTTGCTTTGTCCCTCTCACAGTCTGAAAAGCATCATTGGGGTTGGAGTCGGAGCTGGAGCTTATATCCTCAGCAGATTTGCAGTAAGTATGTGGAGGATTAATCTTGACAACCTTGAGGCACCACCTAGTCATAGCACTTGTGTTAAGTGACACAGTACTGTCTTGGGTATTATGTCAGTTTTTCTTATAAGAAGATTGCTATTTACTTACACTATATCATTAACAAAAAAAGAATGCATAAAGTTTATCATAGGCATAAGAAAGGACTGGGAGAAAATAAACCAAAATATTAGCAATGTTGATGTTGTATGCTAAAATATTAAAAGAAATTTTATTTTCTGCTTTTTATACTTCTCTGTTAGTCAGATTTTCTAACAGTGAGCATAATCAATGGGAAGAAAGTAAGCTAGAGAGTTTTGAGTTTACCAAGAAACTGCTATTGATATTTATTCAAGAAACTTTCCAAATGCCTCCTGGGTGATAGAATTGTCTTCTGGGGGTGGTAGAACCTATTCGTGTGATTTTAGAGAAAAAAACTTCAGAAACCCCTACTGGGAACAGAAGTATATGTGTGAAACTGCGAGTCTAAACTTCAGCAGCTTCTTACGCCAAATGTACTGCTCACCATGATTTAAACAGCTGCAAAGATACAGGTGCCTTCCCTCATGGAGAAATTAAAAATATGTCTTTCCCCATAGGTCTTTGCAGGGCAAGATATTTTGATAGCAATTTAAGAAACTGGTTTTCTAAATGCTAAGTCAGATTTATAGAGCTATTTTTTAAAAATATCCCCCTTAGCACCTCTCTGAAGTCTTGCTTTCAATCTGAAGCCTAAAGGCATAATAAGAATTGATTAACCATGCTCTAGTTTTTTTAGACAAACCCTGTGAGTGGAACTTGCATACTATTGTCTTTGTCTCATATTTCAGCTCAATCATCCAGAGCTTGTGGAAGGCCTTGTGCTCATTAACGTTGACCCTTGTGCTAAAGGCTGGATTGACTGGGCAGCCTCCAAAGTAAGTGCCAGATGGTGTCTGTGGGCTCATCTTGTTTCTTCTCAAAATGGCTTATCTGTTTTGTTTATCTGTTTTATTTTTTTCTTTGTTGTATATACAGTTAAGAGCAAGAAATTAAGTATACAGCTTAATGAATCTTTACATATGAACTCACCACCCAATATTTACAGACTATTTCCAGCTCTAAGAATTCCCTTTGTGCCTTTTCCATAGTTAATATTTACTCTCCTTCCCAGAAATAACTGACTTCTTTCCTCATAGATTGATTGGTTTTATCTATTCTTAAATGTCATGTAACTGGAATAATAGAATGTTCTTTTGTATCTAGCTTTTTTCAATCAACATTCTGTCTCATTCATGTGTGTGTAGCAGTGGTCCTTTTAAATTGCTGTTCAGTAGTCTATTGTGTGAATACATGAAATGTTGCTTGGTTTTTATAAGGCTCCTATGCAGATTCTTTTCCATGCCTTTTAGTAGACATTCACATTTGTTTGGATATGTATAGCTAGGAGCAGATTTGCTGGTTCATAGGGCAGCTGTATGTTTAGCTTTAGTAGATACTGCCATTGTTTCAAAGTGTTTAACCAACTCACATACCATTTGTTCAACATCTTCACATTTGATAGTCCTTTTAATTTTTGTAAAATTAAAAAGCAGTTTAATTTGTAATATTAGTTTGCTTTTATATGGTACTCATTACCAAAATAGCCTTAATTACTAAATGATTTTTTTAAAAAATTTTAAAGATTTATTTATTTATGCATACAAGCTGGGATACAGGCCAGAGGCATGGGGCGGCGAGAGGGTTCACCAGAGACAGAGTGGAGAGCAGAACAGGCAGATGGATGGAAATACACTGCTGAGGGGAGCAGTGGGAGAGGCAGGTAGAGGTCTGCTGCGCCATGTGGGACTCTCCCTGGCCAACAGTCAAATCCTTATCGCTGCTGCCGACAGCTCCGCAGCACAGCGCTTAACCGCTGCGCCACCAGGGAGACCCTACTAAATGATTTAACTGTACTATCTTTTTAATTTTAAGCTATGCTTATAGGTAAGCAAAACTCTGTTTTCCACCTGGATTTCTCTAAGGGCCCACAATATAGAGCACCTTTTCTAAAACTTACTGGCCATTTGAATATCCTCTTGGAAAGTGACTCTTCACAAACCTTTTACCTCCCCCCCACCCCCATCGCCCTTCCTAAATCACATTACTGGTCTTTTTCTAACTGATCTGTAAGAGTTCTTTACATATTGATATGAATTCTTTGCTGGGTGCATGTAAATATCTTCTCCCAATCCATGGTTTGCATTTTTATTCTCTTAATGAGTAAAATTAGTGAATGAATCACTGTCTTCAAGGAAGCCAAAGATGTGAATAAACGATATTTTTATCTGAAAAATGAAGGAATTTGCTATCTAGATAGAATGGTATCTAAAATCTGTTCAAGGAGATAGGAAACGATAAGGATCTGCTGGTGGCTTCACAAATATAAATAATCCCAGCAACAATCTGAATGAAAAGAGCGAACGAGAGGAAAAGCATTATATTATATCCCATTTACATCGAACTCACCATGCTAAAAAATAATTGACTTTTTAGGTTGGAAAGGAAGCAATTTTGAAACATTTTCTTTGCTGAAATACAAGTGTTATTTGTATAATCCGAAAATATGATTTTATATATAACATTTTATATATAACATCAATGATGTTATGAAATTTTTCAGAGAGAAAAATAAGCTCTCATTGCTCACTAAAAGATGTCTAACTTGATCACTTCATTTAAAAAATAAATACCAACTTAAAAATACTTTTAAGTTACCACAGATGTTCATTCTAATACACCATTGGAAATATGCCACCCAACTTGTTGTGTATCAAGAATCTGTATTGATACTTCACCATGATATCCAATAATTCAATATCTAAGGACTTGTGTGAAGGATATTTACAGCAAAGATTTAAAATAGAAGGACAATAGTTTTGTTTTTGTTTTTTAACTCTAACACCTATGTAGTACATATTTACTGTGTACCAGGCACTGTTCTCCAATGTTTTTTATACACACACGTACACACACACACACACACACACACACTTTTCATTCTCAGGACAACCCATTGAAGTCATACTATTTTTATCTCAGAGAAGTGAAGTAATTTGCTCTAAGATCATACAGCTAGGCTATCAGAGTCAAGATATTCATGAAAGCACTTAAAAGGCAAAAAGATGGAAACAGCCTAAGTACTAAAATATGGGAGTAACAAGATTGTACTACAACCAAAAATTGTGACACAACCATGTAACCAAAAATTATGTTATTTGGTTATTTATGGAAATAAGGGAATTCTTGTGTTTAAAAAAGACATAAAACCATGTATGTATGTCCCAAGTTGATTAAATACATATATGCATAGGAGGAAAAATAATTTGCTGTTCATAGTTACATCTTTGGCTGGTAGCATTACAGATTACTTTTTCCTTTTCCATATTCCCTATTTTCCTAAATTTCTGTGATAAGCATGTATTGCTCTTATAATTATTTTCAAGTATTAAAACATTACACCTAACAGCAGACCAGATTCTAAAAATGATATCCCTCCCGGCATTTAAGTTCTGGAGAATGATGTGTACCCTAGCTTTGGATGAAATAATAACTGCTGTTGCTGGATGCTATGCAATTTTTTTCTTACATTCTGGTTTATTTAAAATTTGTTTAATTCCTACCTAGTGTGTGGGTACATTAAAACTATCCTGAACACTCACTGTAACATGTGTAATGACCTAATAAAGTTCTTACAAAACTTAAGAATGACCTTATAAATGTTAAACATGAAATAAGTTTATTATTTCTAATTGTCTAATTTATAATCTTTGGATCACTGATAAATGTGAAGATTTCTAGGCTTCTTTCTTCCTTAGTCTCTCTGGGACTATATGATCCTGCTTCATCCATATCCACACCTGTCTTCCTTATCAGCTTTTCTCCATCTTTATTCCCAACTCAGTACTTCACCTCTAATTTAAGTCAGCAATATGAATTGAACATAAAACCAAGGAAGAAGGCTTAAAGGGAATCCACCACATAATTTGAGTTGGAAGTTTTTCTAAAAATAGAATAATGGTCTGCAGGTTTATACATACTGCTGCATTAGACTGTGATATGCATTGTTTTGAAATGGGAAAAATTAGGAGAAAAATGTTCAAATTGCAGGAATTCTGTAAACATAGCTATTCCCTCCCACTTCCTGAAATGAAGATAGCAAAAACTGGAAGATATTTTGAAAAGCTAGTTTTGGATAACTTGGTGTAGTGGTTATAAGTCAGTTATTATTAGCCATAAATCTAATACAAATGCATGAATATGAGCAGGAATGAAGTAGCAAACAGCAACAAATTCTATCTCACATTTTCAAAGAAGGAATGGCCAGTATTTTTTCCAGCTGCCTATTTCAAAATGGGCTATATTATTATCCTTGAAAAGAGACTTTTTTTCTGATTTCATTCTTATTCTTATGTCTCTTGAAACCACCATCTTATGAAAATGTGTGACATTGAGCTATATTTTTCTTGAAGGATAGCATATATACAATAAAGTACACCAATCTTATGTGGACAGCTTGATACATTTTTACATGTGCTTACTCCTTTGACACAGAATTTTTATCTTTTCAGCTCTCAGGCTTGACAACCAATGTTGTGGACATTATTTTGGCTCATCACTTTGGGCAGGTAAGTGCTGTATTTACTGACTTACAAGCAAAGCCTTATTTGCCTTGGAACATAAGGGGCACCTTAGAATTCACCTGATCCTAGCAGGCAACATTGTGGGTGCACTATAAGATGCATGTCGCCTAGCAAAGGTTAACCTTAAGGGAAAGATATGCCACATGGCTCTTGGGGTTTGGAGAGCTGAGACAAAGCAGTGTCTCTCTCCCTTCCCCCACATATTCCCTGTAAGCAGCATGCCATCTGTTAATGTTTGACAAATCACGTGCCTCACCAAACATCTTTAGAGCTGGAATGAGGTCTGGGAAAGGCTTCGCAAAAATAGAAATTTCAGAGGAAAGAAAAGAAACCATGAAATGTTAGTACTCAAAGAAGCTTTTTAAAAAAAAAAAAAAAAAAGCTTAAAAATCATGTTATTTAATCCTCATGTTTTACCAATGAAGAAACTGAAGTCTACACTGTAGAGGAAGTAACAGCTGTATATGTTGGTGGGAGTTAAATGATAACAATTCTGACACCAGTACAGTGTGAGTTTTTTTCCACACCACCATGCAATTGTCAGACACCAACTGGGTGTGCTGCAGTTCAACTCAGTCCTGACACTGTCTTCCTTGAGATGGCATCAGATCCCATAAGTTGAATAAGGATTTAGTCCTACAAGACTACACCTCACCTCCTTACCACAGTCTCCCCTTACACATTACTAATACCAGTTGCAGTCCAGGTTGTCAGCCATGCTTCTGACCTACTTGCTGCAGATTGGAGGGTCCAGTCCACCATCGTCCTCCTTGGGTTTTATTCATTTGCTAGAGCAATTTGCAAAATTCAGAAACATTTTACCTACTAGATTGCCAGTTTATTATACAAGGGGGAACATCTAGATGGAAGAGATAAAAGGCAAGGTATGTGGAAAAGGACACAGCTTCTGTTCTCTCTACAGAAATAGCCACTTTCCCAGAATCTCTCCATTTCCAACCCAAAAGCTCTTCATACCTTGTCTGTGTTTTTATAGAGGCCTCATTACTTAGGCATATTTGATTAAGTCATTGGCCACTGGTGACTGAGCTCCATTTCCAGCCTCTCTTCCCTCTCCAGAGGTGGGACTGACAGTTCTAGTCCCATGAATGACTCCCCTGGCCACCTAGCCCCATCCTGCATATCTAATGCTATCTTCTATTTTTTTAAACTTAAGTGATAGTTTGGGTCAGTATAGAATCTCAGTTATAAATCTTTTTGTCTCAGAATTTATGAGCATTGTTTTGTTGACTTTCAGCTTTTAATATTGCTATTCTGATTCTTGATTGATTGAATGAAACATTTTCTTTCTAGAAGTATATAGTACTTTGCTTTGTCCTGAATATTTTTTAACTAATTAGTCACTGTTGTCATGAATATTATTAAATTATTTCACTATATGCCTTGATAAATCTGTTTCATCCATTATGTCAGGCATTCAGTTGTGCCCTTAATCTGGAAATACATGTCCTTCAGTTCTAAAATGTTTTTTTCATGCGCTCTATTATTTACTTCTTACCTTACTTTCCCTGTCTTTGGTCAGTTATTAGGACATTGTCTCTCCTGAATTGCCACTCTAATAATCTTCTTTCTCATATTTTTCACCTATATGTCTATGTTCTACTTCCTAATAGAGGTTTTGCAGCTTTGCCTTCTAAACTTTCTTAAGATTTATTTATTTATGCATACAAGCTGGGGTACAGACCAGAGACGTGGGGCGGCGAGAGGGTTCACCAAGACAGAGTGGGGAGCAAAACAGGCAGATCAACGGAAACACACTGCTGAGGGGAGCAGTGGGTGAGGCAGGAGAGGTCTGCCACACCATGTGGAAACTCGCGTCGCTGCTGCTGACAGCTCCACAGCACAGCGCCCAACTGCTGTGCCACTGGGCAGGCCCCATGCCTTCTAAACTTTCTATTGAGCTTTTCTGCCATCTGCTATTTTTTAACTTCCAAGGACACTTTTTTGTTTTCTCACTTTTTCTATTAGCATCCTTTTCATTTTCATGGATGCAGTATCTTATTCCATGAGAATATTAACATTTCCAGGATTTTCCTTGACTCCATCTTGCTTTGTTTTTGTTTTGATCGCTGTTGCTCACATCAAATGTGTCAGTTGTTAGTTTATCATCTCTCAGTCGCATATCAACCCTTCTTTGCCCTGCTTTTGTGTTCCGGGAGCTGGGCCTTACAGAAATTTCTTCTTTGCCAGATTAGTATAAAAAAGTAAGTCAGGGATACTGAGGGGGGCAGTGCACAGTGACAGTGGCAGGAAGACATTCTCCAGATACTGGCCTTTTTTTTTTTTTTTTTTAATTTGGCATGGGAGTGAGATCTGGTGACATTCATCACAGCAGCATTAAGTCATCCTTTCTCCATCCTTTGAGCCGTATGTACAAGGTCCTATAAGGAAAGAGAAACCACACAATTTGAGCAGAGAAATTTTTAAATAAAACATTATTGACTAGCAGAAATTAATTTCTTAATTAGTGGTGGTCCCTCAAGAATAAAAGAGAACTTTAAGTGGTCCAAAAGCAGCAAATGCCTACTGCTCCTAGGCTGAGGGAGCTAAGGGCATGACTGAATCCCCATCGCCAAGATTTTTTTTTTAATTTATTTATTTATGCAAGCTGGGGTACAGGCCTGAGATGTGGGGCAGTGAGAGTGTTCACCAGAGACAGAGTGGGGAGCAAAACAGGCAGATCAACAGAAATACACTGCTGAGGGGAGCAGTGGGCTAGGCAGGAGAGGTCTGCCACGCCATGTGGGAATCTCCCCCGCCAGGCTTCGAACTTGCATGGCCGCTGCCGACAGCTCCACAGCGCAGCGCTTAACCGCTGCGCCACCAGGGAGGCTCCCCATCGCCAAGATTAAAAGTCAGGCGTGGTTCCCACAGAAAATGTAGCCTGTCAGTCGATACTGAAGAGACTTGCTAGAGGGTGAGGACTGTAACTAGTAACCAGATGGGGGAGACAGTTGCCTTAAAATAAGCTCTGAGCTGCTGCAGAAGCTGCAGTTGGGTGGGGAAAGCCTGGACCCAAGATGCAACTGCACTGGTCTTTTGAGGGTTCCTGACACCTGAGCCACTGGCAGGGAGAAATGTTCGTGCAACGTAACTCTAGTATTACCAAGAACAGTAGATCTGGGGCTGAGAAACCATTAGTTAATAACTGACACAGGTGCTTTTTCCAAATGTCTGTTGATCCCTGGCTGACTGTCCATATTTAATAAGGGTGGATCACTAAAAGGCCTGTGTGCATCAGGTGAGCCTTATCACTGTGGGCATCAGACTAGACTGTTTCCATGGGGAACCTCTAATGTCAACAGCTTTAGGTCTTTCTCTGGTACTGGTTGGATTGACCAGATAAGCATTGAGGTTAGACCTCAGACCCTAACGTTAGTATCTTGGATTCAAGTACAGAAAAGATCAAGAACCTCACCATTAACTTTGAACTTTTACGTAACTCTCCTGTTTTCAGTATAGTATATACACTGCCACCTGGGCCTGTGGCCTCCCGGATCAAAAACCTTGTATTTTATCATTTCCAGATAATAAAACTTAAGTCTTTTTTCTGGTGCAGAATCCATGGGACATCTGGCCTTCTTATGCTTGTTTCCCGTTAGGCCGTAGGTTCAAGTAATTATCATCATCCTTGGTTCGTGATAAACCCTCAAATTGGTCCATGTCCAGTCCACTTTTATTTGGTTGATTACCTATTTATTTTTAATAATGTAGTAAACACCTAAGAAATTGCTATGCAAAGCAAAAGGTGAGTTATGAAAATAGCCTGCATTTAACGAAATGATCCTAAATTAATCTATCCCCCTGATTCCCTTTCCCTGGGGAAACCATCATAATTTGTTTGTCAGTCCTCTGTTTTCCTTTGTGACAGTCTAACTGCACTTATATGTACTGTTCGAAATTATATACGTATTTGTAACTCTAAAAGGATATTAAGCTGATATAATTTGGGCACTGTTTTTACTTAAGTTGCTAAGATTCATCCATACATTGCTGAATAACTCAACAGCTTTCTGTTGTACTTGTCTGTAAGTCTGTCCTCGGTGTACATTTAGGAATGGAATTGCTGGGTCCTACCTGTTCCCTTCTTTTTATTAGCTTTATTGAGATAAAGAGTCATGTATCATTTAATGAATATTTTGGTTAATGACAGACTGCGTATGTGGCAGTGGTCCTAATAGTTTATACCTTATAGCCTAGGTGTGTAGTAGGCTGTATACCATCTAGGTTTGTATAATTACATTCTCTGATGTTCACAGAATCACCTAAATGATTTCTCAGAATATATACCCATCATTGATGCCTGACTGTAAGTCATATAAAATTTACACTTTAAGGTATATAGTTCAGTGCATTTTAGTATATTTACTGAATTGTGCAACCATAACACTAGTTCCAGAACATTTTTATCACCCCAAAACGAAACACTATATTCCTTAAGTCACTGCCCACTGTACCTAACAACCACTAATCTACTTTTCATCTCTGTGGATTTGCCTGTTCTAAACATTTCATTATAAGTGGAATCATGCAGCATATGGCCTTTTTGTCTGACTTTTTTCATTAGCAAGTTTTTGGGGTTCATCCACATTGTAGTGTATATATTTTATTCCTTTTTATGGTTGAATATTATTTAATTATTCTTAGGGGTAATACTACACTTTATCTGTTCATCAGTTGATAGACATTTGAGTGATTTCAACTTTTTGACTATTATAAAAGATGTTGCTTTGAATGTTCATACACAGGTTTTTGTGTGCACATAAGTTTTCAATTATCTTGAGTATTTATCATGTCATCTGAAAATAGATACAATTTTAGATCTTCCTTTCCAATCTGGATATATCTTATTTTTCTTATTTAAACAGAAGTTTTTAGGTCCTGGCTAGAATCTCTGTTGAACAGAAATGCTGAAAGTAGACATCCTTGTCTTGTTTCTGATCTTGGGGGGAAAGCATTCAGTCTTTCACCACCAAGAATGGTGTTAACTGTGGCTTTTTCATAGATGACTTTATCAGGTAGAGGAAATTCTTTTTTTTTTTAAAGATTTATATATTTATACATACAGCTAGGATACAGGCCAGAGGCGTGGGGCGACGAGAGGGTTCACCAGAGACAGAGTGGGGAGCAGAACAGGCAGATCAGAAATATACTGCTGAGGGGAGCAGCGGGCGAGGCAGGAGAGGTCTGCCGCACCATGTGGGATTCTCCCCGGCTGGGCGTCGAACTCACATCGCGAGCTGCTGACAGCTCCACAGCGCAGCACTCAACCACTGCACCCCCAGAGAGGCCCAGGTAGAGGAAATTCTATTCTTAGTTTGCTGAGTGCTTTTATCATGAAAGCACATTGAATTCCGTTAAGTTAAGTACTTTTTCTGTGTCTGTTGAGATACACATGTGAGTTTTGTCTTTTATTCTTTTCATGCGCTGTGTTATATTTATTGATTTTCGTATGTTGAACCAATCTTGCATTCCTTCAAACTGCTGCTGAAATTTCTGTCCAGACATTCAAGGAAGAGTTAACTAGCTGTTTCTTCTCTAATTAGTGTGTGATTCATTTGCTTTTTACTTTTCTTATTATATTGTCTTTAGCATTTGCCAGTTTCCTCAGGGTGATTCCAGTGTCCTTCATTTCCAGGTAGACTTTGATCCATTTATTTAGTTTCCAAGGGTGTGCTTGGTTCACTTCACCCATATGCAAGCAAAGTTCTCCTTATCTATCTCTATCTCTCTGTCACCATCTCTTGCTGGTGACCTTTATACATTGGCCTCAGATTAACTGAGTCTCTCACTATCACTGATATACTTCTTTCTTCTAATGCAAACATTTCCCCTTCTGCCTAAAGTGCTTACTGGTGAGTATGTGCAAACCCAAATGTATATATTGCTTGTACATACAAAAACTTGGCAACTGGTTCTGCTAGCTTCTCAGAAGACTAGCAAGAGCAAGACCGTTGGACAATGGGTGGTTATGAGAGAGACTCACTTTTCACTGCATATACCATTTTGTTTCTCTTGTGTTTTATACCTTTTTTAGTATTAGTAATACATTTAAATAAATGTAAATAGTCTTAATAAAATATCACAACTGGAATAGAATATATATTATAATGTATACTAAACTATAGCATATGACAAGCAAAAACTGATTTTTATCAGTGAAATACAGAGATGTTAAATACACAGATTTGGCCCTCCCTGGTGGCCTAGGGGTTAAGTCTCAGTGTTATCACCACTACAGCCTGAGTTTATTCCTCATCCCCAGCCAGGGAGCTAGCCCACATGGCGCAGCAGAACTCTCCACTCTCACCCGCTGCTTCCCTCAGCAATGTATTTCAGTAAATCCATCTGTTCTGCTCCCCACTCTGTCTCTGGTGAATCCTCTCACCCCCTGCAATTCTGGCCTACACCCCAGTTCTTCAATGTAAAAATAAATAAATAGGGCCTCCCTGGTGGCACAGCAGGTTGCATGCAATGCTGTGGAGCTGTTGGCAGCTGCTGCACAAGTTCGATGCCCAGCAGGGAAGATTCCCGCATGGCACAGCAGACCTCTCCTGCCACGCCCGCTGCTCCCCTCAGCAGTGTATTTCCGTAGATCAGCCTGTTCTGCTCCCCACTCTGTCTCTGGTGAACCCTCTCACTGCCCAGTGCCTCTGGTCTGCACCCCAGTTTGTATGCAAAAATAAATAAAAATCTTTTAAAAAAACCCATAAATAAATAAATACACAGATTGATGACTATTAAGAGAAATGTTATTTTCCATTTATTTTACCCTTTACAGTTCATATATGCCTTTTTTTATTTTAGTTAATGTTTTGTATTATCCTTTCCCAACTTCCAACCATTGTTGTTGTTTTTTTTATATATACATATACACATACATATGTTTATTCGATCTCTAAAAAAACAGCTCTGACACGTAACTGGTTATTCTCTTTTACAGAATATATATATATATATATATATATATATATATATATATTTTAATGAGAATTGGCAGAACATGAAAAAACACAAATATGGAAAGTAGGGTTCTGAATGATGTGGTAAACTTTCTAAGTTCCACAGTTAGTACTAGAATCCTATATAGTTCAGTTTCTACTTTTCCTCAGTATGGCAGGTAAGGACATGCAGAATATATCTCAGGGTTTTACACTTGATCTGGTGGTGATTGCCAAACTTTTCCATGGATGATTCTTTGGTGCCCTCATCCAACATAGCATATGACACTGAATCAGTCTGATGCAAATAAAAAAGATTTCAGCCATTCAACCCTCCCAGTACTTCAGTAGGCCCCAGACTGCACCGTTCCTATCATGGGCAGGGGGATTTGACTTTGGGCATTGAGATTGTAAACCAAACATGATAGACCTGTAGTTCAGAAGTTTACCTGTGTCTTCTTTCAATTGTTTCAGGAAGAGTTGCAGGCCAACCTGGACCTGATTCAAACCTACAGGCTGCATATTGCCCAAGATATCAACCAGGAAAACCTTCAGCTCTTCCTGGGTTCCTATAATGGGTAAAGTTGTTTCCTATCCCCTCACTTAGGTAAAGATAATGGAAATTTAAGGGAGAAGAGAAAGGGAAACAAACTACTTCATATATTGTGTATGTGGCGGGATTGCTTTTGTGCTGTTTTACCATGAAAGAAGGACTTGCAAATATATATGAAAATAGCTTTCAAGAAGAATGAATGAAGATCATCCTGGACATGTTCAAATACAAGTTGTAGTTTTAAGATGTTTTGAGACGAGATGTGTTCACACGTGAAACCACAGAAGTAATTTGAGGTGGCAGAGGAAAAGTGACATGTAAGGGAGGCAAAAGATGTAAGTCTTGCTGACATCTTGTCATTAGGCAGAAGTAACTCGTGGGCACTAGTGAATTATCTTTTGTTTGTGTTTTGAGTGTCCAAACTGTCATTCTCCCTCAGTCATTGAGAGAATGATTCTTATCTTGGGACCAGCTTTTCCAAGGTAAAATTGTTATCTAAACTATGTTAATTATAAAAAAAAATTACCCCTAAATAGTTTCCCTTTCCTAAGGAATTTATTTCTGTAAACTAGTTGGAAAATTAAACTTCGGACGTGTGAATTTCAATAGCATTGCTGTTGAAATTTGAAATAGCCTCCTTTTACCATCTTAGAGTCCCTCAAGGTTGAGCAAGAGCACAGGGCACTTCCTCATCAGATATGAAGGAAAGATAATTTTCCCATCCTTTGACATATTTGGGTTCTTACCACCAGGAAATTATCTTTGTTGCCATGATTTTAATCTGAAACGGGTGTTGTTTCCTTTGTCTCTAGACGCAGAGACCTGGAGATTGAAAGACCCATTTTGGGCCAAAATGATAACAGGTCAAAGACATTAAAGTAAGTCCCTGAGTTTCCCCCCTAAGTTGCTAGATATTGTTGCCTTTCTTAGAGGAATTCAATGTCCAGGGGAATGAGTATATGCACTGCTTGCTGAATGTCACTTTTTATTTCATTTCCCCCAGGTGTTCTACTTTATTGGTGGTTGGGGACAATTCACCTGCAGTTGAATCTGTGGTAAGTATGTCCTGATATAAAAATGAATGACATTAAAATACAATAAAATATATATAGCATAGTGCTGGTGAGCTAGAAGTAGTTGGTAAATGCTAGTTTGAATGATTTTTTTCCAACCACACAGATCAGGGTTTCCTGTTAATCCATTTGGAAACTGAATTCCACATCTCATCAGTCAGTAGGTTTCATCAGGAAGGATCACTGTTGTCCTTGATTGGTTTGTGTGATGTTGTTCACTTTGTGGCAAGTAGCACAGTTTAAACACCATTCGCCAGACTAAACAGACTTAAACAATTGTCAGATTTCTAGCAGCCTCAGCCTTCTGCAGCCACCATAAATCTGGAGCTATACCAGCAAGCTGGATGGCTGCTGAGAGCCCATATTTTTTCCATACCTCCTTCAAGCATGCAGTATATTGATAAAAAGAGGAAATATGCTTAGTGTTGAAAAGGAAAAAAATTGGAAAATAGAAGGACATGGGAAAAATTCATGGTCCCATTACTTAAAGATAAACGATTGGATTGTTTTAAATATATTACAGTTTTGGGACCTGACTATATACCATTATTAATATTATTTTTCCATATTATAAAGCCAGTATGTCTTTTATAATATTCAGCCTTATCAATAAAATTTTGTTTATTTGACATTATTCTCATATTGATTTTTTTCTGATTTGCAACATTAGTAATGTTGCTGTTGAACATCCTTATAAAATCTTTGCCTGAATCTTTGATCTTTACCCTGGGTGGAATTTCCAGAAGTGGAATTAATGTGTCAAAAATCATAACCCTTTGTGAGGTTTTTGATACTTTTTTGGCCAGATTCCATTCCAAAAAAGAATATATCTGTATGTTGCCACCAGCAGTGTATGAGAGTGCCAATGTATGAGGGTTTCACAGAACTCTGTCCACCTTCCTTGGCTTTTTGTCTTTAATGGTTGGCTCCAGCCTGCCTCCCCAGTCCTACCATAAAGTTCACCCTCACACCATGCTTGCCCCTCTAACCCCTGTGCCCTCACATATTCCCTTCACATCCCTTAGGTCTTTGCTTATGCCTTCAAATGGCCACCCCTTTTTCTTACCATGACTCTAGAAATCCTACTTATCCTCTGTACTCATTCAGCTCAGTTGTAAAGTATTGAAGTGATTTAATTCTGCCTTGTATTATGTTTTCTCTCAAGATTCCAAACTCAGCACATCTTAGCAAGCATGTGTAAAAGGAAAAATCCAGTTGATCCCATTAGCCATAAAAACATTGCTGAATCCCAAAACATTTTCTTTGGAATCTCTAGAGTTTCATGTATTCGAGGATAGAAGATCCCCAAAATATAAATACACAAAGTTGTTATTCTTAATCATGATGTATGCTGTGAGAGAAAAATCATAGAGTGGTACAACTTTATATGGTATAGCCAAAGACCTTGTGGGAGAAAAGGTGCAGGGTGTGAGGAATAGCAAACCCATTACCATCAGGGCATAGGAGAGGAGTGAGAAATGGACAGGGGAGGTGCACAGGGTTGAGTCACTGGGGCTAGTTGTACTGTGAAGCCATCAAGACACCCCAGGAGGAGAGGAGCACGGTTCAGTTCACTTTTAAAGAAGTGAATAACTTGCCCCATGTTATGTAACCAGTAGGAGAAACTAGATTCAACTTGTAGTTCTTTGAAGACTCTCCCATAATAGAATCAGAAAATGAAATTAGCCAGATTTTTAGATCTACTAAGAAATATCAGATATAAAGTACATTCTGTCTCCCACTTTGTATTTTGATAATTTTTTGGACTAGTTTACCCATTTCCAAACTGAGCTGTTGATTTTGGAAGATCATTCTCAAGCCAAGCTAATGTTTCTTTTTCTAGCAGTTTATAAATTTGTTTTCTCTCTCTCTTTCTCTTTTTTTAGGTTGAATGCAATTCTCGCCTGAACCCTATAAATACAACTTTGCTAAAGGTAATAATGTGTCTTCTTTCCTCACTCCCAACCGTTTGTGAATAACTTATACATGGTTCAAATTACTCTATTTCTGGATTAGTTGCTCAGAAAGAAAGCTTTTCTCTCATTCTCCTTTCTTTTTTTTTGTAACTGAATATATCCTTATTGTAAAAGGTTGGAAAATAGAGAATAGTAGAAAGCATAAAATAAATAAAAATTGTCCATAGTCCAACTACCCAAAAGTAAACAACGTATGGTAGAAATATTGGTGTTTTTTTCCTATACATTTTAAACATCATTAAGATCATAGGTATTTATAGCGCTCTATCTATTTTCCTCCACTTTTGATGTAAACATGTTCCTATATCATTAAAAACTTAATAAGCATTATGGTGTTGTGAGAATTAAGATAATGTAAATTTTTTACATCCATCATGTTGGTAAGGAAACCTCCAGTAATATTATAATGAGGGTGGATGCATTTTTTCTTATCAAAAATAGAGAGCAACTCTTCCACTGAATTTCTAGAGCTTCACGTTTCTCCCTCTTTTGATTGTACCCCAGGCAAGAATTCAACCCAGCTTTTTTAGAGCCTCTACTGAAATGTTTAGGCATCTTACTTAGTTTGAACTATTATACAGTTAAGTGCTGGTCTTATGTTCTTTTTGCTACTTTCTCAACCTGAAAGTTCTCTGCTTTGTTCCCTTTCTCTTTAAACTGCTTGAAAGAGAAGTGCTGTCATCGTAAGCAGCCCGTAGTTCCTAGAAATGTAGCATAAGATGAATGTTTTGAGGTTATAAAACTCAGTGCTCTGGGGTCCAGGTAATTGATGAACTAAGTCTAAGATATGAATACTTTTTAAGTTTGTGGTTTAAAATTTGTTTTTTACTGCAGGCTTGAATCAATATTCCAAAAGCACAAAACTTTATAGTAGCCATAGATGTGGTTATTTGAGATCAGAAATGGCCACCTACAATAGCATGATTGAATTGAACTTCAGCTATTTGATAGGTATCCAGCTTGAAAATAGTCTGCAATATTCTGTTTCTGAATATGGGAACTGTTTAATGTTTCTATCAGATTTTGACTTTTATGTATTTTTGTTAAGATTTTAGTTTTATTTATTTATGCATACAAGAACCGGGGTGTAGGCCAGAGGTGCAGGGGTAAGAGGATTCACCAGAGACAGAGTGGGCAGCAGAACAGGCAGATCTACTGAAATACACTGCTGAGGGGAGCAGCAGGCGAGGAGAGGTCTGCTGCGCCACGTGGGTTAGCTCCCTGGCCAGGGATCGAACTCATGCCTCAGTGGCTGGTGATAATTTGCTATTGCTGAGACTTTAACCACTGTACCACCAGAGAAGCCCAGAGATTTTGACTTTTAAATGTCTGTTTTATTTTTAAATCTGTTAAATGTTTGTTCCTGATCTTATCCTTAAATTTTCAGGATACTGTATCTTGTTAAACTCAAACTCCTGTGCCTTCTGTGGCATTCCAGTCTACCCTGAAGACGGTTTTCATGATAGTGACTAGAAACCATGGGATTCGTAGCTCCTTTAAAAAAAAAAAAATGCTGGCCACCCTGATAGGTTGCTGTCTGAGCACAGAATATGTAATAGCTGGAAGGAAGAGGGTGCACTCTTGATTGGCTATCAGAATCTCTCTCCCTGGAGCTCTTTAGAATTGCAAGTTCTTGAGCCCTACCCCAAACCTAGTAAATCAGAATGTCTAGAGCACAAACTCAAGAGACTGAGTTTTAACAAGTCCTCTAGCTAATTCGATGAATGCTAACAAAACCCTGTTCTAGAAATCTGTCACAGGTGAGAATAACCAATTGTATTTATGAAGTGAGAAACAGCCTCATCACTGAAACAGTTGGTCTAATTCAGCATCATTACCTGATTGGAGTAATCTCTTTAGTCCAGGAGTGATGATAATAAAGAGTTAAAAAGGAATTTAGAGAGCCTGGTACTTTGAAAATTTAGGATCACACTGAGGATTCTGAAAGTAACATTCTTCAGTTAAGGCAGTATTCCACCTGGTGACTGAAGGTAGTCGTTAACTTCACTATCACCCCTGACTGAAAATTCTCACCTTGGGCCTGAAAGCCAGAGCCTGATTCTTACTGACTAATAAGTATTGAGTAACCTTTTCAAATTTATATCCGAGGTTATTGTCAGGATCTGAGTCTTTGTATAAGAGTGTATTGAGGAGGTGTACACTTAGGTGCAGATAAACATGAACTTAACAATCCTGTTCTGGGGCCTCCCTGGTGGCACAGGGGGTTAAGTCTCAGCACTATCAAGCTAATGCCAGCCACTGCAACAAGAGTTCTATCCCCGGCCAGGAATCTTCCCACATGGCACAGCAGACCGCTATGTCTTGCCTGCTGCTCCCCTCAACAGTGTATTTCAGTAGAGCCACCTGTTCTACTCCCCACTCTGTCTCTGGGTAATCCTCTCACCCCCCCACAACCTCTGGCCTACATCCCAGTTCTTGTATGCATAAATAAATAAAAATATATCTTTTTTAAAAATCCTGTCCTATTTGAAAGGGCTTAAGGATGTTCTAAGCATTTCTCTTAAGTATAGACCCAACTGACTTACATATTTTTCCTCTTCTAGATGGCAGACTGTGGTGGACTGCCCCAAGTAGTTCAGGTAATGAGATTATTTTTTTAAGCAGCCATTTGATTCTATATCTCTGCCTGTGCAAAGATTAATGCCTTCTTATTTCATCCCCCTAGCCTGGGAAGCTCACCGAAGCCTTCAAGTACTTTTTGCAGGGAATGGGCTACAGTGAGTAACACACAATTTTCTGTTTCACAAATATTTATTGATGGATGAGGTCATTGAGGGAGCCCACAGTTCTCAGGGCATAACATCTGTGCCAGCCAGCCTAAAGTCAGGTAGAAACAAAGGCATTGGTGGAGCTTTCTTGTGCCCATGTATGTAACACTTAGTAAGCACTTAACTTGTGCTAGGCACTCTCTTTATAACCATGAGGGGTAAGTTTTGTTACTAGTCCCATTTTATGAAAGAGGAAACTGAGGCTCAAAGAGGCACAGGGTAACACTTCAGCTGCAGAGCCATGATAAACCCTGGCAGCATGACTCCAGAGCCCATGTTTTCAACCTCTGTCCGAGCTGTGAGTCTGAAGTTATGACTTGCATTGAAACTCAGCTGGCTAATGATTCCTGGCCTAGAGAAACACAGTGGTAACTCCAGAAGAAAAAAGTTAGTGGCCTCAGGTAAATCCATTCCAGACAGGCAATGATCTTGCAGAGTAATATAGAGTCAATCCAAGGATATGTCTTTATATGTGCTGCTCTCCTGGTCCCTTGTATTGTGAGACCCCCCCCTGCCAAGCTTTCTCATTTGTACAGACTATCTGTAGTTGTTCCATTCTTGGGGTTTGAAGAAGAAAACCCCTCTTACCCAGGTACAGAGCTCTTTACCCAATAAGGTGACTTCTCTCCTGCCTTTGGTATCAGTGTGGATTGTAGCCATTGGGGAGCTTCTCTGGACAGCAGCTGAGTCCTGGGTACAGCCCTGCACCTGGCAGGCAGACCATGTATGTCTTGTCTAGAGTGGCTGTGTCATCCTGTCTGTGAGCCACTACCAACCGAGCCCACACCCGCCTCTTCTGGCTCACTAAGAGCAGAAGCCCCTCACTTAGCCCATTCCTTTCCTAGGAAACAGCTTATTTTCCAGCCCATTTCTAATACAGAACAGGATGGAATTTATAGTGGATAGCCTTTGACTAGTTGAGAGAAGTAGCCTCTAAGGTACTATTGGAGCATCAGTCAACCTCACCTCCTCTCTGGGAACTTAAAATAAAACCTCCCTGGCTTAGCGTATTGTCAGTGTCTACGAGGCAGTTAAGCCTACCACTGGCACTCTTCAGGTCACTAACCTTCCTTTTCCTGTGTCCATCCTGCTTCCAGTCCCGTATGTGCAGCTCAGTCGCCTGAGCACCGAGTCAGGTACCTTCCTCTGTGCTGGCCCTGCCCCTGCCTTGTAGCCACGCTCTCCTAGCTGCATTGGCTGCCTGCAGCATGTCCGCGGTTTTCCTGTGCAGTGAGAGCCCGATAGAACGTGGCTCATTGTGCCTCAAGAGGATTTGCCTGCAGGCTTAGCCCTGATTCCCCAGGAGGAAGAAAGGAATGGGTTGTAATAGCCAGGCTGCTTCTTATCCCAAATTCAGGAATCAAAGAGCAACCTTGATTCTAAACAGGAGTGTGAGAGCCTGTGCCTAGGGAACTCTGCAGGTGATGTCATCTTTTGACTCCAGCATTAAAACCACACCTGGAGGTGTGGCTAGTGCCTCAGGAACATAGGCAGGGAGGTTATGCCAGGTAACACCCTGTCCTGGCCAAGCCACAAGGACCTTAGCACTAAAGTAGTGACAGAAAAGGAGTCTGAGTTAAACACCCACCCCCAGAGCTCTTTCCTGACAGGCAGCCTTTGCCTCACTGCCTGTGTGGACACTGGCTGCAGACCCATCTGCCCTCCCATACACCCATACCTTCCTACATATCTCCTCCCCAGGTAGTGAGGGTCACCTGTGGACACGGATGGTAGTCTCGTTGTATCGGGCTTGCACTGTGTTTGTGAAACACCTTCATACTTGTGTGATTTGTCTTTCTTTTGTTTTAATCTTGCATGCACTGCAGATTTTGGTTACCTATTTGGGTCCCCAAAGCCTCTTTCCTAATCATTGTACGATAGCTATACTCTGGACTTAGATTCCCCCTTGTTCTGCTTCAGACTAGAATCAGCTGAGATTCCAACCTGTGATCAAAGCAGCCTTGCTATTACTGCTACCAAGAGCGGATAATGCAAAGTGAAGACGGCTCTATCTTTTCCTGAGTGTCACCTTAAATGGATTGGGAAAGCTAAATATATACTTTCATGAACCTTCTAGTTTAGCCAGACTTATCCAGGGCTCCATCTTCTAGTCCTCTTGGTTCTTTCTTACAGTACCATCTGCCAGCATGACCCGGCTCACCCGATCACGAACCCACTCAATCTCGAGTAGCAGCATCGGCTCTGGAGAAAGTGCCTTCAGCCGATCTGTCACCAGCAGTCAGTCAGATGGAACTCAAGAATCCTCTGAGTCCCCTGATGTTCTGGACAGACACCAGACCATGGAGTTGTCCTGCTAAGCAGATGCTCCTCTCTTGGACCATACAAGTCCATCCTCCTTCAAATGACCACTCCATTATATAACATTTCATCCAGCAAACTGGCATCTACTACCTTTAACTCCTGCATGGCCACTGACTCTCTCTGGTATCCTGGATTTATCATTCTCTCTGCCTGTCCACCCCCCTTTTTGTATGTACCAAGAACCACTTCCATGCCATTACTGTAACATTCCAACATCTTTAGCTGATCGAATCACCATATCTTCTCTTGCCAGCTTTTTCCTGTGCTTTCCTAACAATGTATCTGATAAGATTCTTTGATCCTGATGTATGTGTGTGAGCACGCGTGTCTGTGTTTGTGTGTGCATAGTTTGTGATTTTAGACATGCTTTCTTGTAGAGCTTCTGCAAAAAAAAAAAAGGGATTTTTTTTTTTTTTCGTTTTCAATGGTGTTTTTAGGGGAAACGTGCAGAACGGGTTTCTAGGTTGGATAGGCCACTGCATTCTCTTTTGGTTCCAAATTGGTCAGCAAGATTTGCAAAGTGACTTCAGGAGAGAGCAGCTCTGAGGAATGTGGCAGATCATAATTGCTTTTGGGCTGTTGATTGATTAGGAGGGTACCTATTACAGCCTCCTGGTCCTGTCAGAATGAATTCACATACATTATTCTATAAATAAAAGGGAGGGAGATATTTTCTCAGAAGCCCACAGACAATGAAGTTCTCATGCAACATGGAGTTTTTCTCAAGAAGTGAGTGTGGCTTCACTACTGGACTCTTAGCACAGAACAAAAAACCAGACCTTCACTCTGCCAGAGCGGAGCTGCTATCCCTACAGTGTCTGATACCACTTATCAGACATCTGTCAAAATTGTCTCCCAGCTCTGTAATAGAGAGTGTTCTATCCTTCTGTGTTCCCAAAAGGAAGAGGCCTCGCCTGAAAACTACGTAGATGCTGAGGAAATGGCTGGGGGAGAGGAATAAACATTAACCTGATACCATGTTTAATAAAGACAGCCTTGATTTAAGCAAACGTAATGGAAGCTAATTGAAATTGATGCAGTAAACATTTCTGGGAAAGATTCTTAATCCAGTGAACTCCCTTTTTGTAGGAGGAAAATGGGCCAGCCTGTAAGGGCAGCCTGTCCAGGTAAAATTGTGGTCAGCCTCCTGTCTCTTGCCATGTGAGGGGGTCATCATCAGCCAGAAAGTATCACTGGGAGGAGAGCGAAACCAGCTGCCATACAGCGAGAGTCCAGCTCTTGAGGGCATTGAGATGTAAGCTCAGGGTTACAGTTCCAAACCTTAGGAAGGGCCTTGTCAGACACCGTGTTTGCTTTCTGCTGAGACAGGGAATGCATTACTCTGCCCAAGTACAACTTTTTACAGATTATTAAATAAAGCTGTATATGTCTCATTGTTACCTGATTGCTGGTGTTATTTCTTTCAAGACACTCACTGGGAAGCAGGGCGGGACTGAGGTTACTATATATGGGCTCCATGCTGAACATTTTCACATTGATCATTATCCCATCCAGTGAGGAAATGAAGGCTCAAGATAAATGATTTGCCCAAGGTCATAACAGTCAGCACAGCCAGGATTGAATCCCAAGGCTCTCTGACATGCTATAGTCCCTTCAAACTTAAAATTGTGAGAAGCCTGACTGGTTTGTGATGGAGAAGCTGTGGTCTTGGAAAGGTGTCCCACATCTCTGCTAGGCCATCTGTCTGGAGTGCCCGGTCCTACCCTTTGTGTAATCATCTGCAACCACTTGTCTGGTTCCTCAAACAGACCAGGTTATGTTTGTCCAGAAATGGTTTGTTCTCACCAAGAATAAATTTCAGGAGACTACTATCTCAGGTGAGTTTTGAATGATCCAGGAGCTACTGCTACCATAGTACATGGAGATTGCTTTGGAGAAGATTTGGAGATGTGGAGAAGATTTGTAAAATGACACGGACCTTGTCCATTCTAGTGGAGGAGATGAAACAGATGCATGTGGACAGATACAGGTCACCACGCCGAATTCCTGACAGTATAGGCCGACACAGTTCTGGAGGAGATCCGATGGTTACAGTTGCTCTTAAAACACATTGCTCTGGCCACAGTGTCTTGGCCACACTCAGAATGGAAGGTTTCCTAACTTTCCTCTTCAGCTTGTACCTGGAGTCAGGCCCTACCTAAGTGACTGCTCCTGACAGGGCTTTACCTCACTCATTCCTCTGATTTTCCTTTCCTTTCTGCCTGTTGAGTCAAAAAAATCCTGGGTGTCTGCTTTGTAAGAGGCAAGGAAGTGACCACGTAGCCTCTACACAAGATGATTGTGTGAAACTCCCATGTGCGTGGTCTCACCCACTTCTCATGGTTCCTCTGTACAGTAGATGGTGTTTGTTTACAGACAAGGAACAGCTAATGAGAGTTAAGCAATTTGACCAAGGTCATATAACTTGAAAAAGTTCCCAGTCCTTCCAAAATAAATGTATTTTTATATCATTCAGCCTTTCATCAGGCACTGCTATAAACTGGGTCCTTAGCACCTTCCTATATATTTCCTTCTATTGACCCAGTTAGGTACATGCTAGTCCCATTTTATGGGTGAGGAGTAGGCCCAGAAGTAACTACTTTACAAATGATTGACAAACTAGTAAACAGCAGATTCTCAGGTGCCTCCCTGAGTGGAAAGGGAGTGTATATGGTGGAATTGTTAAAAAAGAGACCAGAAGGCCTCCCTGGTGGTGCAGGGGTTAAAGTCTCAGCTTTATCAAGCTATCAGGAGCCATTGCAACAAGAGTTCTATCCCCAGCCAGGGAGCTTCCCACGTGCTGCTCTCCTCAGCAGTGTATTTCAGTCAATCCACCTGTTCTGCTCCCCACTCTGTCTCTGGTGAATCCTCTCACCACCCCACACCTCAGCCTACACCCCAGTTCTTCTATGCATAAATAAATAAAAGATATATTTTTAAAAAGACCAGAAATGGTCATTCCTTACTTCCTGCCTCATGCATAGACCTCACCTTGAGGCCAGTCTGAAGATTTGCCGGTCAAAAAAGAAGGGACATCGGAACGATTTGGAGGCCCGAGCAGGAGGTTGGCCTGTGCTCAGTGCCCTCCCCGTCATGGCCGTCACCCGTCCTGACATCTTGGTTAGAGCTTCAGAGTGTCTGCGTCTCTGCTCTGGCTTCTTCAGTTCTCCACGCCAACTGTTCTCAGTTGTAAATCTCAAACCAGCCTTCCACAGAAGCCTGGATAATGCTGTGTAGTATGAACTAAAGTCAGGAGTCATTTTGTGGGTTTTTTTTTTTTAAGTCTGCCTCCAGGAGGAATACTAAGCTTTCTAATAGAAAGGCAATAAAGGGGCATATATTTAAATGTTAGTAAACTAGGACTTTTATGAATGATTCTCAAGCTTGGGGTGTGCAGCAGAATCACCTGAAGGATTTGTGAAAACAGATTGCTGCCCCAACCTGTGGAGTTTCTGATTCAGTAAATCTCAGATGGGACCTGAGAGTATGTGTACCTAACAAATTCCCCTAAGATGCTGAGACTGCTAGCCTGGGGGACCCCACTTGGGGGGCCACTGTAGGTCTTACTCAATGTGTGGCCCCTTGACCAGTAGTAGGGCCACCACTGGGAGCTTGTTCTGCAGAATCTTGAACCCTACACCAGATCACTGAACCAGAAGCTGCGTTGAACAAGTTCCTCAAGGGATTCCTACACACTTTAAAGATTGGGTCACATCATTCAAGGCAATGCTTCCCAGGCATTCAAGGCTAGTCAAAGGAATCTCTTGGAGTATTTTAAAATTCAGGTTCCTAGGCTGCATCTCTGGTGACAGATTCAGAAGATCTGGGAGGATTCCAGGATTCACATACTAACACGCCCCGCAGGTGTTTGTTGTGATCAGGCAAGAACAGGAAATTCCTGCTCATTTACCTTGGTTCTGTGTTCCTTGGGCAAGACCAAGCTGCACAGTCAGAGAAAACCTCTCCCTCCAGGACCATGACAAGGCAGCTGCTGCTTCCCCAGAAACAGGAACTTGGGGAAGGTGGCTCCTCAATGGTCTGTGATGCCGTCAGAGGAAATGGGTGGTTGTGAGAACCACAGAGCTGCAGATGTGAGCTGGGAGCCCCGAGGACCCTCTCACAGCTCAGACAGCCCTGCGCCTTCTGGCCTGGTCCAGCTGCATTTTCAAGGGCTGTCCAGTCGGGCATCACTAAGGCGTATGGGGCGGCTATCACATCCTAGGTGCACAAACTGCTGACCACTGGCAGATGTGGAGCTACCCAAAACGCTGCCAAGAGCCTCTCTCTGAAGATTCTCCCAGACAAAAGGGTCCTGCTACTAGGGACGCTGACAGACTTCCAGAGGGGCCCCCAAAGCCCTAACCTCGCGGACCAAAGCATGCATCTTAGTTGAGCCCCTGCACCAAGCCTCTGATGACAGGAAACCAGTAAGTATGCTTGCTTTTATTTTCCAATGGCCTTGGGCTGTGAGGAAAGATGGCCTGCTCAGAGACAGGAGTGGGTTTTACAGTTGAAAAAGGAGCTCAAAGAAAAGGAGATGTGGTTCTGCTGAGTCTGTTAGAGGGGTGGTCTCTAAGGGTCCCTGAAAGAATAAGACCTCCCCCTTCCACCTTGCCCCCTGGGAAGTTAATATCCCCTGTTATTCCCATTCTAGTCCCATCTTGACTACTTGCTTGCTTTATGACTTTGGCCCTCTGGGCCACAGCCACCCAAAATCAGTGAATAAACGGAGTCTGGATTATAATCTCTGAAGATACTTTCAACTCTAGAGTCTATGGTTCCTCTCAAAAAGGTGATATTTCTCAGCTGAAAGAGAGCATGAGTTCTCCCTTTAGCTCAATTCATATTCATCACTCATAACTCCACTGCTGAGAAATTACTTTCACACAAAAACAGAAAGTTGGATTGTAGACCCAGCCCTGCACTAGCCAGCTAAGTGACAGTGAGAAAAAGGTTGCCCTCTCTGGCCCTGGTCATTGTATCTGAATGGATTTTGAACCCAGCCATCTTCTCAAAGGGTCAAGCGAAAGATCTGAAACAACTCTGGACAATGTGCTGATTTCAATGGCCTTTTACTGTTTCCTTCTACCCACTGGCCCTGGCCCCTAGAAAGTGCCTCACACATAGCAAATTGCTCAAATACTTGCGTAGCTAATGATTAGATTCTCTCTCTCTCTCAGAAGTGTTGGCCGGTACTACCTCTTAGGCCTGTCCAGTTCCCTGCAAGGGAAGTGACAGAGGGTGCTGGGGGGGCTTCTAGCATGAGTGCAACGCCGCTGCCGGCCTTGGACCCATCCCCCAACTCCACCTGCAACAGGAAGAAGTTTCTGGGTTTAACACAGATGGTGATTGTGGTGACTGTCGTGCTGAAAGAGGGGAAAGGAAGTGAGCCTTTACTGAGTGCCCACTCTGTGCCAGGCTGCTCTACCTCTCCCCACTATGGAGTCTCATAGATGTGACTCAAAGTCTCTGCCAACTCAGAATACTTTGCCTGAGCTCACACAGCTCAAGCTGGTTGCTCTGAATTAATCACTAATGCCTGCAATTAAAGACAGGCCAGTACCTCATACCTAAGGGTAACAGAGAGGCTGGGGAGTAAGGAGAGGGGTTAAAAACCTGATCTGAAGGGGTGCCACCTCTCATCTCAGGCTGTCCAGGCTTCAGCATACCAAAGTCTGACCAGAAAGTGGCTGCTAGGAGCCTTTTCCTATTAACTGACCTATTTTATGTTGAAGAGCTCCTCTCCCATGAATACTGGACCCCCATGAGAGGCAGCAGCAAAGTTACCCAGTTATCTCCAGGCTGATGACTTGAACCTGCAGATGCAAGACAGGTACCTTGCACAGATACACAGGTGTTCCATCCTCTAAGGCACGATCTTTACTCTTTAGAAATAACCTGTGAGGTCTTGGAACACTCCACGGTCATGACAGACACCTTTTCTCACCTGGGCAGGGGTGTTCAAAAGCAAGGACAGAGGCAGCTGTGTTACCAGCCCATTCTATGAGCTCCCACACAGCTTCAAGTGTCAGTGAGTGTTGTGTATACCAGGTTTGCTTGGTAAACCAAGCAGGTAAGAAGTGCAGACCCCTATCCTTGGCACAGACTTGATGAATATGCTGAATGCAACAAGACTGGTATAAGTATGCCTTGTCTTTAAAAAGAATGGGATCATTCTTTTTATGAAAATATAACAGTTCCCCAAAACACTTTAATACAGTGATGGAAAAATCAGCATTACCGGGCCTCCCTGGTGACACAGGGGTTAAAGTCTCAGCGCTATCATAGCTCTCGCCAGCCACTGCAGCATGAGTTTGATCTGTGACATGAGTTCGATCCCTGACCAGAGAACTGACCCACATGGTGCAGCAGACCTCTCTTGTCTCACCTGTTGCTCCCCTCAGCAGTGTATTTCAGTGGATCCACCTGTTCTGTGCCCTACTCTGTTTCTGGTGAATCCTCTCACCCCCCACACCTCTGGCCTACACCTCATTTCTTATATGCATAAGTAAATAAAAAATAAATCTTAAAAAAAACAGCATTATCCTGGAAACCTAGGAATTTAAATTATTCTAAGGATAAGATAGCTATCCAAAGAGCTATTCATCACTTATGTATATAAGTACATTTTATGGGCCAAGTACCACACAAAATGCTGGAGGAGACTGGCAAACAAAAGGAGGTCGGTCCTTGTCTTCACTTGTATTCATAGAATAATGGCAGATTTAAAAAGTAAGCATTCTAATGAATAATTAAAACTTGGAAAGCACAACCGGGAGAGAGGATGAGGCTCCCTGAGAGGCCTCTGCTAAGTAACTTCCAGGGCATGATAAAGGAAAAGCGGTCCTTGGCCAGGCTCTTCACATGTGTTATCTCTTGGACCCTTATGTTGGGTGTTGTTATCCCCATTTTTCAGATGAGGAAATAGAGGCAAAGAGGGGAAGTGGTTCGATAACCAGTTCTCCAAAGCTGTGTGTCATACTATGTTATACACAGTAATTTTGTTCTGTGACATCAGTGGGTGTCAGCTTTGCTTGTGACACCAGCTCCTGAACCTCCTAGGGTTCCCTTTGTCTACCTCTGACCTTAGGCATGGTCCTAGTATGTCTGAAGTGAACTCTGTCCTGCATTGTCCCCTCCTAGCCCAGGCCAGGAAATGGTTCCAAGTAGGCCATAGAAATGATAAGTGAGGGCTGTGAGGTTCAGGGAACACTTCCTATGGAAGTATGGGATCCAAACAGGGCCAAAAGGGGAGATAGAGAATTCCAGTTAATGGGAAGAGGCATAGCACACATGAAGGCCCAGAAACAAAAATCAAGCATATCTACCCCATAGAAAAGATGGGATACAGAAATAACAGGGTCCAGTTTGCAGAGAGCCTTCAGAGTCGGGTAGAGGGATGGGCCTCATGGGAAGGAAATCATTCACCTATGTCAGCAAGGAGGTCAGCAGGGTTGAATCTGCTGCTGAGGGGGACAGTGTGTGGGACCAAGCCCGGAACCACAGCTGTGTCCCCATGGTTCTGTCCACATGGCAGTTTCTCTTTCAGACTTCGCTTGACAATGTGCCTCTGAAAGTTCTACGGAAGAATGATGGGAAGTCAGCCCAGCAGAAGGAAAATGCTGCCAAGTCCAATATCAAGACCATCTGTGCTCATGCAGACAGGTAGGTAAGCAGGTAGACCTCGGGGGCCCGGCAGCCAGGTGGTTCCCAGGCACTGTAAGGCTGGCTTACTAGCCACTCCCACACAGCTTCACGTGTCAGTGAGTGTTGCGTATACCAGGCTGCTTGGTAAGCCACACAGTTACCACCTGATCTTGTAGAGCCTACATTTAGCAGTCAGAACATTAACCAACAAGTACACTAGAAAAATGTAAGTGACAGGTGCTAACCAAGAGGGTATGATAGTCCCCCAAATGTCTTCCAAGGTTTCCTTCCTCTTCAGTTTATTCGGAGAAACTGAGTTGACATTATAACCAATCACACTTCTTTTTTTAAAAAGATTTATTTGTCTATGCATACAAGAACTGGGGTGTAGGCCAGAGGTGGCGGGGGGAGGTGAGAGGATTCACCAGAGACACAGTGGGGAGCAGAACAGGCGCATCTACTGAAATACACTGCTGAGGGGAGCAGTGGGCAAGGCAGGAGAGGTCTGCTGTGCCGTGTGGGAACCTCCCTGGCCGGGGATCAAACTTGTGCTGCAGTGGCTGTGGACAGCTTCATAGTGCTGAGACTTAACCTGTTGCGCCACCAGGGAGGGCCCCAATCCCACTTCTATAAATTTCTGCACTGTCCATTACAATAGCCACATGCCACTGTTTAAATATAAACTAAATTTAAATGAAATAAAATTTAAAATTCAACTCCTCAGTCATACTAGCCATATGTAACTAGTGGCTACCTTATTGGATAGCACAATTATACAACATTACCATCATCATAGAAAGTTCTATGGGACAGCAATGCTCCAAAGTGTCTCTTCTTTTCCTGAGGAATGCTACAAAGTCCTCAATGCAATATTAGGGCTATGTAATTGGGAAAAATTGGTATAAACTATGTATATGCTTAATCCATAACCATTTTCTAACATAGTCCTGATTAAAATGCCTGTTTGTAGGATAATTAGACGGTATCCTAGAAATTCTAATATTTTAATGTCAAAACTATAAAACGTAGCCTATAAATCCTTTCTCAAATCACATTCTTATTTGGGGTTTTGATAATGTATTCATCAGGATTCTCCAGAGAAACAACTACAAGTGTGCGTGTGTGTGTGTGTGTGTGTGTGTGTGTGTGTTTGTGTGTGTGTGTGTGTGAGAGAGAGAGAGAGAGAGAGAGAGAGAGAGAGAGAGAGAGAGATATCTGCAGGCCAGGCCAGCAGGCTGGAAACCTAGGAAAGAGTTGATGTTTCAGTCCTGAGCCTGAAGGCAGAATTCCCTCTTCCTAGAATGACGTCTCAGTCTTATTTTCTTAAGGTCTTCAACACATTTGGTGAGAACAACCACTTTATGGAGGATAATCTGCTTTATGAAAAAATCTTCTGATTTAAATATTTCCATCTAAAAAAATACCTTCACAGCAACATCTAGACAGGCGTTTGACCAAATATCTGGGTACTGCAGGCTAGCCACGTTGACACTTAAAATTAACTATCACAGATAACATTACTCTAAATCAAGCAGAACTTCTAGGAGGAAGGCCATGGGGCACACTCTATTTTTTTTCCTACTTTAATGCAATATTTTAAAAAGTCAATGCAAAGACCATGCTGAACAAAATATCAAAAATTTAAGTAAAGATGAGGTCATTATTACATTTTTTTCTCCCACCACCTATCTCTTTGACCCTTTTTCCGTCCCCTGCTCTTTCCCTTCTAATCTCAGAAAGCTCACTTCAGTTGCCAGTGTCCACTACTTTATGTATATTTTTTGCTTTATCAGTTCATCCACTGATCTCACATATGTTCAATATTTGTCTTTATCTTTGTTTTTGTCTTTACCTTTCTGACTTGTTTTGCTATACACAATTCCCTCAAGCTCCTTACATTTTGCTGTAAATGGTACCATTTCATCTTTCCTTACAGCTGAATGTATTCCATTGTGTGGATATACAACATCTTTAACCAGTCCCTCTATCAGTGGATTGTTTCCAAATCCTATCTATTGTAAATAAATGTAAACATTGTGGAGAATATAATTTTTTGAGTTGATGGCTTCATATTCTTTAGATAGATTGCTGGATAATGTGATATATCCATTTTTAACGTAAATACAGACTACTTTCAAAATGGCTGCACCATTTTACATTCCCACCAACTTATTAGGATTCCTCTTTCACCACACCTCTCCAGCACTTGTTATTGGAGATCTTTTTAATATATGCCAATCTTATAGGTGAGAGATGATATTTCACTATGGTTTTGACTTGCATCTCCCTTATTAAAGGTGATGGTAAGAGTAGTTCAAGCACTCTCCATTTCTCCTTCACTGTGGAAGGAAGTCTTTGTTGAGGAGAATAATTACCATGACTTTCAGTGCTTTGTTAAAACCTCAGATTTGAGGCCTTCTGGCCAAGCGTCTTTGGTTTTATATTGTTGGATCATTCGTTGTATCCTTGGGGGTTGCAGCTTTCTTTTTTTCTTTTTTATGTTTGCATTTCTTTTTTCTTTCTTTTTTATTGACTACTTTTTTCTTTTTAAAATTAATTTACTTGTATTTTACATAATTGTTCATTTTTGAATGTTTGCTTACGCCTGCCAGGTGTAGTCCCTGTAAAATTCCCACCACCAATTCACCCATGAAACATCACCATAGTCCCCTGTGCTCTTCCCTCCCCAAACCCCTTGCAGCTTTCTATAGGTTTACTGTGGCTGAACCAAGAAAGAAAGCATATGCTGATTTCTGCAGAAATTATGATTCCATGGAAGATTCTGAGGAGCTGAGGAAGGCTGATTTGTTTCAAAATGCAAAGTGATCTTGAAACAAAGGGTTTCCTTGGCTTCACATCCATGGAAGTTTGTCACTAACTTGTATTCCTCAACTATGAAATATGAAAATTTGGGTTAAGGAATAATTTCTCTTGGTCCAACCACTATGGAAAGCTGTATGGCGGTTCCTCAGATTGCTAAAAATGGACCTTCCATGTGACCCAGTAATACCACTTCTGGGAATCTACCCAAAGGACACAAAAACATTAATCCAAAAAGATACATGCACCCTTATGTTTATTGCAACATTGTTCACAATAGCTAAGATATGGAAACAACCCAGATGCCCCAAAATAGATGATTGGATTAAGAAGATGTGGCACATATATGCAATGGAATACTATTCAGCATTCAAAAAAGATAAACACATGCAATTTGCAGCAACATGGATGGAGCTAGACGGGATCATGCTCAGTGAAATAAGCCAGGAAGAAAGAGAAAAATATTGAATGGTTTCACTTATAACAGAAATATAGGAGAATCAAATAAGAAAGAGACATTCAGCAAGGGAGGGGGAGGGAAAGGGCTCAAAACGGGGGAGAAAAGAGCAAGGGGACTATGGTGACGGTTCACGGGTGAATCGGTGGTAGGTAATCCACGGGGAATACACAATAAGGTAAAAAATATGAAAAATAATAAAAAATGCTATATATAAAAAAGGAATAATTTCTCCTGATAAGTAAATAACAGGAAAAAATAAAGGTAATGATGAGCATTTTCCTATGTATCTGTTGACCTTCCGTATATCCTCTTTGGTAAATTGCCTTTCAGAACAGCCACCCATTTTTTAATCGGATTACCTGTTTTTTGTTAAATTGGATGCGTTCTTTGTATACTTTGGATATTAACCCCTTGTTGGTTGTGTGAGTGAAGATCTCCCATTTGGTAGGATGTCTTTTTAATCTACAAATATTTTTCTTTTGTTGTGTAAAAGCCTTTTTACTTGAGGTCTCAATTGTCCATTTTTGCTTTTATTTCCCTTGTGAGAGGGGTCAGGTTTCCAACAGCATTTCTATCATTGGTGTCATGACATATATTGCCAATGGTTTTTTTTCTGTATTTTATTGTTGTGGATCTTATATCTAAGTCTTTAATCCATTTTGAATTTATTTTTGTGCATAGAGTTAGAGAACGATCCAACTCATTCTTTTACACGTCTGTCCAGTTTTCCCAGCACCATTTGTTAAAGAGACTCTCCTTTCTCCTTTGTTTGGTCATGGCTTCTTTATCATAAATCAGGCATCGATAGATGCAGGGATTTATTTCTGGACTTTTGATTCTGTTCCATTGGTCATGGATCTATTTTTTATTCAAGTAACATATTGTTTTAATTGCTTTTCCTTTACAATATAGTTTAAAATCAGATAACATGATGCCTTCATTTTATGTCTTTTTACTTAGGGTTGCTTTAGCTGTTTGGGATTTTTCACATTTCCATATAAAGTTATATATTTTGTGTTCTATTTCCTAAAAGAAATTGGACTATTAATGAAGATTGCATTAAGTCTATATATTACTTTTGGTAAAAAAATAATAATCATCATTTTGACTGTATTAAATCTCTCCATCTGTGAACATACAATATTTTTCCATCTCTTTGTGTTTGATTCTGTATCTTTTAATGGTGTCTTATAATTTTCATTGTGTAAATCCTTCACCTCCTTCACTAAGTGAATTCTTAGATATTTGATTCTCTTTGATTTGATTGTAAATGGAGTTATTTCCTTAATTTATTTTTCTTCTCCCTTATTATTTGTATAGAAAACTACAACAGATTTTTGTATGTTAATTTTGTAACCTGTTGCTTCACTGTATTAATATATTGTTGCTGAGAGTTTTTTGGTGGGATCTTTAGGATTTCCTATGTATACTATTATATTGTCTGCAAATAATGACAGTTGCACTTTTTTTTCCCAATTTGGATCCCTTTTATTTCTTCTTGTCTGATTGCTCTAGTTCAAGTCAATTATACTAGATAAGCATAAGTGGTGACAATGGGCATCCTTGCCTTTTTCCTCATCTTGAAGAGAAAGCTTTCAGTTTTTCACAAAAAGCATAAAATTGGTTGTGGGTTTATGATATATGATCTTTATTGGGCTCCATTGAAATAGGTTCCTTTTATTCCAATCTTGTTGTGAATTTTTATCATAAACGGGTGAGAATCAATGCTTTCTCTGAATCTATTGATATTATCAATTGTTTTCTTATACTTCCTTTTGTTGCTGTAGTGTATTACACTGATTTGCATACATTAAACCATTCTTGCTTTGCTAAAATAAATCCCAGTCCGCCATAATGTATAATCTTTATACTATATTGTTGAATTTGATTTGCTAGTACTTTGTTGAGAATCTTTGCATCATTATTTATCAGAGTTGTTGGTCTGTAGTTTTCTTTTCTGGTGTGATGTCTTGGTTTTAGTGTTAGGATAGTGTTGATATCATAGAATGTGTTAGAAAGTACTCCCTCTTCTTGCTTTTTTTTGGAGTAAATTGAGTAAAGTGTGCATAAACTCCTCTATAAAGATTTGATAGGGCCTTCCTGGTGGCCTAGGGGTTAAGTCTCAGCACTATTTCTGTAGAGTTTGAGTTCTATCCCCAGCTAGGGAGCTAGCCCACAATGACACCTGCTGCTCCCCTCAGCACTGTATTTTAGTCAATCTGCCTCTTCTGCTCCCCTGTTCTGTCTCTGGTGAATCCTCTCACCCCCCGTACCTCTGGCCTACAACCCAGTTCTTCTAAATAAATAAATATTTATTTATTTATTTATTTATTTATTTATTTATTTATACATACATACATACAAGCTGGGGCACAGGCCAGAGGCATGGGGCAGTGAGAGGGTTCATTAGAGACCGAGTGGGGAGCAGAACAGGCAGATCAGAAATACACGCTGAGGGGAGCAGTGGGCGAGGCAGGAGAGGTCTGCCGCACCATGTGGGATTCTCCCTGTCTGGGCTTCGAACTCGCATCGCACGCTGCCGACAGCTCCACAGCGCAGCGCTCAACCGCTGCGCCACCAGAGAGGCCCAAAATAAATAAATATTTAAATAAATATTATAATTAAAAAATTATAAAGTTTGAATAAATTTTTTTGTAAAGTCATCTTGTCCTAGGCTGTTTTTCTGTTTGTTTGTTTTTGTTTTTTGGCAGTGGGGTTTGGAGGAGAGGAGATATATTTATATAGAGAGACAGAGAGTACATAATTGTTCATTTTTGTACAATATTTTATTTCACCTCTCAGTTGTAATCCCTGTAAAATTCCCACCACCAATTCACCCATGCACCGTCACAATAGTCCCTTGTGCTCTTCCCACCTCTGTTTTGATCCCTCTTTCTCCCCCTCCTCTGCAGAATGTCTCTGTTTTAGAGTTACCTGCTAGTTTTGTTTTTTATTTATTATTATTATTTTTTTCCTGATCCCTTATTTGGTGGGGGAGAAGGTTTTTTTTTAAGATTTGTTTTATTTATTTATGCATACAAGAATCGGGGTGTAGGTCAGAGGTGTAGGTCAGAGGTGCGGGGCCGGGGGCAGGGTGAGAGGACTCACCAGAGACAGAGTGGGGAGCAGAACAGGTAGATGTACTGGAGTACACTGCTGAGGGAGCAATGGGCAAGACAGGAGAGGTCTGCTGCACCATGTGGGTTAGGTCCCTGGCCAGGGATTGAACTCATGCTGCAGTGGCCAGTGATAGCTTGATAGAACTGAGACTTAACCATTGCACCACCAGGGAGGGCGCCCATTTCCTGATTTTTTTTTTTTATTACCATTTGCTTATAGGATTATCTTCCAGTCTTTACTTTAAACCTGTGCTTGTTTTTAGTAATAAGATGAGTTTTCTATAAACAAAAGATTGGACTCAGGGTTTTATAATCCATTCAGCCACAATATTCCTTTTAATTGGTGATAAAACCATTTACACTTAGGGTGATTAATGAAACAATCTGTCTTGTTGATCTGCCATTTTGTTAGTTAACATCTTCTATTTTTATATTTTGTCTTTGTCTTTATTTTTTTAAAAAGATTTTTTTAATTAATTTATTTATGTATACAGAACTGGGGTGTAGGCCAGAGGTGGGGGTGGTGGTGAGAGGATTCACCAGAGACAGAGTGGGGAGCAGACCAGGCGAATCTACTGAAATACACTGCTGAGGGGAGCAGCAGGTGAGACAGGAGCTGTGTACTGCACCCAGTGGGTCAGCTCCTTGGCCGGATCAAACTCGTGCTTCAGTGGCTGCCTATGTATCTTCATAGTGCTGAGACTTAACCCCTTGGAACACCAGGGAGGCCCTTGACACCATCCTTTTATGTTTTGGGGGGTTTTATTTCTGTTTTCTTATGTGTTAATTCTATTGATTTTTGTTTGACGATTATACTGAAGTTTATATGTGATTGTCTCTATGTGTGATCTACTAAAAAACTTAATATAAACTCATTCTAATAGTCCACATATTTACTCTCCCCTTCTCTGCATTGTGTCATTTTCATGTCTTATTTCTAGATGAGATTTATTATTGTTTTATAACAGATCCTTTAATATTTCTTTTTTTTTTGGAGAACGGAAAAGGTGAATTTATTGAGAATACTGCTAAGAGGAACAGTGGGTGGACAAGAGAAGTCTGCTGAACCTTTAATCTTTTAAGGTCAGCTTGCTGGTGCTGTGGTCTTTCAATTTTTGTTTTACTATAAAGCGCCTTGTCCCTCCTTCAGTCTTGGGTGGTAGTCTAACCAGATAGGACATGGTCAGACATTTGGACAGAACTGTAAGACTGCAGAGCCAAGTATCTGGGTATCCTTGTTTAGATGGAAGCTATCCCCAATCTGAAAACTCCTCTACAATGGCTAGAGTTCCTTTTCCTCCTCAGTCCCCATCTCCAGTATCCTCATCTTCCTAATACCAGTCTTCCCTAAGCCCCATAGGCATCGGCATTCTGGCTCCTAGAGGATTTCTACTGGGGAGGCAGCTGCCTCATTTTGTCAGTCTGCAATGAGAGCTTGGGGCCCCGCAGGCCCTGCAGGAAGAGACCTGGAAACCACACAGACCTCCACCTCGTTTCCTCTGAGTGTAGCCCCAGACAGTGGCCCCAACACTGCTCTGAGTCATGCCTGGGCCGCGGAAGGTGGTGATCCCCTCACAGGTGTCCTGGAGGTCCGCCCTGCCAGTGAGACTGAAGGGAAGTACATCCCACCCCGCCCCCGGTCTCCACCCCACCAGGGTCTCCAGGGGGAAGAGTGTGCTTCTCTCTCAGTAGGCCTACCTTGGTCCCAGTAGGTGTACAGACTTCAGGCAACCCTTGAGTGAGCTGTCTGTCTATCAGCCTTGCATCCATCTTAAGTCTACCCACGCTCTACCACGTGCCAGACCTTGTGCCAGGACCAGGGGACACAGAAGTAGACAAAAGAGGCACAGTTTCTGCCTTCAGGGTCAGTCAAGACAGGAGATAGGTGCTAAACCAAGAGTCGACTACAATTGTGTTATAGTTTGGTGATACTGATCAAGAGTGTATGCTGAGGGGACACCCTGCTCATCAGGTAATAACACCTGGAGGGAGGGACATTTTCAGCCAGGGAATAAAGGAGAAAGGTGAGTTGGCCAGGCAGAGGTGCCAGTGGTGGAGATAGCATAGGCAACTCAGTGGCTCCAAGGGATGCAAGACTTCCAGGAGAAGAGGACCTTCCAGGCCCCCCAGTTCTACTCTTGTCAAAGGACACCCTCCACAAGACTTGTTTGCATCGTTTATTCAGGCATCAGGTATTTTTCTGCTCTGTAGGGTAGCCAGCCCTAGGCTACATACAGACGGCTCAGAGAAGGAGTGACCCCTGGTCTCTAATGAGCTTGAGTCAGGTCATCACAGGGGTCTTCATGTGTGTCTGAGAAGATGTGTGGAAAACGGTCCATTTCTAGTATCTCAGTCCCACTCTTCTCATGTTGGCCCAGAGGCCCTCAGCCCTTACAGTGTCTAGGTCTGGGTCTCTGGGTCTCCCCCACCCATTCCCTGGGTCCTTGTCTATCCATCACCCCTCCCCCACCTCAAGGGACCCCAGCTCCATCTAGAAGGCGTTGTAGATCCCTTCAGGAACATCTATGCCCTTGACTTCTTGCCGACCTTGACTGCTTTTCATAGCTTAAAGCGTTGATGTGCTTACTGGTCTATTTCCCCTTGCTATAGAGACCCTCGCTGAAATAGGAGGAAGGAAAGGGAGGGACACTGAACTGCAGGTGAGGTGGCTCAGCAGCCTGTGGAAGGCGGGTTCCTTAGGCAGGAAGCCCCAGGCAGGCACAGGGAGGTCTAGTTAGATGGACTGATCTCTGATGTTGGCATAGGGTTGAGTGTCCTGTGCTGAGGGAGTTAGTTCCTTGCACCTGCTATCGAGTCTAGAAGTCAGTCTGATCATTGGATCAGTCCTGATGTGACAAGGTTTGGTGTCCTCTGATTCTGTGATTCCCTTTCTGGCCTCCCAGGGAGTCTGGGTGCTTCTGGAAATTTGCTGTTACTGTTTAGCCAGTGCCCCACAACCTGGGCCTGTGAGTAGCCACCGTGGTCACCCACCCCAACACTACCCCACTGGAGGAGCTGTGCCTTCACCCTGGCAGAGTGTCCTGCTCAGCCTCAGTCATCTTACTGTCCAGTGGAGCCAATTAGAGATGGCTACTTCAGATATGTGAGGGCCAAGAGGAAACATACAGCACCTAATGAGGCACAACACACAGCAGGTATTCAGTGAGGTGGTAACCAGGACACTTGAGTAGGCCACAAACACCTGCTGGTCACCTGCTCTGGGTCAGACCTGGCACAGTGGATCCTGGTGGCACACCTTTTCTCATAAGGCGGCATAGACCTATACCCACTGCTCTGGACAAAGGCCACAGGAAAGCAACTCCGCCTGGGTGCACAGCATTCTGGAGTCACAACTGTCATTTCATGGAGACTTCAGGAACCTCCATCTTCCCAGGGCCCAGTACTCTAAGCTAGTCCATCCAGCACTCATTTCATCAGTGTCTTCCAGAAGCTGAGCTCAAAGATTGTGCTGATTCATGCTTAAAGCTCTAGGTTTTAAGTTTTCTGAGCAACAGAAAACCTCAAAACCTCCCTAAAGATTTGCTTATAAGGAGATTGAAGCCAGGTGCTTTGCTCCCCTTATCACCCTAGCTTTTACTCTAGGTCACTCCCAAAGCTGTCTGGGCATCCCTAGATGTCTGCAAAGGTCCCCTGGAAAAGCCTCAGATTGCAGGGTTACCCTCCTGGGATTCCAGCAGATGTGTCCCCTGCAGGGTACCTGTAAGGGGAGAGACTCCACTATATCTCACATCTGGAGAGAAGGCTGGCAAAAAGGGTGACCATTTCTGTCCCTCCATCCAGAAAAGAGCAAGACTAGAGGCGTGGCCCTGAGCAATTTCCCAGTGGGCGAGCAGACTGAGCTGTCACTGAGACTGGGGGAGCCACTGACCATTGTCTCTGAGTAAGTGCTTCTGAGGACATCCGATGGGGTCCTCTGTTCCCTCCCCCTGGATACACTAATTGGAGAAGGGACTCCTGCTTCAAGAACAAAAGAATGGTGCCTTTGGTATCAATCTCACATGCTATCCTAGTAGTGGGATTTCAGGCAACTGATATTCATACAAGGAGAAGCAGTGAGGGGGAAGGGTCTTGGAGGAAATCCTGAATCATTCCATCTGCCACCCAAAAGGCTCCTGGACAAGGAGCCTGGCAAACACAGCGGGGTGCAGATAGCTGCAGGATTCAATCTGGAGGCTCATTGTGAATTCCAAATGAGCAATTTTCTGGGTCTTGACTCTTCTGAAGGGGGTCCCCTCTTCCTTCTCTCTCCAGGAATGGAGACTGGTGGTCTGTGCTCTCGGAAGTGTCAGGCAGAGGTTACAACATCCCCAGTGTGCACGTGGCCAGAATCTCTCACGGGTAAGTTCCCAGCCCAACTCCTGCCATACAGGAGCTTCCTGCGCTTTCTCCCCACAATAAATGCTTTACACCCAGCCTTGTCCTGAGCTAAATTTGGGACGAGGAGAATCAGGCCTAGTCTCTGCCCTCAAGAGCAACATACAACTAATTCTCTTGGGTTGGTCTGTGAGACTTGGGAGCCCAGAGGAGGAGGCTCAGGAGGACCTCATAGAGGAGGGGGCACATTCGCACTTTGGAAGGGGCCCAGGAATCTGGTGGTAGAGAATACTAGAGGGGACTTGCAGGAAGTGGGAGCAGCCTGTATAAACATCTTGAGGGGAGAAGAGGGGAGCAGCACTCCACCAAGCTGACTCTGAGCCCTCTGGGCTCCATGAGGTGCCTCAAGGGCAGCCCGGGCTTCTGAACCAGGGTCCCTTAAATAATGAGAGCAAAACTCAATGTCACAAGAAAGAGGATGTGAACTGCTACCTGAATACCATGGTGTGAGGTACGTGTCACTGTGTGTGCTGAGACAGCCGCTCTTCACCTCAGAGAGGAAGGCCACACTATGTGCCCTACTTTTCTGAGGCTTGACGTCTGGTTTGGGTGAAAATACCACAGGAATCCTGAGATGTATGGGCACCTGGTAGAATCAGCTCATGCAGAGGTTGTCAGCAAGTCATGTGAGGCCCACCTGAGCTGATTCCTGACTACTTGGCCTGCTGGTCAGCAGTTTTACATCTACAGTGTGGCATCAAGTTCAAGTCAAGAAAACACTGACCATCTCCAAGAGTCCCCTTGCTACTTCTTCATTGACATCTTTGTATGAATGACTTGTTTTACTTACTGTAAAGCTAAACTAAGTTTGCTGGACCACAATGATGCTGGACCACAATGAGTCACAGCTTCTCAAATTCATTTACCTGGAAACAACTCAATCTGAACTCCAGCTTTGCCTGTGGGATGTGTCAAAATGACAGAGGCAGCCATGTTCACCAAATTGGCTTCTGTAGATTTCGTACCACTAGTCACTGGGCATGACTCTTTGGAGACATTACTGGAACTAGTAAATCAAAGGAATTCCTGAAAAACTACCCAACTTTTCCATTGCTTAAGTCCTTCATGGCCATTATTAGGTGCAGGATTAAGGGAGAAGGAAAATAGGCAATCAGAGTAATCAACAATCCTAGCAATGGGCTGTGTGATCAATGAGCTGTAGGGATCTTCAACAGGGATGTCCTGAACAGTCTAGTTCCAACATTTCTACCCACAAATAAATCCCATTATTATTTCATTAGATTTCAATGATAATGAATAGATGCTCACCCAGATATTTTTCATCTGTTACAAAGTAAAAAAAAAAATTTAAATATTCAAATAAAATATTTACTAAAATTTTAAAAAAGAAAGTTTGCAGCTTTCTAATTATTGGGAAGGTGAGTGGATAGAATGGGGGTCCTGGGGGGCTGGCCAGTGCTAGAAAAGAGGCTGGAATCATCCAAACTGCCCCTGGCCACTTGGGAATGATGTCTCTAAACAGAAAAGACTAAGGCTAAACCCATGAGGTTGTCTTTTGAGGCCCCTGGAGCTAGGACCAGGAGGACAGAGTTGGGGGACCCTTGGCGACCCTGAGACTAACTCTTCATGGTACAGATGGAATGAGGAGGTCCAAAGAGGGAGGGCCTCGCTGGAGGCTTCACAGAGGGGTTGGAGAGGTTCTAGTAGGGTCTTGCTCCTCCCCTCCCCACATTAACCTCTGTCCCTCTCTCTGCTCCTCCCTGCAGGTGGTTGTATGAAGGCCTGAGCCGAGAGAAAGCGGAAGAACTGCTGTTGCTGCCTGGAAACCTTGGCGGGGCCTTCCTCATCCGGGAGAGCCAGACCAGGAGAGGTGAGTGATCCATGCCTTACCCTCCATGGGTGGGAGTCCTCAGGAAGGAGCCTAAGATCTTGTCTAGTCATTCCCCTTGCTGGGGATGTGGAGACAGCCTGTGTGGGAAGAAGACAATTAGCTCCTCTGCAGGATGCTCCATGGAGGAGTGTATGTGAGTGGAAATGTGTAGGATTTCCCATGGGAGCCAAGGCTTCAAGAATCAAATGGTGCGGGGTGGGGGATGGGCTGTGACTGGTAGACTGTACCGCAGACAGGAGAAGCAGTCAGCCAGAGCCCAAAGGGCCTCAAATGGCAGGCTAAGAAGCTGGATTTTCTTTTTTTTTTCTAAAGATTTATTTATTTATGCATACAAGCTGGGGTACAGGCCAGAGGCATGGGGAGGCATGGGGAGGGTTCACCAGAAACAGAGTAGGGAGCAGAACAGGCAGATCTATGGAAATACACTGCTGAGGGGAGCAGCGGGCAAGGCAGGAGAGGTCTGCCACGCCATGTGGGAATCTCCCTGGCCGGGTGTCGAACTCACGTTGCTGCTGCTGACAGCTCCACAGTGCAGCACTTAACCGCTGCACCACCAGGGAGGCCCAGAAGCTGGGTTTTCTTCCTAAGGCCACAGGAGCTCTTACTCACCTAGAAGACATGGTTAGTGTTAGGTGTGCATTTGGGAGTGAGAGTCTGTGTATGTTTTCCACAGATTTATTCTGAGATAAGGGAGATGTTGTAAATCACCTGTCTTGTTCATGCGGGACTTATCAGGGCTGTAACATTGTCTAATTGGGGGCCTCCCTGGTGGCACAGTGGTTAAGCGCTGCGCTGTGGAGCTGTCGGCGGCGGCGACGCGAGTTCGACGCCCGGCCGGGGAGAATCCCACATGGTGGGGCAGACCTCTCCTGCCTCCCCCGCTGCTCCCCTCAGCAGTGTATTTCCGTCTATCTGCCTGTGCTGCTCCCCACTCTGTCTCTGGTGAAGCCTCTCACCACTCCACACCTCTGGCCTGTACCCCAGCTGTATGTATAAATAAAAAAAAATCTAAAAAACAAACAAACAAACAAACAAAAAACATTGTCTAATTGGGCATTTCCCAAATACCTTAGAACACAGAAACTTTTCATCACATAGCATCTAATATCCAGACCACATTCATTGAATTCATTGATTCAACAAATGTTTCTTAAGTACCTACCATGTGGGGAGGCCTCAGGAAGGAAAAGGAGTGTATGAATGCCCCCAGTCTCTCTGGCGAGTGAGGTGAGCATGGTCCTTGCTCTCAGGGAATTCTCAGGTCACTGGAAGCTGGTGTTCCATGCTACGTACTTTGAGAAACACAAGTTTATTTGATATTTTCACTGATGTCAGGGGTAATCCCTCAAATGCCAAAAGCCAAGTATGATGTGACTTCAGGGGGTAGAGGTAGGAGGCCAAAGTAAAGGAGGAGTATTTTCCTTTGGAGTCAAGCATCTGACAGACCACCATATTGTTGCCTTGAGAGCCCTTCAGTAACAGAGAAATAACCTGCATTTCTAAGTCATTGTGAATCACCCACAGCAGAGATCCAGGCTCAGCCAGCACTTTGGCATCTGGGACTTCTAAGAGTATAGACACAGGATTTCTCTGCCCTAACAAGCAATGTCTTCTTTCTCCCCAAGACACATTATTCTGATCTCTTGGCAAAAAGTTGACTCTCTGCTTTGAGTCACCAGCCAATCTGAGACAGAAAAGCCATTGAAGTTATCTCCTGATCTTCCTTTCTCCACTGTAAGAGATGGGGAAGCAGAGGCCTGAAGAGAGGTAAGGGCTTGTCACACTGCATATTCACATCAGACATCTCCCACCCCAGTGCAGGGCCTTTGCGGGACCTCATGTCCACATTTCTAATTTGGTAGGTCCATGGTCAATAGAGTCTGTCTCTGATAGCCCTGCCTTCCTGGGTTCCTTACGGCAGGGGCAAAGAGGGATTCTGAAGGTGTGGCAGTGCCCACATTTATGAAAGTCTCTTTAAGTAAGTGCCTTCAAGTAACCCTGTGGGGTGTATACTTCCACTGCCCCCATTTTACAGATGAGACTTGGAGAAATGATTTACCTGGGGAGACTCACCTGAGAAGTGCAGAGCTGGTATTCAAACCCAGGTGACCTCGCTTCAGACTTCCAAGAAATGCCCACATGTGACAATAATCGTGCAAGTGCAAGTACAGTGATAGACCAGGGAGGAGAGAGTTGGGAGTGAGGCCCAGCCTCTGTGGCTGCCCTACCTGAATGGACTGTGACGGGTTGTCAGGCCCCTTTGCTCACTGCCTCAGTTCTCCTCCTGGGCTCCTCTCCAGCATCTCTTTACCTCTCCTCCTTTTCCTTTGGGAGTGCCTGGGCTGACTATTCCCTAGCCCCTTCTGCTATTTTCCAGGCAGCATTAGTATCCCACCCTCACACACACCTACAGATTGGCTGAGGTGGGAGGCCAGTCCAGTGCTGCAGCTACAAACAGGAAACCACAGCGGTGGTGTTGACTGGGGTGCTCCAGCTGAGCCCCAGTGAGCTTGAAAAGCCACAGGAAGTGCTCCGTGCTCAGCTGCCCTACTTCCCGCCCCCCTCAGCCTGGTTGAGCCCCAGAGCATAGTGACTGACCCTTATTGCCACTCTGTCTCTTTCCTAAGAAAGCACATGTGCAAGAGGAACTGGCTGGAAATAGAGAAAGCAGGTAAGGATTATAAGGATCTTTAAGGTCCTATATCATTACTGAGGTTAAGGTTAGATTTGATTTTGAGGGAATAGCAGCTTATCAGCTCTAGGTATCAAAAAAGGAAGAGATGTGCCAGTTCTGTAGAAAAGGCAAAGGTTTCTCCACGCTAACTTCTCATTTCTCAACAGGAGTTCCCTTTCGGACAGTATTTGTCAAGCTGCAGGCCCATATCTGGACCAAGACATCAGTTTAATTTAGTGGTGATATATAGACTGGTGGGTTTCAAACCTGAGTGGGCATCAAAATCAGTTGGGAGTTTGTCAAAAGCTTGCTGGGCCTCATATCCAGCATTTCTGATTTGAAAGGTCTGTGGTGGAGTTGGAAAATTTACCTTTCTAACAAGTTCTCAAGTCACACTGCTGTGTTTTTATAAGCTACTGAGGCCTGCATCGTACCCCCAGAGTTTCTAATTTAAGTGGTCAGGAATGTGACCTGTAAATTTCCCAGGTGATCTCATGTGTAGCCAGGGTTGAAATCCACTAACAGTGGGTCTGGCCCAGTGAGTGCTTGAGATGAGACAGAACAGAAAACACTGGGGTTGGGGTTGCTTTATCAAGCTTGTGTTTCAGACAGTTGTGTGTTTGGGGTCATGGCATAAAAATGCATACTGTGGTTTATAGTCAAAAAAAGTTTGATACCACAGCTCTAGGAGCCCAAGTGACGTCAGGAAATGGTGTTTCTCAGGCTTGAGTGTATAGGAATTGCCAGACTCTTGGGCCCGCCCCACTGCAGATCTACCTTTTAGGCTATTAGGGGCAGAGGTCAGAAATCTGCCTCCTTTACAATCTCTCTGGATGGTTCTTATATTCTTTTATGTTTGAAAACAGTTCCAATCTAGGGAACCCAGAATGAAGTAATAAAAGACAACGTCTTTTACATTTACATTATGCATCTTGTCATGTAAAACGGTAACTAACAGTTGAGCAAGTGAGTGAGAGTTATCAGTATCAGCTTTTCTTTGACCAAGGTCCAGATGAACATCTGGGGAGGTAATTCTTCAGGGTCTTTGTACATGTGTGTGGACCAAGGAGGAGGCCTGGGGCTTGTAAGCTCCCAAGAACATTACTCAGAGTCTGGAGGAGGGAGGGGTTGGTCCTCCATCTTCTCCAGAGTCCCTCTGGCCCCCTGGTTGTGCTCTAGGCCTGGAGGGAGCCTTGGCAGGACCCAAGTCAGGCCCAAATCCTTGGTCTGCAAAGGGGCATTGAAAACCTGGTGTAGGTCACAGAAATAGAGCCTCTGGTGTAGGCTCCAGAGGTCACTGTCAGGGTCAGGCCCCAATATCATCACTCTCACCTTCCTGCTGTCCTACAATGTGTCTATTCTGTTAGGCACTGTAGGGGAGGTTAATGGGTAAATGTGGTTCCTGCCCCTGAGGGCTCATCTCTGTCTATTCTGTCAGTTGGGAAGCACTTTTTTTTAAAGATTTATTTATTTATGCATGCAAGAGCTGGGGTGTAGGCCAGAGTTGGGGGTGAGGGGTAAGAGGATTCACCAGAGACAGAGTGGGGAGCAGAACAAGCGGATTGACTGAAATACACTGCTGAGGGGAGCAGTGGGCGAGGCAGGAGAGGTCTGCTGTGCCATGTGGGTTCGCTTCCTGGCCAGGGATCGAACTCATGCTGCCATGGCTGTGGATAGCTTCATAGTGCTGAGACTTAACCCTTTGCGCCACCAGGGAGGCCGGGAAGCACTTATTGAGCATCCCCTCTGAGTCAGGCCTGAGAGGTAACATGTGCTTCCTGTTCTAGACTGTAGAGGTAGGTCCAAGGTTCAGCCTCCCCAAGACTATCAGTTTCTCAGAAACTTCAGCAGAGGAAGTTCAGGAGGGTCCTGCCAGGCTCATCTCCCCCACCCCCACATCTCTAATTTGATTTCCCACACCACTATGGACCCTACCTTCCTCCTCAGTGATCACCAGAATACCTGGGAAAGCAGGTGCCTGACTCCAGAGGTCCCTGCAGGGCAGGATGTGACATGGGTTAAGCCAGCCTGAGCTTCCTGGAATCCAGGACTGTGTACCTTCCTTGCCTTTTTCCTGGTGAGTTCCTCTTCAGTTCCTGCACCCAACCATGATACCTGCTGCTCTCCCCCTGAGCCTGCCTTCTGACTCCACTGCCCACCAGAACACTCCATGAACACAAATGTTCTTTCCACTGCTGCCTCCTTGCACATGCTTCCCCCTCAGCTTGGCAAGTCTGTCCTCTATACCTTCACTTGACAAACACACTCATCTTTCGCCACCCATTTCAATGTATTTCTCCAGACTATTGGTCACTGTGGTGGCAAGGACTTCCCAAAACTGCTTTTAATCACAGAGATTCATTTATTCATTCAACAAATAGACATTGCATGGGTACTGTGCACTGCACCAGGGATTCAATGGTATAAAAAGCAAAATCCCTGACCATAATCTCGTTGATTGTATGTGCAAACACATAACTGACTTCAGTGGAGGTTAGTGCCACGAGGGAACACGCAGTGTAAGAGAATAGAGTGGCGGGAGGAACGCAGGTGAGCAGAGGCCTCTGCAGGAGGCAGGGGGCCTGGAGCAGATCCCAGGGCACGCAGAGCCTTTCCAGGGGGGACTTTGGATTTATCTGGAATGTGACAGGGGATAGGGAGGAAGTGGGAAGCCACAATGGAAGTTGTTGCATGTTCTGTCAGGGTGAGAAGTGGTCATCTTCTGAGTATCTTCTGAATGTCGCTAACAGGAGTTTCTGTTGGGCTAGGTGTGAGGTACAGCCACCAATGACCCCAGGATTAGAATGTTCCTGATGTTTTCTGAGATGGGAAGATGATGGGAGGATAAATCAGAACCATTCCTCAGGGGGTGTCTAGGATTGAAGGGCAGACAGTGGCAGAGCAGGACCTCTTGGTGCCACAAAAGCACTGGTGACTGGGCAAGTCTAGAGCTAAGGCTTCTCTCAAGCAGGGAAAGCATCTGAAGAGTTGTCCCAGCATAAATGAGCTGTAAGAGGAAGGCTGGGGTCACACAGGCAGAAGGAGCAGCACAAGCAAAAGACCAGAGGCATGGTGGGAGTTACTGCTACGTGCTAGCCACCGTGCTGAATGCTTTACTTGCTTTGCCTTCCAGATATCTGTGGCGATCTGGTGAGCACGGGATAATTATTCCCCTTTACAGAAGAAAACAGATATGAGAGGTTAAATAAAGTGCCTTGGAGACACAACTAGTGAGCATGGGGCAGCAGGGTTGTTTTGGAACATGGTTCTGTTTGGGGTTTGAGCCCAGGGAGTCTGAGTTGAAAGGTGGTGTCCTGGAATGGAGAGTGAGCAACAGGTGTTTGGGACTGACTGGACATGCAGTGGGAAGGAACAGCAGGACACCAGGCACATGGGCCAGTCACAGATGGCCTTGGTAAGTGACCGCTCCCCACAGTGGGGTTGACAGAGCTTACCTGGTATCACTGAGCTCCCCAGTCAGATCCTCAGTGCAGCTACCCTTTCTAATCTAGTAACTGTGGTGCAGTGCCGAGGTGGTGGCTGCAGAACCATGCAGAGCACTTGGTCAGGCAGGTCAGGTGGGTTGGTTGTCTCTAGAGCTTATTTTCAGTTATTTAGCACTTCTTCAACCACAGAGTTTTTTCAGGGTCACAGCTTATCTCAAGAAGAGACTCTTCTTAAAGGTACAGAGGTCAAAGGGCCTCCAGAGTCAGAGCATAAGGGAAAGGAAACAGACCCTACTCCACACTTCTCAAACCAAACTGACTTTGCCAAATTCACTTACTAGTTCTAGTAGCTTTTTTGTAGATTCCTTATGATTGTCTACTTTTGAACAAATTATTTATTGAACTACTTATTTTCTAAGCTATATACCTTTATTTTTCTGACTTTGAGCACTAACTAGGACCTCTAGTACAATGAGTGAAGTGGTTAGAACATTCTTGCTTTCTTCCCAACCTTAGAAGTAAAAAGCCAGTCTTTCCCATCAAGTGTGATGTTACAGATTTTTCACGGATGTTTTGTCAGGTTTAGCAGAGATACACTTCTGTGATAGAATTATAGCTCCCCAAAGACCTCCAGGTTCTAATCCCTAGAAACTGAATATCTTACTTTATGTTGTACAAATGGAGCTCAATTTATCGTACACCTTTCTTTTCTTCAAATACTAAGCATTTAAATCTACAATGTAGCTTTAAGCACCGCATTAGCTTAGCTCTCAGATTTTTATATTGCTTTTATTATTTAGTTTAAAATATTTTATAATTTCATTTGATATTTCTTCTTTAGTCATCTGGGTTATTTCAAAGTACTTGTGGATATTTTCCAGATATCTTTGTTGTTAATTTCTAACTTAATTGTGTTGTCATCAGAGAACATAGTTTTAATGATTTCAATCCTTTCAAATGTGTTTTTTATGACCCAGACTATAGTCCATCATGATTATTCCATGTGTACCAAAAGAAAATGTTTATTTGCTGAGTGCATTGTTCCATGTTAAGTCAAACTGGTTGAGTGTATTGTTCAAGTCTTTATGATTTTATGTCCCATATGTGAGGAGTCTGAAAGGAGTATTCACAGGATTGTTGAAATCTCTTAATCATTATATGGATGTTCACTGTCAGTTTTGTTTCATTTATTTTGAATCTCTAGTTGGGTAGATACAAATTTAGGATTTCTATGTCTTTTCAGTGTGTCTCTTTTATCTCTGGTAATACTCTTGGTCTTAAATGCTACCTTATCTAGTATAGTATAAACAATGCAGCTTTCCTATTGTCATTTGCATGATACATCGTTTTATTTTTAGCCTGTTTTAATATTCAAAATTTGAGTAAGATTTAGAGTTGGAGAATCACTGCCTTTTAATTGAAGTGTTGAGATCACTTCCTCAAAGCAAATGCTTCCTGAAACTGAATAGTGCCTATGGTTTAGGAAATTCAGTCCTGCCTTTTATGGGCATCCCACAAGGAGAGGGTAAATGACTGGGTCACCACCTCTTCTTCCAGGTTCTCTGGGGCTAACTATACCTACCTTCATGAGGCGGGCAGGAGAATTAGAATAATCCATACACAGCATATAGTAAACACACAACAAATTACAATAGCTTTAGACATTAAATAATAGTAATAGATTATTACTATTTTCTCTAAGTACTGTCTCCCCATTTGGCTTTAATGAAGTGTTTATTTAAGTGTTTGTTCATTTATTTAATGGAACCCATTTTACAGTTTGTAAATGCTCTTATAATGCATCCTTATCTACTGAAAACTACTGTACAAGGCTGTCCACCAAACTCTACATGCACATTTTATTTTATATAAATTTTATCTCAATGTTGACTTTAAAAATCAAAACACCAGTGTTTATAATGTATGTGTATGAGCTAAAGACTAACAATAAAACCAACATCCAAGTAACCACATACCAGCTTACAAAACTGTAGAACAAAACAATCCCTCTGAAATCCTGTGCATGCTTCACCATTAATTAGTCCATTGTTTTTCATTTCTTTGTCCTCTGCAATAAAGTCTTGGCTGCCTTTGAACTTTAAATAGAAACATGCTGAATGTATGCTTCTGTGACTTCTTGTTTCAGCTTATTTTACAACTTAGGCTTTTGTGTCTTGCAGTTATTAACTTTTACTGTTGCATAGTATTACATTCTCTAGTCTGCTATTTTTTCCCCAAAGATTTATTTTTATTTATTTATGCATATAAGAACAGAGGTGCAGACCAGAGGTGTGGGGTGTGTGTGTGAGAGGATTCAACAGAGACAGAGTGGAGCAGAACAGGTGATCTACTGAAATACACTGCTGAGGGGAGCAGTGGGCAAGACAGAGTCTGCTGTGCCATGTGGGTCAGCTCTCTGGTGGGGGATTGAACTCATGGCGGAGTGGCTGGTGATAGCTTGATAGCCCTGGGACTTTAAAACCCTATGCAAACAGGGAAGCCCCTCTAATCCACTATTCTATTTAGTGCATGTTTAGTTTTGGGCTTTTCCAAACAATGCTGCTATGAACATCGCTCATGCATTTCTAAGTTAACATGCTTACTTTAGCAAGACGGAAGGAACTGCTGGCTGTGAGGCATGGGCACGTTCCACTGGACCAGTTACTGCTGAACGTCCCCAAAATGGAACGGTAACAGAGCTCGCTTTTCTCCATGTTCTTGCTAACATCTGACACGCTTTCACATTTTAACACTTCTGCCCACTTGAATCTTTTGTAACAGTCAACACTTGATGTTCACTTAAAATGTGCCAGGCCTCAGGGCTCTGTGTATATGATCCCATTTCATCCTTCCAAAAGCCCTATGGAGAATGTGTTGTTAGTTATGATCACCATTTAAGTCTTTGTCCTTCTGCCCGCTTCTCTTCTGTGTGGGATGCCCTGTGGCCATCTCATCTCCTCCTCCTCTCTCCACCTGGGTGAGGCTGGATCCCAGCAAGGCCTCAGTCCTGCCTCTGGCCCTTCCCTCCTCAGGCTGTCACACCCTGTCCGTCCGCCTCAGCCGCCCTTCATCGTGGGACCGGATCAGACACTACAGGATCCATAACCTTGACAATGGCTGGCTGTACATCTCACCACGCCTCACCTTCCCCTCACTCCAGGCCCTGGTGGACCATTACTCTGGTATAGCCTTTACCTATTTCCATGAGAATAGACCAGAATGTGGGGTCTGAGGTACAGTTGTATCCTTAAGACACTTTACTTGCTGATGAATAAATATCCAGACCTAAGAGTACCTCTACCTCAGGGCAGGCCTGCTCCAAGAACAGGGAAGGGAGCCCTGTCTTCATCCCACACTCTGACAGAGCCAGACACCACTATATTCTACACGAATCTCTGGTTTGAGTGCAGGCCAATACCTCAGCCAACACTGTGGCTCTGGAAGTCCCCAGCAGCAGGCAGTTTTCTCTACAGGAACCAGATCCATTGCTGCTGTGGAATTCAATTGATTTTTGGCATCTTCAGGTGCCTGTCTTGTAACGGTCACTGGAGAATGCAGTTACTAGAGCACAGTGTCAAAGGAGCAGAATAGAGACACTCCTGGGAAAACGCCAAGCTTTTCTGCAGGGTGGTTTCATGCAGTAGATACTGACTGAACAAGTACAGATTGAGCGAGACTTCCTTAGCTTTCTTCTTCCAAAGTACATGTCTAACAAGCAACCTGGGCTCAAAAGGTCTGTCCACTTATTCAAAATCACACAGTAAATTATTTCCTAACATGTAGTTCAGAATGACCTTTGACTACATGTTTGCCTTCAGGAGACCCACAGCTTGGGGCTCATGCCCTGCCAATCTTTTCTGTCTATGCCTGCACCTGCCAAGTGTAGAGAACTGTCAGGGTGGGGGCAGGGGTGTTAGGGCAGAAAGCAGGGCTGGAGTCAGCCATGTCAAGAGTCTTGGTCTCTCCCTCAGAGCTGGCAGATGACATTTGCTGCCTCCTCAAGGAGCCCTGTGTCCTGCGGAAGACTAGCCCACTCCCTGCCAGGGCCATACCTCCACCTGTGACCGTGCAGACAAAACCAATCAATTGGAAAGACCTGGACAGGTAAGGGGGGTCCCTACAACATGAAGGGAGGACAAAGTAGAGTTAGGAATTGCCCCTGGGAACCCACAACCCAGAATGAGCCTGTCACCTTCTCAGGAAGGTGGCTCTCAGAACACCTAGAAACCAATGAGCAGTGACAGAACTTGAAGAGGCCAACCTAGACTCAGCAGGTCTGTAGTGGGGACTGGCAAGAAAGAGAAAGCAAGTGTGGATATGGGGATGCATGGATACCAAGGTGGTCAGAATGAAAGGAGGGTTGACTAGAATAGAAGGCCCCAGTGCTTAGTGTAGAAGTCAAGCTGGAGCTTGATCTGACAGGGCATTAGAGGAGCCACTGAGTTTATCAGCAGAAGTGTCTTAAAGATAGGTTTTGAGGGTGTCCCTGGTAGCCTAGGGGTTAAGTCTCAGCACTATCACCCCTATGGCCTGAGCTTTATCTCTAGCCAGGGAGCTAACCCACATATTGCACAGCAGATCTGTCTCGCCCCCTTAGCAGTCTATTTCGATAAATCCACCTGTTCTGCCCCCCACCGTCTCCCACGAACTCTCTCACCCCCCACACCTCTGGCCTTCACCTCAGTTCTTCTACGTGGAAAAAAAAAGTTAGGTTTTGAGAATAGTGAACTAGTTATGTGGTGAGTGTGGGAGGAAAAGAATGAGGATCCCAGCTTTTTTCCTTCTCCACAGCTCCCTCCTGTTCTCTGGAGAATCTGCCATAGGGGAGGAGTCTCCCCTCAGTGAGGGGCTCCGAGAAGCCCTCAACTCCTATATCAGCCTGACGGATGACATCTCCTTGGATGATGCCAAAGCCCAAAGCAGAGGCCAAAAAGGGAATCAAGGCTGCAGCACCTAGAACCCCAACTCAGTTCAGCCTGACTGAGCATCCCCGCGTTAAGGTTGTGCAGTGAAGGAGGGGAGGGCTGGGATGCCTGTACTTCCAACATCCCACCTATAGCCCCTGCTCCTTTCTCAGGCCCAAGAAGTCACTTAGCCTCCTCCCAGTGCCACGACTCCACCTACAACCCCTAGTTCAAATACAGACCAGTTGAGAGCAGGGCCGAGACTCCAAAAAAGAAACTAAACTTCCTCCAGGGTCTGAGTTCAGGATTTGTAGCACTATCTTTTTTCCCTGCACTGAGTTCCATTTTATATCCTTGGGGCCCCACCTACAAGAAAAAATTCACTAGAATCAAGGAAAAAAAATCTTAAGGAGTATTTATAGGTCTCACTTAGAATACCGTAAAGGTAGGGTGTGGCCCAGAAAGGACAGGAAAGTGGAAGGGATGGATGGCTTATCCCAGCAGCAGAATATGGGCTGTCCAGCCTCCACCTGACCTCCAGAGGAAAGAAAAGGGTCTTTGACAGTCCAGGTCTTCAAGTGTCCCTCATCAAGCCCCTCCTCTGGACAGTCCCAGTTGTCAGATCTCTTTATTTTGTGGCTTATCATCTGAACCGGACCAAGCTTTCCTGGTCACAGTGGTCTTGCCATCTTGTGGCCAAATGCAAAATGACACTTTCTGAGCCTAGCACACGTAATGAGGTCAGTCACACCTCTGAGTGCGCAGGAATACCAGAAGATGTAAGTGCTCTCCACAAAGCCATAGCCACAGCCCACACCTACTCCAGTCCTTGATTTCCCTACTGCCCATAAATGGAAATGAGGCCTGGCTGGAGCTGCTAAGGGGTCAGGAAGAGGGAAGTAGGGGAGAGGGTTGGGGATAGGGCAGTAGCTCTAGTGTTCCGACTGGGTTCTGTGGCTAGAGGTGAGGTGGGAAAGGCTTTACCAGGTATCATCAACAGGTTCTCAATTAAAGATTTGATTTATTCAAATATCTGAAAACATTCTACAATGGAAACTTATAGATGCTGCTTGTACTGTGCCATGGACCACGCACACACTGCCATACTGTTTTTAGAAGACTTGAAATGCCACTGATGGTTTAAAAACTGTACACCTGATGGAGATATGAGGAAGACAATTTAATGTTTCATCCGGATCCAGAGGTGCATCAAATTAAAGGACAGCTCCAACCAGCAAAAGGGTGTTTCACGATGGTATCCTGAAGGTATCCAAGAAGAAAAGGTTGGTGACGGACAATTCAGAAATGCTTTCCCCGAAAAGTGGATGGTTCTCTAAAAAATTTCAGGTCACAACCCTTGCAGAAAACACTGATCCCCAACACACTGATTCTCGGTCCAGGAAACATGGGTCTTCAAGCTCCATGTGGTTGGGGTGCCCCTACAATCATGTTTCTGTGCAGTAACTAAGTGGGTCCTTTGGACTGGACAGGGAGCAGGTGGGGGCTGGACACCATCAGTCATAATGGATGGCAGTGTAAAAGATGATCCAAATGACCTAGAGAGAAGACAAGCAATGTTCACAGGTTACCTGGTCAACGTAGGCAGCTATTTCACACACACACAAAGTCAGATAATGTGTGCCAGGGTTACCCAATGCATAATCTGCTTGGGGGGTGTCTAAATTATTTCACTGAAATCACTCTCTAATAGCCCAGGATCACTCCCCTGTGCTCCTAAAGAAAATACTCCCCACCACCAAACAGCAAATGGAGCACCAGGGAATGGTTACAGATATAGAAACAATATATTTAAAGGGGCTGCACTGCTAGTAGGTGTTAGCAGGTGTTATGCAGAAATAACCCCCCCACCCCGCCACCCCCAGTTGGCTCCACTTCAAAGCTGAGTTTCTCAAGCCTGGCTGTCCAATGCAATTTCTTGGGACCTTAAAAATTTATATATATACAACTAGACACCCAGGCACCAATTTCCATATACAACTTTTATGGTTTTATTTTGTTGGTTTGGACTAGGGTATGAACATATAGAGGAATGTACGTAATTAAAAACAAAAAGTCAACTTGGAGATATAATTTACATTCTATCAAGTTCATCCTTTATATTATACAATTTAGAGGTTCTTCAGGACAGTCACAGAGTTATGCATATATTACCACTAACTGGTTCTGGAACATTTTCATCACTCTCAAACAACAAAAAAACACCCATGCTCATTATCGGTTACTTTCTGTCTCCCCCTTCCCTAAAGCCAAAGCCATAGCAACCACTAGTTTACTTTCTCTATGGATTTACCTATTCTGGATGTTTCACATAAATGGAAGGAGACAATATGTTTGATCTTTTGTGGCTGGATTCCTCCAGTTAGTGTACTGTTTCCAAGGTTCATTCATGTTCTGGCATGTATCAGTACTATTCCTCTTTATGGTCAAATGATATTCACTATATGCATATACAACTTTCATGTACCCATTCTGTAGGTGATGGTTGTTTGAACTTTTTAGCTATTATGAGTAATGCTAAAAATATATTTTTAAATGTTTCCTAGTTGTTTCTGATATGTAGCCAGAATGAAAATCACATGTGGAAGCTGATGATGGGTAGTGGATTTGAACACCACAAAGAGACTACACCACAAAAAGTCTTTTGGGACAACATGACTCAAGAGAGGACATCAGACGCCCACCCCCCACCCCCCACCCCCCACTGCATGTGCCTCAGGAACCTTTTTTTAATAAGGTAAACTAATCACACAGTGTAACTCCATTAGTGGGCTCCTGCTGAGTGACTGACACCTTATGAAATGATAGTACTTGCTATAAAATTGTCAGTTCCACATACCATGAACAAGGCAAATGAGGTCATAAATCCCTCTTTTGTGAGCTCCCACGTGCCACCATATTCTTCCTCATCTATCTGTAGATAATTGCTGAAGTAGAGGTACAGGACTCCTGCATTGATCAGGCAGAATCTGGAGTGAGGGAGGACAAGCATCAGATGCAAACTGTTAAGTTTAGAAGATTCAAACTCCCACCACCACTGCCAGCTGTATGAGGGCACCCACTGTTGCAGTTTTAACTGTTTGTATTCGGGACAAATGAACACATGAAAATGCCAAGGCCCTCAATGTAGATGTCCACTTGGCTAAGCTAGAGACTTAAAGCAAAACAATATAAAAGTTCTTCAAGTGCCCCTGAAGTCCGAACAGCTTGCTGAACCATCCCAAATAGGGCCAGTATCTGATGTGGGCCTCCAGGCAGCTCCAGCTCAGGTGGGGGGTGGCCATGGGACAATACACATTAAAACCCTACTTTATGGCCTAGCCAAACAAGCAAGTGATACTAAGCAGCCCCCTGGGTGACTGTCAATGGAGACAACTTCCAAATGTCCACTGTGTGCTACTGCACCTGATGCAGTGATGGACATGACACTTTCTACCCTCAGTTCACTATCACTGGGGGCTAAAAAGAGCTGAGAGTAGAACTGCAACTAGAGGTTTGTGAGCACCACCACAATGGTTTCTGACCCATCATTTATTATTTAACTGATGCAAGAATGCAGTGAGCAGTAATCATCGTTCTGCTCTACTGACCTCCTGGAACTGCCATTGTATAAATCTTCAAAAGATGATCAAGACTGTAATTTTTGGTTACTACATCTAAAAACAGGATCTGTGTGTCTTAGGCCACCTGTCTTCTGAAGGGTGATGTGGAAAAGTGCTGAGACAACTAGTTCCTCCTAAAAGATGAAGTGTGGGCTAGTCCAGAGCGGGCACAATAATGCTGCCGAGGAGTGTGTATCAGCAGATAAAGGGAAGGAGTACCCAAGGCTGTCTTTGGCAAGGTGACAATAAGGCAGGGTGTGCGTACTCCAGAAAGCCTGAAGTATGACAGTACTAAATTTGACTAAGTAAGAGTATGAACTTTCCCATGAGTGGAAAAAGCAGGAGCTGGAAGACTGACTTAGACATGTACGATGTTTCAAAACCTGAGAGCAAATAAAGTTTGGGAATGGGAAAGTGGCTAAGTGGGGATGTAAGAGGCTCCAAAGGCTTCAAGTCGAAGGGTCTGGAAATACAATATAGAGGTGTGTTGACAAAGAAATGAAGATGCTAAAATTGGGGGTGGAGGAAGGCCATTAAAAAGGCTGGTTCTCAAATGGATTTTTAAAAATTCTATCCTAAAAACTTTGGTTAGAATTTTAACAAAATAATGACTCGCTAAAAAATAGTGACTTCAGGGTTAGAATATCACACATAATGGGTGGCCCTGCTTTCAATGGTCAATGGGAATTCATTTCAGCTTTAAAAATGTTTAACAAATATTCATAGAGCACTTATTAATCATGTGCCAAGCTCCACGGGAGAGACAGAAAGGCAGGAAGGAATGGACAGTGCCCCTCCCATAATGGAAAAACCTCAGCAGACAGTGTCATCACTCAGTTCTCAGGCAAATTATAAATAATGAGACCAAAAGGAAGTGATTTTACCTCAATAGACCCTAACTGGTAGCTACAACAGCAAAGAGAAGTAAGGCAGAGTAAAGGCAGAGGGCAGTTAAGGCAGGAAGTAGAGAGGAGGCAAGAGGGTTAGCAGAACTGAGCACCAGAGCAGTGCTGCCGTCAGCCCAGACATTTGGGTCAGAGAGATTGAGGAGAGGACGTGTGAGGAAAAATCAACATCCTTGGGCCCTTTCCAAGAGAGGGAAAACGGTGCCAACCACAGGAGGAAAGGGGTCCTTTGCAGTGAGAGGAACTGGCTCTGGCAAAACAATGTCGGAACAGACCCCAGAAAATAGGCAGTCCTGAGAAAGCAGTACCATGCAGTGTGGGTGAGCTACTCCCACTCACCCCAAACATTCATTTTCTGTTTTCTCAATAGCTTTATCTTACTGCTCATAAAGCCTAGAATATATAATGATTACAGTGGACCATTTATGAGGTGTATCATGTACTATGCAATTTATTTGCATTATCTCATTTAATTAGACATGAATTTTATGAGGATGGTACTTTAATTGCTCTCATTTTATTGATGAGGAAACTGAGCCTCAAAATCACATAGTTTGATTGGTGGCAGAGCCAGAACTTAAATCCAGAGCTTCTATAAAGTTTTTTAAAAAGAAAAAAGTGCTGTTTGGGCAGCTTAACTCATCTGCCACAGTGCGAAGGATATGAGACTAAGTCTAGGCCTTACCAGATTATTCCTAGATTGGGTCAATTCAGAGAAATCGGCTGAGTTCTATATGACAAGATAGGTACTAGGACTTTAAAACATTTTTATTCCTCTCCTAGACAGTGGCCTTGGGAAGATGAAACACTCCCTCTTGCCTTTAAATTGTCATCCCTCTTTCTGGTCTTTCCCTCCTGTCTGCCTTTTCTCTAACAGAAAGCTCAAATGGTGGTGACCAGCATTCTAAAAATGTTTCTGTATATGACCTCCAATCTGGGAAGATTAAACCCACGGTCAGTGTCTCAATCAGCCCTCATCACTGCCCACCATGCCAAAGTCAGGCAGAACATCAGCTGTCACTGGTTTCCTTGTACAAAATGCCTTATTCAGCATAACTATCTTTTTAGTTATGAGAGGGGACTGTATGCACCTTTTGTTTACCTTCTGAGAAAACAGGCAATTCAAATATTTGTTTGATACATATTTGATGCTTTCCATTCCAGGGTGAGGGGAAAATAAGAGACTTGATCACCTCTAGAAGAATCAATGTGATTTCTTGGGGAAAGGTGACAGTGTGTATTCCCTGCTTGAGAAAATATCACAGGCCTATCAATTTTCACAATGCCTACCACACAATTCCTACATTAAGACAACTCCCACACAGCTTTAAAACCAATCTGATGGGTATGTAGACTCACTTTCAGTGACTTAGCAAGCTGAGCCACAGCCAGGGGCTGGTGTAAACTGTGCTGCCACTAACCACGAGAGCACAGTAAAGGATGGAGAGGCTAATCCCATGCTTTGCTACTGCCTTTATAATGTGGGACCTGAAAAAACTGCCACAGCCAAGATTCAGCACATCCAGAATAGTACACTAGGGAATGACCGTGCACCTTCCAAACTTCCATAGGGACCAAAGGTCACGCCGGAACTAGAGTGCCCGCCACCAACAGGTAATAGGGTCTCCCTTGTATCAGGTCAGTCTGGGTCAATGAATGAGTAGAATGGCCCAGCCTTCAGCAAGGTAAGAGGTCTGACCTAAGATGCTCTCAGGCCTGCTGAATTGGACTATAGCTCCAGACCCAGGAGTGCCATCCTGGGGCCAATTTTTTGCTCTTGTTGTTCTATAAACTAAGTCATTAAAAATAAATAAAGCCCTCAAAAGTATCAATAACCTTTTCCATAAAGACAAAATCTCTATCTGGGGAAAAAAAAAAAGATAGCATGAAAGTTCAAGATACCCAAGACTTACCCTGCTATTCCCAAAAAACCTCGCAATGGCAATACTCCCCAAATGACACCTAGGACCACAGCAATGATCTGTCGGAACCAGTAGATCACATCTAAAAATTCATCCTGTAGAAGAAAGAATGTGTGCATTATTTAGTGGGTGGCACAGAAAAGCCTATTATGATAGGTGAGGAACAGAAGAGCTTTCTGCTAAGTACATCTTCCAGGGGCTCTCTCTCCTCTCCCTCCCCAATCCCCCAGGGCCCCCAAAGCAGTGGTTTGTGATTCTCCCATATCCACCTCTTCTTTTAATGAAAATAGGGTAAATATATATACATATCTAATTATCTTAAGTGATAACTTCAGGGCCTGTGCTCTGAATAAACATTTTAGAGAAATAATTTTTAATATGCTATATAAATGAAATTGCTCGTGATGAAAGGACTATATTATTAATTGTGCTACTGATCACAGATAACTCTTACCTGATCTAGGGAGACCTAGATCACAGGCTATCCACAGGCAGAAGGGCTATTAACTACTAAGCATTGTTTTCCTGCACACAGAAATTTTGAGTAAGTCACAGAAGAGAGGAAGGATTAGAAACAAAAATGCCAGAGACAGGTGAGCATATCTAAACTTCATACAAAGAAGGCTCAGGTTTCACACCTGCCCCAGATTGCAGAAACCAGTCCTTACACAAGGGAAGAAAGAAATGACACAGCAGATCTGAGACCGCAGGCTTTACAGGAGTTGGGGCAGGGCTGGGGGCAGGACAAGGGCACCTTCAGGAAGTGCCTCCCGTCCCCCTCTAGGGGGCTCCAGAAGGAAAACTCACTAGCTGTGCAGAAAGCAAGCAAAGGAGTGCAAGTACAAAATTCTTTTTTAGATCCCCTGGAATCAAGCTGCTCATCCCTTCCAGATCAAGAAGCAGAGCTGGGGAGAGCTCACACCCAGACCTTCTGAATGTGTGTGACCAGTGAGGCTATCCTGAAGCCCTAACCATTTCTTACACCGTTGATGGTGCCTCTCCTCTGAGACAACATGCCGGGGAAAGGGTCTCAGTCTCACCTCTCAACTCTCTCACTGAAATATTCAGCCTCTCTCACTCGACAATAAAGCGCTGGCAGGCCACCATTACTGCACCTCAGGATAAGCTAAACGCTTTAATGCATCACGAGACCCCACTCCTCAGCTCTGAAAACTGAGGTAAGGCACAGGGAGCACCTGGCACATACACGGTGTCCAGCAAGAGCCTGTTCCATCCCTGTTCCTGCTAACAACAGTAAGTAGCTCATTCCGAGACGATGTTATTTATGAGCCTACTGGAAGTAAAAGGCGGAGTTCGAATAGAATTCAGCTCGCTCTCGCCGTTCAGACACACGCTCTGCCCCGCGCGTGACCACTGCTCTAGCCCCTCCTCGGGGCTTCCCGCGTGAAACAGGCGGCTTCACCCTCAGGCCACTCCGCGGTGAGCCTCGACACCCTCGGGCCACCCGCCCCACCACCCTGAACACTCGGACGAGGGCAGGATCGGACCCGTCCTTCCGTGCCCCGCTTCCTTGAACCACGCCCTCGCCAGATCCCACCGCACCTTGTCCTCCCAGGCCGCGTCGCTCCGCAGCACCTTGCTCCAGACAGAGACTTTGAGGGCCCCGTTGGCCAGCTGCGGCTGAGGCGGCTCCTCCTTCCGCCGCCCGCCGCTCATCCTCCCGTCGCGCCGCCCGGGCTGGGCCTAGGGCGCGCGGGTTAAGCCAAAAAGAGTCGGGAGTCTGGGGTCGCGAATCACAGTGCACAAGGCGGCGGCGGCAACAAGCTCAGCGGTGCGATCTGTGGCGCGCTGCCGCTGTCCTCGCTTGGCCAAGCAGCCGGGCTCTGCTCTATCGGCCGAGACCAGGTGCTGCGGAAGGAGGAGTAACGCAGCGCCTTGCGTCCTCCCGACGACGTGCCCACGCAGCCAATCGGCAGCCGCATGGTCATCGGCGCTGCGCAAGCGCGCTACGCATGACGGAAGTGACGATAGGCCTCTGTCAGCCGTGCGGTAGGGTGAGAAGGAAGGGACAATCTTGGTGTGTTTGGACGGCGACCTGAGCGCTAGAGGGCGCACTGGAGACCAAAGAACCACGTCTGAGGGGAAAGCGGAGGTAAAAGTGAGCAGTAGAGTCCGCCACAGCTTTCCCTTTCAGCATCCGCGCAGGTCGCGGCCATGCCTTTCCTGAGGCAGCCTTTCGAACCCAAGCCATTGCTCAGAGCCTCAAGCTGCCCTTCAGAATTTGGCTCCTGCTCTTTTTCTCTCCTAACCTAGCAAGTGCCGTAGAACCTAGTAACTTCTTGCCTGGACCCGTCTTTAGTCAAAAGTGAGCCCAGAGACCCAAGGAGTGGAAATCATTTTCTGAGGCTATCTAGCAAGTTGGAACCAGCTGAGGACGTGCGGGCCGGGGGGTGGGGGGCGGAAGCGGATACCGCACTCTTGGAGCTGCTAGGGTGTCTGCGCATTCATCAATTGTGTGGTGCTCACTGTGCTAGGTCGGTGGTTCAAAAGTGTGTTTGCCAGCCCGCTTCCTGCAGCAGCTGCCTCACCTGGAGACGTGGTTAGAGTTGAAAATTCTTGGACGCCATCCCAGACCTACTGAATCAGAAAGTCTGGGGGTGGGGCCGGTAATCAGTGTTTTAATAAGTTCTCCGTGTGTTGCCATGCGCACTGTGCTACCTAATAAGTTGAGGCCAAGGAACACCATTTGTGTGGTGGGTTTATAGAGGCAGAGTAACTTGCCCAAACTAGTGCCTGGGTCTGTCTGACTTCAAAATCTGTGCTCTACCTTTAAGCTTTAAGCCTTAAAGAATATCAGTAAGGTCCATAATCCTTTGCATATCTGTCAACACCTGTACTTTTCCACTTTAGGTGAGCAACACAATCTATGACATTTTCAGAGTACCGTAACCACCACCAACCCCCAAGATGCTATTTCAGTAGGTGAAGTGAGGCTGGACCCCAAAGGTGATAGGTGCACATTGCAACAGACATTACCCCGTCTGGTCCTTGTGGGAGGGCCATATTCCTGACAGAGTTTCATGGCTCTTGTACTCTTCAGCCTTGGCTGTTTTTTGGACCAGTTTCCCTCTCATATGCAAAACTGCAGCAAAACCTCACCAGCTCACTCCAGTATGCAAGTGTGTCATTGGTATAAAACCTCTTTTACAGACTTCCTGGTGGCATTCAGACAAACCGATTATGCTATCATAGAATACTGGAAGAATACCTAACCCATTGTCAAAGAAAGAAAATGGTAAGTTTTCACTGCATTGGCTCTGGGGATAAAGGTTTTTCATGGGGAATCTGATCTGCGGGCTAGAGAAGACAGAGCTCTAAAGAAAGAGTAAGTTTAAGAAAGGAAGAGGAGAGGGCATTTTGGGGGTAAATGAAACCAATGATAAGAAGTAAAACCACAAGTTAGGGAATGAGGAGGGGCATCATGCTGCATTTGTTTTTACGCGTAGGGTGGGGGAAGTCACGGAAAGGATTTGAGTAGGGGACACTTCGCTGTTCAGATTTTCATGTTAGCAAGATCACTCTGGCCGCTGTTTGGAGGACCTGATCAGAGTTGGGGACTAGTTTAACACTTTGTGGTCCGCTCACGTATTAGTACATGTTTTTTGTCACCAGTATCAGGTGGCCGCTCACGTATTATTACGTGTTCATTTATCTCCGGTTTTTCATGCCACGGTGGATATATTTGGAACTATTAGGAGCTATTTCTTTGATCAGTCTAGAAGCTTTACACATCGTTTTGGTGAAAGTGTAAGGTGTTTTATGAGAGATACTACAGTTTTTTTAATATCCAATAGTTCAGGAGTTGTGTGTGTTTTATTGAATGCTTATACCATTCATGTGGTGGCACAGAAAATGGCCGGCCCCAAGGGCTGGTAAATTTAAAGGGCACCAGCGCACAAAGTGTTAAAGTTATTCAGATGAGAGTTGGTAGGGACACTGAAGATGGAGAAAATTGGAGGGAAAAAAACAGTTCATTTTTTTTAATTGCTGTGAAATACACTTAAAAAAAGATTTACTTATTTGTGCATACAAGATCTGGGGTGTAGGCCAGAGGTGTGGGGTGGTAAGAGGGTTCACCAGAGACAGTGAGGAGCAGAACAGGTGGATCTACTGAAATACACTGCTGAGGGCCAGAAGTCTGCTGCACATTGTGGGAAGCTCCCTGGCTGGGGATCAAACTCATGCTGCAGTGGCTGAGAATAGCTTCAGAGTGCTGAGACTTAACCCCTTGTGCCACCACAGAGGCCCCTGAAATACTCAACTTTTTAAGTGTTCAGTTCAGTGGCACACTCTGTTGTGCATCTCTCACCACTGACCATTTTCAGAGCCTTTTCATGTTGCAGCACTGAAACTCTGTACCTATTAAGCTGTTAACTCGCCCTTCTCTCATGTCCCCCTTCAATGTCCACCCCAGCCCCTAACCCCTGGCAGCTACCATTCTGCTGTGTCTCTGAATTTGACTGAGTGCCTCATACTGTTACGGACTGCCTGCTCAGCTCCACCTCCCTTGAGTGGGGCAGGGAACCTGGAACCTCCCCGTTTCCTGGGGACCACCGTGTTAGAATATGAGCGGGATCACAATGCTGTCCTTTCCTGGTTGTTTTTTTCCACTTAGCATACTGCCTTCCAGGGTTCACTGATGTGTCAGAATTTCCTTCCTTTTTCAGACTGAATAATAATGTCGTTAAATGTATGTTAAATGTCCTTTGTATTACATGCAACATTTTGTTTATCCATTCATCCACTGAGGGACTGTGGTCTGCTTCCACCTCTGTGTTGTGAAAAATATCACCGTGAACATCGGGACGCAAACGGCCGTCGTGTCTCTGCTTTCAGTTCACCTAGATGTGGAACTGTTGGATCATATGATGATTCTATTTTTTATTTTTTGAGGAACTGCTGTACAGTTTTCCGTAGTGACTGCATTTCCCTAATGATTAGTGATGTTGACTGTCTTTTTCATGTGCTTATTGGCCATTTGTATATCTTCTTTGGAGAAATGTCTGTTACAGGTCTTTGCCCATATTTGAGTCTGGCCATTTGGATATTTTTTCTCTTTTTTTTTTTTTAACTTGAGGCTAACATTGATTTCAACCTTATGTATGATTTAGAGGAATAGGCTCTCCCCCTTCAGGTGTTGTTACCACACCACACCCCGCCACCAAAGCACCCATAATCCTCCTCCATAGTCCATTTGTTCCTACCCCACTTCCCCCTCCCCCCACCCCTGCCTCAGTTCTACAGTCAGATTCCTCAGGTTTGTTATTGGTTTAGCTTTATTTGACCCTTTGGTTTTTTTCTATTATTTGGATTTTTTCATTGAGTTTTTAAGAGTTGTAGATATTAATCTGGATATTAATCCCTTTTCATATACATAATTTGCAATATTTTCTCCTGTTCTGTGGGTTCCTTTTTACCCTGTGATGTCCTTTAAAAAATAATGTTCAAAATTGAAGTAACGTGGCCTGTTTCAGCTGTGCATCTTCATATATCAGCGCTCATTAAGCTAACCACGGAAAATTCAATTCTGTCATTTGCCATACACTTGACCCCATTTATCCAGTTAATCTTCCATCTTCCACTTTCCCTCTGATAACCTCTGATTTGGTCTTATAGTCTGAAGGTTTATTTTTGTTTTATTTAATTTTTTTTTCCTTTTTTTCTTTTTAATTTTTTTTTCCATTTTTTTTATTGTTATTTATGTCTTTTACATTTTGTTGTTTTATTTAATTAATTTGCTTTTCTTTACCACACATGAGTGAAATCATATGATGGCTGTCTTTTTCTGACCAATTTATTTCACTAAGTGTCATATCCTTTAGGTGTATCCATGTTGTTGCAAATAGCGGGATTTCATTTTTTTCTGTTTTTTTTTTTAATAGCAGAGTAGTATTCCATTGAGTAAATATACCATATCTTCTTGAACCAGTCTTTGTTTATGGGTGTATAGGTCGTTTCCAGCTGTTAGCGATTGTAAATAATGCTACAATGAACATGGGGGTGCATATTATAATAACTCTTTGAATTAGTGTTTTTGCATTCTTCAGATGAATGCTAGAAGTGGGATAACTAGATTGTATGGAATTTCTATTTTTGAATTTTTTGAGGAATTTCCACACTGCTTTCCGTAATAGCTGCACCAATTGACATTCCTCCCAACAATGTATTCCACATCCTCTCCAACACGCTTGTTTTTGTTTTTTATAAGGTGGCGATTCTCACAGGTGTGAGGTAATGTTTCATTGTTTTGATTTACATTTCCTTGAAAGTAAGAGATGATGAACATCTTTTCATGTGCCAGTTGACCATCTGTAAGTCTTTGGAGAAATGTCTTTTCAGATCCTCTGCCCATTTTTTTATCAGGTTCATTTTTCTTTTGTTGAGTCTTATGTGTCTTTTCTATATTTTGAATATTAACTCCTTGTCATAGTGTGATTTGCAGATATTTTGTCCTGTCAGTAGGATGAAAACTTTTTCAATTTAATGGTAGCTCCTTTCACTGTGCATAAAATGTAATCCCATTTGTTTGTTTTTGTTTCTCTTAGCTGTTGGAGTTGAGTTCCCAAAGGTATTCCTAAGACAGATTTTGAGGCTCATATCCCTATGTTTTCCTCTAAGTGTTTTATAGTTTCAGGTCTTACATGCAGTTCTTTTTTTAAAAAATTTATTTATTGGTGTGTTGTGGGGGAGGGAAGGGGGTTAGAGGATTCACCAGAGACAGAGTGGGGAGAAGAACAGGCGGACTGACTGAAATACACTGCTGAGGGGAGCAGCAGGCGAGACAGCAGAGGTCTGCTGCGCCATATGTGGCTCCCTGGCCAGGGATCGAACTCAGGCCATAAGCGCTGAGACTTAACCCCTAGGCTACCAGGGAGGCCCTCTTACATGCAAGTTTTAATCCATTTTGAATTAATTTTTGCATATAGTGTTAAGAGGGTGATCTAGTTCATTCTCTTGCTTGTGACTGTCTAGTTTTCCCAACACCATTTATGGAAGAGACTTTCCTCCCTTCATTGTGCACTCTTGGATCCTTTGTTGTAAATCAGTTGTCCATATAAAGTCCTATGATGCATGAAAGTTTTCACTTCCATGAAGTTTGTCTATTTTTTGGTTAGTGTTGCCATGCCTTTTGATGTCACACGCAAGAAATCATTGCCACATTCAATATTACAGTGTTTTCCCTTTTTCCTTCTTATGTTTAGGTCTTTGCTACACTTTAAGTTAGTTTAATATGGTGTTATATTAGGGGCCAACATTCTTTAACATGTGGATATCCAGTATTCCTACTACCATTTGTTAAGAAGACTGTTCTTTCCCCATTGAATGGTCTTGTCACCCTTGTTAAAGTATATATGATCAATATGTGAGTGTTTATTTCTGAACTTTCTTCCATTTCTTTGGTCTCTGTGTCTGTCTTTATGTCAATAGTGCATTGTTTCGATAACTATAGCTTTGTATTACATCTTGAAATCAGTAAATGTGAGTCTTACAACTTTGTTCTTTTTAAAGATTGTTTGATTATTGAAGTTCCTTAAAACTCCATATAAATTTTTTTTTTAAGATTTATTTTTTATTTATACATACAAGCTGGGGCACAGGCCAGAGGCATGGGGCGGCGAGAGGGTTCACCAGAGACAGAGTGGGAAGCAGAACAGGCAGATCAGAAATACACTGCTGAGGGGAGCAGCGGGTGCGAGGCAGGAGAGGTCTGCTGCACCATGTGGGATTCTCCCCGGCTGGGCGTCGAACTCGCGTCGCCGCTGCCAACAGCTCCACAGCTCCACAGCGCAGCGCTTAACCGCTGCGCCACCGGGGAGGCCCTCCATATAAATTTTAAGATCGGTTTTTCTATATCTACGAAGACAGTCATTGAGGTTTTGATACAGGGCAAAATGGGGCTTTAAAGTTTGGCCAAAGGCAGTGCCCAAATTGCTTACCAGTCACTATCTTGGTTCTGCACCCGCGTGCACAATTGCAAGACTACTCAGGCTTAGGGAACAATGACAGTGGGATTTATTTAACAAACAGGGAAAAGCAAAGAATTACTGAAGTCAACAAATGGCCGTTTACCTTACTTAAAGCAATGTCCAGTCCTTTAAGTCACAGAAAATTAACAAAGGTGGCGTCTTCCCGCCACTGCTGATGTGGAGGTCCTTGTCCAAACAATAAGCCATATTTCCACAACGGCATCTTCCTGCTTCTGCAAACACGCAACAGCCAGAGAGTAGACCACGTTCCAACTCACAAGGACAACACAGAACACAACTGGAGATGCTCCCGGAACTGCCACGGTGCCCTGGCACAGCACCAGGCCAACAACACTGCAAACAGCAACTACAGCGGCCAGACGGCCCAACAGACTGCACTCGCGTATTCTAGGAAGGCGCCTGCTTTGGGCCTCTGCCTTCTCCCTTCAGCTGCAGTAAAGACAAAACTGGGAGCAGTTTCCGTCACTCGGCTACTTGCAAAGCCTCCAAGTTGCTGGCCCCAAAGTCACTGAAGATTCCAAAAACGCTCAATCTATATCCCGGTGGCTCAAAACTTCTGACATCTGATTTCCAAACTCTCAGTTTTGGCAGCTACATTTTCTGTCGCTTCTTTTTCTACATCTTGGCAATTGCTTCCTCTATTCCTTCAGCATGGCAACCACCTCTTCCATTCCTACATCATGGCGACTGAATTCCCCTTCTCCTTCAGTCCCTTTTTTATCTCATCAGACTCTTCACCCCAAACTGTAAACTTAGCATTTTCCCTGGGGCTATTCATTCTCATCAGCAAACCCCCTTCAGGGGGCACTACCTTTACCAGACTTACAGTTTTGATAGAGATTGCAATAGTTATGCAGATTAGTTGAGTAGTTTTACCATCTTAAATATGTCCTCTTCAGGTTCACAAACAGGAGGAATCATTTCACTTAATTGTATTTTCATTTCTTTCAGTGATGTTTTGTAGTTCTTTGCATGTAAGTCTTTCACTTCTTTGGTTAATTCCTAAGTATTTTATTCTTTTTGGTGTGATTGTAAACGGAATTGTTCCCTTAATTTCATTTTCACATTGCACATTATTAGGGTATACAAACAACTGATTTTTATGTGTTGACTTCGTATCCTGCAACTTCGTAGAATTCATGTATTAGTTCAAAGGTTTTTTTGTAGTCTTTCAGATTCTATATATGTGATCATATTATCTGCAGATAACTTTATTCCTAAAAAAGGAATTAATTATGTATATACTATATTATGTTGTGAAGCTCTGTCCTTCACTCTGAGACTCATTAAGTTTGTGTTTACATGGGAGGAGAGAGAGGGTGTCACTGAAAGTTATATGTGCAGGGGTTCTCAGATCCTGCCATCCAACCCAAGGTCACACCAGTTAAGAGATTCAACAGGCATCTGTAACCTGATCTGTACTCCTCTTAGCTTTCTAGGAGCAGACAAAACCAAGCTGGAGCTAGCTTGGCGAACCCTTGACTACAACGTATTTCTGGGATTGAGACTTGTTCCCTTCCTATTTTCACCCAAGACTTTCCTTATCTTAGGTAGTGGGGAATCTGCATAGCCCCCAGTGCATCCATCTGGCTAGAATAAACATCCTGGGTGGTCCAAGAGAGAGAGAAGCTTGATGAAGAGTCAATTTTGGATGTGGGACAAATTTTCCTTTGTGAAGTTGGGCTTTTAAGCCAATTAAACACACGATTTCAGCCTTGGGATTCCGTATGTCCTCCCAGCTGAATGGCCCTATGCCACTGCCAGCTACTCGTAGTAGGGAGTTTGGAGGGGAAGGCATGCTCTGAGGGGCTAAGACTGTACCCCAGACAGATGGATGAATCACAGATATCAGGAGTCGTGGGGGCAAACATAAGCTGTTATTGAAGGTCTGAATTTGTGTTTGGCCATCTTGTCAAATGTCTTACTAGCACTGCCTGAGCCTTTAATAGGTGTCACTTGTGCTAAATGTTCTACATTTTTTTCCTTCAAAAACTGGCTGGACTCTTAACTGCTTCACTAAACTCCTTTTATCTTTATTTAAAAATTTTCCAGTATAGGTTACATATGTCATTAAAATGACAATCTCTGGACTACACTTGACCTTTAGGCCAACATAGATTCCTGGAGACCAAAAGGCGAAATCAAGTGGTGCAGTGGGGATTTTTGGAAAGATGAGGGGCTGTCTTCCCAAACCATCATTTTCCTGGTAAGACAGTATCTCGATTATAAATCAAGAGGTCCCTAGAGCAATAGCATTAAAATCTCCTGGGTACAAATTTCGGAGGTCTGGGGATTTGTTCTTTCATAAATTCTTCTGCTGATCTGGATGCATATTAAGGCATGAGAATTACTTCTCAAGAATTAGTTCTTGTTCTGGCATCTGAAAGCTATGTGGTACAAGACAGTCATTTCAACTGTTCTGTTTTTCTCTGTCTTATGCTGAGAGGTCAGAAAATAAGAATTAAGAGTAACAGTAATCTGTGGATTTCATTCTCCTAAGAGGTGACTTTAACGGTTTACATTTTGTTGACAAGGAAACTGAAGCTTGGCGTGTTGAATTAACTTGCCTGTGGTCACTTCAGCCAATTGACAGAGCCGGAATTTGAATCCAGGTTCAGGTCATAAAGTGCTTTGGAAAACTGGCAACACAGAGAGCAGTGACGGTCACTGTTTCCTCATCCCCAGAGTGCGCTTTATTTGCTGCTGCTCCAGTGAGGCTAAGGCAGTAAGGTTGCGGCTACGCCCAGGCCAACTTGGCCCCTGCCCTCTGAGTTTTCACATTAGCAGCTGGCACACTAGTGTTCTTTCAAGATGCAGAGTCTGAGGACTCCCACCCTAGGTTCTTGTTCATGGGATGGACTTTTTCCTGCTGGGGTCCACGAAGAAATTGTACTTTGAAAAAGTGGTAAAAGAGGCCTGCCTTGGTCATCACTCTAAAAACATTACCCCCACCCTCATATCTTTTTCTTTTCCTCCTTTTTTACTACCAGACATGGGGTCTAAGTTACATCGATACCCAAGGCATCATCATGGCTCTTGTTAAAAATAGGGGCATAGAGAGGGCATCAGGCAATACATAGCCAACTCAACAGCAGGCGCCCAAGGCCAGGGAGCAGAAACGCATTTAAAGGCCATTCCTAAAGGATAGACTGTTTGGAGAGAGCTGTCCTTAGGCAGCATTCCCAGCTGCAGAGGAGCCCTTGCCACACTACCCAGTCAACTTTCATTCTAGAGCACTTGCTCACGTAGGCCTCATCAGTTTGAAGCCTGGAGCACAAGACACATTTAGTTTCAGTTCTTTGAAAAGTACTCATAAGAAACCCTCTCTTCTGAGACAGTTGAACCATCCAAATCACTTCCCCTTTTAGGGGAATATGAGTATTAATTTTCCGGATGTAAAGTAAGAATGGAGCTTGGTTTGAAGAGCCTCCCAGTGTTCCTACTCTGACAAGTCCTAGGGCCAGTTTGAGTAATACTGACAGTAAGGAGAACAAGTACCTTGGATGGGAAAAGGAACTTATTCAAGGAGAGTCAGCTGTGGGAGAGATTATATTCTCCGTCATGTGTACCAGGGAGAAATCAGGAAGAAGCTGATTTGGTTCCCTAGAAGAAACCTCTAGTTGCTTAGTCAAAGTCACCTTACATAGCTCAAAACCAATAGGTGGTGAACTGCCTAGGTTCACCAGGTTCAAGTTCACTAGGTTCAAGTAAGTTCTGGGCAGAACTCAGGGTGCCTTTCCAACAGAGAGGCTTAATTCACATCCTAGCACCACACTTAATACTGGTGTATGAGGGCACCTCAATTTTTTTGTGTGTACAAAAATGAACAGATAATGAACACTGCACAGATGTAGGCACATAACAAGACCATTTACTGTTGCAGATCTTGATTTTGCCTTGTTTGGGCTAGAATTAAAATGTGTAGTCATTTCATTGTGACAAATTCACCCCACAGCTTAAGCAAAAAGGGGATTTACAGGCTGGTAAATAGGGAAGTCCAGAGTGGTGCTGGTTCTAGGCATGACGAGGGCATCCATCTCCTCTGCTGCTCTCTGGGTGGCTTCGCACAGCCCTGCAGCCATGCTTTTTCCCCACAGGGAGGGGAAGACAAAGTTTCCAGTTCCCTAAGTTTCCTCAAAGCTTGACTGACTAGATCCCAGTGAACTTACTGGCTGGGCTTGGGATGTATTTGCCTCCTGCACGTGTGCAGGGACATGGAATGGTGTTAAGGCCAAGAAAGTAAGGAAGCAGGCGGTGTAACACTTCAGCTGGCCACCAGTGGGGAAAGAGCTAGTGCAGCGCAAGAACTCAGCAACTGCCCTGTGCCCAGGTGTTGGCATCTGGGATCACTGTCGATCAATGAAGAACTGTTTCTGCTTTAAAAAATAAACAAACCAAAAACCAAAAACAACTTTATTTGACAAAAGACAAAAACAGTTATTTACAGTAGTTTTTTGCTCAAATAATTCAACGGGATAACTGTGCTTCTCCAGGTTTATCTCTCAACCAAACCAAGCAGAGGCTGCCCTAGCACCAGCCTGCCCATCTTGCATAAGGGGGGAATGCCAACCAGAATTCAGCAGCATGGCTCCCTCACCCCTCACCCCCTCCACAGCTCAGTGCACTGTCGGAAGGGAAAGTCCCACCCCAGCCTGGCATAATTCCAGTTTCCCATTACAAGCAACTTGCAACAGTCACCAGACGAGGGCTCACAGATGGGTGGGACAGAAGAAACTGGACAGACAGTTGCTTCAACTGTGAAGCTGCCTTGGCCACTCTTCCCCAGCTGGGCCTCAGGAGGGTGAGGATCCCTGATCCCCCTGGGGCATGCATGGAAAGGGCACAAGAGGAAGCAGCTGGGGGAGGCAATGAGAGAGCCTAAGAAACTTGCTCAGAGAGCAAAGCTCCCTCTCCTTAAATGACCGATCCCCATTCCCACAGGAATGGGTGGGCCAAGTCACTAAGTGGGGAGCTTCCCTGAAGCCTTCAGGGATCATCCCAGAGAGGGCAGAACACATGTTGCTGCTTTTCTCCCACCCAAGTCAGTCAACACCAGGAACCTCCCCTTGTGCCCAACCTGGCAGCTTATGAGACTACAGGCTGGGGATCCTGACCTGTCTTTTGGTCCAGCAATGATGTTACTCAGAACAAAAATGTTTTGGCTAGTAAAAACCTAGGATTAGTGTTTCTTAGGATATATAAAGATGGGGTATATTGCTGTTTAACATTTTCAGCAAAGTAAGAAATGGAGGGGAGAATAAGAACAACTGTGATCAGTTTCACTGTGGACTTCAGGGCAAGGGCCTGAACAACTCCAATTTAAAGAAAGGTGCAACACAAAGACAGCAAACAGGCTTCATTACGCGATTTCCAGCCCCAGCTTCCTCTAAAGGCAGATCCTCACCAAATGGGGGCACTCTTCCCTGTTTTCTCTAGGAATCATTGCCTGCCACCAGCCTGGGAAAAGTAGCTAAAAGCTTGAGTCAACTAAAAGGGCTTCCCGACCAGTAGATGGCTCACTCCTCTCCAAGCAGGAGCTACGGGCAGTCTTTGACATTCTGTCCCCACTAATCCAAGTTCCTAAAGGAATTCAAAACTCAGGCTGCAGGGCAAAGCTTTCAAAAATAAAGAAGGGAAAAACATAAAAGAGAAAAAAACCCACTGCCTCAGTCTAGCTCACTTCCCCCACCCCCCCCAAAATACAGTAAAAACAAAAATTAAAAAAGCAAACAACTCTGGTTTATCATCCTTCTCTGCTCTGCACCTAGGTTTGGTCAGATTCTGTTGAATCCTCACCACGCCGTAGCTTTATCCCCTTTCTGTGCCTGATACAGAAAAGCCAAAGCCCACACAATTTTTTTTCTCCTTTCTCTTTTTGGTAAACCAAACCAACAAAGAAACAACTATTTGGAGTTTTGCAGAGATTCAGCTGGTCCCCAAAGTAAAAGTACTTCTTCCTCCTAAAACAATCACCAATTGCAGTGGTGGATCATTCCCAGTTCATCAGACTCCACACGACATGCTTATTCCCCACACCTGGCCTAACAACTCCCACTGATGCAAACCACAGCAAAATGGGAAAAAACACAAAGTTTAGTGAAAACCTAACCAACTGGAGTCAGTACTGTTACATCTGCTAAGTTCCTCTTTTGATCACACTCATGTACTTGGAACATCCACACTTGGCTTAACAAAAAAAGGCCCAGCTCGGGCAAATTGGACCCAGCATAGGTCTGAACCTGACAGCTTTCCTATGCCCAGCCCAGAAAAGCAGGCTGAAACAAAGGTGTCCTGGGGAAGTGTCTGGAGAAGCAGCAGCAGCACCATGCCTGTCTCCGATCTCTTGGTTTCACCACTGAGGAAGCCTGGAGAAACGGGAGAGTAAGCAGAGGAGGGGTCCCCGTCACAGTGCAGTGACACCAGCTGGCGTCCTCCTGCTGAAGGCCTCTGGACAGAGGAGATGATCCCGACGTTTGGCAGTGATCCAAAGAAAACCCTCTGTATGAAAGGGAACCAAAACGGAAACCCAGGACAGCTGGCTCAAGCCTCAAGCACCCCTGTTGACAGAGGCCTACTTGGGGTTTTCAGAGACTAAGGGGATGGGGGTGTGCAGTAACGGGGGCGATGGGTCCTGCTGCTTCTGAAGCTCCATCTCAGCAGCCCTCTGTAGTGCCACCTCCACCAGCAGCTGGAAGCTACTGAAGTCGTCCTTGTCCTGCTCTGGGGGTGTGGGCGGAGGCGTGTTGAAGAGTCCACCTGTGGGGCTTCCAGCTTCAGCCCTGGTCAGCAGGGTGAGTGTGCTACCAGGGGTCACCAGGGACTTGGGGGGCTCCAGGTCCCCTGGTGGGAAAGAAGCAGCAGGCTTTTCCCCTTGGCCTGAGTGGAGCGGCATGGAGCACACGGACAAGGAGAGCACATTGGTGGGTGCTGGTACCGACATAGCCAGCACTGAGGGGCTGCTGCCGCGGGGGAGGGCCACATCTGAGGCCTTACCCCCTCGGCGGGAAATGGTGAATTGATTGGGGTCTTTGCCGTCCTTCCGAAGCATGTCTGGGAGAAGTCGCCGCCGAGCGTTGATGAACCAGTTACATATCTAGAGTGAGCATACGAGACCAATCAGTTCACTCAATGAAAAACAGCTATGAAGCACCTATGTACAGGCTCCGGGAACACAGCTGCAAAACAGACACAATCCGAGGCCTGAGAGATTCACGTTGGGAAGAGAGTTAAGAAGTATACACAACTGAATATAAAATTATAACTGATTCAGCCACTGGAGGGAAGATACAATGGTGCTTTTGGAAACAGTAGTGGGAAGACTCGGGGCAGTCTTAAGGAAATGGCTTGTTAAGTTGAGATCTGAAGGATTAGTAGTTAGGTAGGAGGTGGAAAGGGAGCAGAGCCTTTGATTTAGAGGGATCAAAGGCCCTGTGGCAGGTGGTAGCAGAATGCCCATGAAGAACTCCGAGAATGCAGGCCTATATGGCTGGCCCTATATGGGGTTCAGAGTGGCAGCCAGAGACTACCTCTTCTGGTGGGGACCTGGTGGTTTATCCTAAGGGTAATGGAAGCTATAGGAGGGTTTCAAGCAAAGGAGTGACTTGCTGTGCGGAACAGAGGGTACAAGCAGGGAGGAAGGTTATTAGTTCAAGGTACATGATGAGATGACAAATATTTGATCTTTTTTGGAAACTGGAAATGACAGGACCTGGTGCCCAGGTAGATACAGGTATATGAAGGAGGAGGGAGGTGGTGACAAGGGTGGTTCACTCCTAAATTTCTAGAGCGGAATTTTGGTGCACTCAAAGTGGGGGGAGGGGGAGAGGGAGAGAAGAAAAGCTACAAAGCACCAAAGGGCTATAAGGTAGAAGAAAAACTGTTTGCAAGTAAATCCAGGATCTACCTGAATGTGCATTCAAACCAACATTTTTTTCCTATGTGCTGCTGAGAAAGCTACCATTATCCTTAACCCTATTCCTGTCTAGCTGGTTGAGTTTTTTCTCCTGAGATTTATATGTAATATCAAGTAAATATTAAACCAATTTAGTTATTTCAATATTTGCTTTTTAAAAAAAGATTTATTTATGCATACAAGAGCTAGGGTGCAGGCCAGAGATGTGAGGGGTGGGAGGATTCGAGACAGTGGGGAACAGAACAAGCAGATTGACTGAAATACATTGCTGAGGGGAGCAGCGGGCGAGACAGGAGAGATCTGCTGTGCCATGTGGGATAGCTCCCTGGCTGGGGATTGAACTTGTGCTGCAGTGGCTGCTGATAGCTTCATAGTGCTGAAACTTAACCCCTTACGCCACCAGGGAGGTCTCCCCAATTTAGTTATTTCAAACAAAACAAAACCCTTACAATATCATGAGAATTTAAATATTCTTGGTAATTTACAGATTTGAAACGAAGTCCTTTGCTCAAAGATGAGTGCATCTGGACCGTTAACCCACTAAATTATTGTCTTTGAATATCAAGAAACCAAAGACAAAAGATGACATTTTGAAAAGGAAAATGATAGTTTCAAAGCAAAATGGAATTTTCAAAAGCATAGAAATTTTCTAAAACGGCAAGTAGAAAGGCTAAGTACATGAAAAAAGACTGTGCATCTAACTAAACAAAGTTGAAAAACAAACAATTCTTCAATTAGATACAGACCTAAAATGAAGCTATACAGATTTTAAGAATTACAACTACTAATTAGTTTATTTATTTACTTTTTAAAAAAAGATTTATTTATGTATGCAAGCTGGAGTATAGACCAGAGGTGGGGGGCGGGGAGAGGGTTCACCAGAGACAGAGTGGGGAGCAGAACAGGCAGATTGATGGAAACACACTGCTGAGGGGAGCAGCGGGCAAGGCAGGAGAGGTCTGCTGCGCCATGTGGGACTCTCCCCCCACGTGGGAATATCTGCGGCAGGGCCTCTAACTAGCTCCACAGCGCAGTGCCCAGCCGCTGCACCACCGGGGAGGCCCCTACTAATTAGTTTATACCTAAATAATTAAGTGTACCTAATTAAAGGAAACTTTCTACTCTTCTTCATACATACATACAAATATATATATACACACACGTATATATAAACATATACACATGTCCATAGGTACACATACTTCCTAACATATGTCCAACAAAAAATGGTATCACTTTCAAGATATATAACATAAAGCAAAATACTTTTTATAAGCAACTTTTTAAAAAAAACCTGCTTCATTCATTGGAATTTATTTTCTTTCTTTTTTTTTTTAAAGATTTATTTATTTATGCATACAAGCTGGGGTACAGGCCAGAGGCATGGGTGGCGAGAGGATTCAGCAGAGACAGAGTGGGGAGCAGAACAGGCAGATTTACAGAAACACACTGCTGAGGGGAGCAGCGGATGAGGCAGGAGAGGTCTGCTGCACCATGTGGGAATCTCCCCGGCCGGGCGTTGAACTTGTGGCTGGGCGTCAAACTTGCGTCGCCGCTGCCTAGCCTCTGCTGACAGCTCCACAGCGCAGCGCCTAACCGTGGAGGCCCTTATAAGCAATTTTTCTTAAGGGGGGTGGGGGCGTAGCTGATTGCTCAGATCAATCTTTTTGGATAATACAGACGGCATGAAATAAGTGGTATGCTGCAAAATCTAGACAGGTCTGGACTCTTTTAAGAGTTACCAGCTTCAGGCCTCTCTGATGGCACAACGGGTTAAGTCTCAGCACTATGAAACTATCCGCAGCCACTGCAGCATGAGTTCCATCTCCCGCCAAGGAGCTTCCCACACAGCACAGCAAACCTCTCTTGCCTCGCCTGCAGCTCCCCTCAGCAGTGTACTTCGGTGGATCTGCTTGTTCTGCTCCCCACTTTGTCTCTGGTGAATCCTCTCATCACCCCGCACCTCTGGCCTGCATCCCATTTCTTGTATGCATAAATAAATAAATCTTTAAAGAAAAAAAGTTACCAACTTCATGGCTGTCCAATTTATGGCTCTTCACTGTTGTTTCTTTTTCTAAAATGCAGTGACTTATTTCTATTCTAAAAAACTTCCGTTTGTCTCCTGCTACCTCTAGGATCAAGTCCAGACTCCTGGGCCTCCTCTGTCAGAATCTATCTTTCCAGCCCTTATAGTCTTCTGTGTGAAGATTACTCACTCAAGTTCTATGATTTCCCCCCCATACCTTCATTCCTTTTGTACACCACATTCTTCCTTTCTGGAACGCCTGCTTAATCTGGAGAATAACTATGCCTCTAAATCTTGGCTGCTCTACGGCATTAGTAATAGGGCCAGAGTAGATGACCCTATTCACCTGCAGCTGGTAAAGGGCTTAGAACAATCTCTTTTCACACACAAAGGAATGACACCATGAAGGGAGAGAGGGGTGTTCTGAGTTACCTGAAGAGTATGAATAGTTTCTGCAAGCCTGGTAAAGCAGGCACCTAATTGTGGCATCATTCTTGACAATCCCAAAAGATCAGTCACTCATACTCTTTCCTCTGATTAATTCCTAATAGCCTGGACAGTAGTTTACTTGGGCATTATTTAAAAACAACTACGGGTTAGACTAGAAAAGTTTCTTAAGTTGCATGGTTGGTGTAAGCTCATTAATACAAAACTGTTTTAAAACAACTCTTTCCTTAAATATTCTCCTTCCTCTGCAGTTACTGGAGTGACACCACAGGGGAAAAACTTCCTAATCACTTTCTTGCCAGCTCAGAAGTGGGAGAGATGAAACATTAGGAACTGTGGGGGTGTGCACAGGGTGGGATGTGGGTGTGCCTGGTAGACATGCACACATCCATGCATCTTCTGGATGGAGAATTCACCAATAGCTGCCTTGCAATGAGCATTTGACAATGGCTACAACTTTTCTCCAATATTTACAATGTCCTATGAGTTTCACGAACTGTCATTCCACTGATGAATGTACAGAAAGCTCAGCCTGGAGAAATCAGGCTGAATTCCACTTCCAGCCAGGGATCCCCAAGCCTGGGCCTTTAGAACTGGAAAAGCAGGAGTTGCTCCTCTCTGGATCTTTTGCTGAGGTTGTCACTGGCCCCAGAGTCAGCTAATTCTAGTCACTAGAAGTCAAGTTAGTCTTCTCACTTTCCTACTGCTTTCCCTTTCAAGGCTTTGTGCTCGTTCAAATAATACCTACTGTACGCTTACTATGTGCCACCCAGTTCTCAGTGCTGTCGATGCCTTTATGAATTAAACAGACAGGTGCTCTGCGCTGCAGGGCTTAGAGTCCTTTTAGATGTGGGACTGGCAATAAACAAATAGGGTGAACAGTCACCGTAAGTGCCAGGAAGGAAACAGACAGGAATAAAAGGGTAGCATATAAAGATAAGAGAGTCTTCCACAGATAAAAGGTCTAGAAAGGCTGTGACCTACAGGCTAAGAAAGAGCTTATTGTACAGAAGGCTGTGGGAAGAATGTCCTAGATAAAGGGGACAGCAAATACCAAGGTCCTGAGGCAGGAAAGGGTTCATTTAAGGAACTGACAGAAGGGGGAATGGCAGACAATGCACTAAGAAGAGGGATGATCCCACTAGGCCAGAACAGTGTGATAAACTGGTAAAGGGCCACAACAGTGGCATGACCTAAATCTCTCAAGGTCCTCTTGATTTTGTCTTTCGGTTTATCAACAGATACTTACAGAGCATGTACTAGCTGCTGAATGGGGAAGAAAGGACAGGAACCCTTCCCCCACCCTCCATGTACTGGGATGTTGGGAACTGTGTGGGCTGCAGCAATGCCTAACATTCCTCTAATGTTTGCTGAACGGATCAAAGGCCCATTTCTCCAGAGGGCTTCGGTACCAGTTTCTACCCTCTTCTGTCATCTTTCTTGACCCATACCTGGTAGGCCGTTGGATACTGAGGAGTTCTTATGGACTCTGCCTCTATGCAATCACAGGGAAACCACTTGTGATAAGAACTAGTTAGTACCTGGAGGGGCCTCCCTGGTGGCGCAAGGGTTAAAGTCTCAGCGCTAGCTATTATCCTATCGCCAGCCACTGTGGCAAGAGTCTGATGCCCAGCCAGGGAGCTAACCCACATGGCGCAGCAGACCTCTCCTGCCTCGCCCACTGCTCCCCCTCGGTAGTGTATTCAGTAGATCCACCTGTTCTGCTCTCCACTCTGTCTCTGGTGAATCCTCTCACCCGCCTCCGCACCTCTGGCCTACACCCCAGTTCTTGTATGCATTTAAAAAAAAAAAAAGAACTAGTACCTGGTGCTGCACCTACACCCACTACACCCATCCCAAGGATGACACTAGGCACCTGGCCCTGACAGGATGGTAAAGCTCCTGGGCAGGGCAGAGTTGGAATCTTCTTGTGGCCCTTCTCTCCCTCTCCAATCTTGTCTAGAAGGACCTTGCCCCTGAGCTCACTTACACCTCTTCACCTCTACGGTCCTCCCAGTACAAGAGCCCACACACAACAGTAGGCATCAGTGGACACTGGTTGAGCTAAGTCCTGGCTAGAGTTGCAGGAGAGCCCCAAGGAGAGGTTAAGGCTGAATAGCTGGGTGCACCCATGGAAGGGAACTAAGCACCTTTGATACCAGGTATCATATCAGTCATCTCCCTTGCATTATGTTTCATGTGCACCTAAGCCTAGAAGGTGGTGAGCAGGATCCCAAAAATACTGAAGAAAACGTGAAGAGATGAAAGAACTTTCCCAAAGTCACATAGCTTCTGAGAGCAGAGATGAGATTCAAACCCAGGACTCCTGGCAGTTGGGTCCCTACTGCTGTTCTCACTCTATGTCTTACCAAACAGAGCAACAGTAGGGCAGCTGAACAACCATCATACAGTCCTACTAGCAAACGAGTGTGAAACAAAAAGGCGCTATTCTGAACACTTAACATTCATCATTTAATCTTCAGGTTTCGAAACAGGATCTGCGATGAGCTTCGCTTTATTTGAAACGCTGATCAAAGAGTTCCTGAGCAGAGGTTCAGTAACTTGCTCAAGGTCACAGCGCAAAGGCTGGGATCTGACCCAGGCAGCCACCACAGCTAGGAGAAAAGACTGAATAGTCAGTCTGAGAGCTCCTTGCTCAGATGCCATCCCACCATCCTGCAGCTGCAGCTACCTGCGAGAGGAGAGCACTGCATCTCTCCATCTCATCCTGGATCCAGGAGAAACGACCAGGTCACAGTGACCTGGGTCAAGTGGTGCAGCACTAGTGTTGAAAAGCGATCTTGGGGAGGGGTAGCGTGGGCTTCCAGCAGCTGCGTGCTGTGTGGGCACCTAGCGCCTACCTGCACCTCCCACTTTGGCTTCTAATTCTGAGAAGAGAACAACAGACCGCTGCTCCCCCACAGCTGCTCCTCCACACACGCCCCCCGGTCCTCAGAAAACCTGGCAGCTTACTGTCTGTTTAGTCTTCTCATCCGATAGAAATGCACAGCTGAGGGGGGTTGGGCAAGGGCAGGAGGCCTGCCGCACTGTGAGCGCCAGCTGTGATAACGGGCTATCAGGATTTTCTTAGCCCCTTCTGGCTGCCTGACCCATGCCTAAGTCAGGAAAAAAGCATGTGACTTGCTCCCATTCAAGGTCCCTGGGGGTGGTGGTAGGGAGAATGCCAAGGTGAATTCTGTGATTGATGTGGCAAAAGAGGCAGGGTGCCTGAAAGCTTGTCTCTACCATAAAACAGGGCCGTATCTGAAAGGCTGTTGCCTTGTCTTTTTTTTTAAATCAATGGCCGAGATGAAGGACACAGGAGGAATCACTGTGGCACCCCGGAAGCTGAGGAAGGCCATGACCTAAAGCAGGGAGTTGAAGAAGGTGACACACGTGCTTTAATATTAATGTCCCTTTAGATGTGAAAGAGAAAAGTGAAGGCAGGAAGAGACCTTCTCCCAAACATCAGGCATCTCTATTTGTGTTATTACCACCTGCATCAGCTGCTCTTAAGAGGCAGGCTCTATTAGAATCACCTTGGGCAATTTAAAAAGATTGTTAAATAGCTATTTCTCATCTGCTTTATAGATCTAGCTGGGGCAGAGTCAGTAATTTGTATTTTAAATAAGTCCCCTAGAATTCTGTTGTCCAGACTTAGGAACCAATGGCTGAGCCCACAGGTTTAACTTGTCCTTACGAGCAAACCTTGGTGCAAAAAGAGCCTACACAGAAGAACAAGAAAGTCCATACGCAGATGAAAGGCCTTGAGGTGGGGAGACAGAGATTACCCGTGGGAAGAATGAGGAGCAGCTAGTTTTGGAGCCAGAGGAAGGGGAGCAGCTCCCAACTGAAAGGGTTACTTGGGGCCAGGCCACGCCAGCCCTTACCACACTAGCAGGCCACTGAGGCTTCAGCACCGGGCTCCTTTCCTGCCCTGTGCCCCAAACCAGAGGGACTGCTGCCCCCTCCCTCCATCTCCACTCCCTCTCCCAATTCCTTCAGGTCTGTCAGGACTCCATTCAGATGTGGTTTCCTGAAAGAAGCCTTTCCGAACACCACTTAAGTAATTAATTATTTCAAATTCTAATCCTTTAAATGTCTGTCCTCCCTCCCTCCCCCAAAGGCTACCCAGAGGGCAGGGACAGTGAATGTTCTAGCTGTTTTTCTAACAAGGCACTGGGCTTGGCACAGAGTACACCCGCAGTCACATTACAGAGGGCAGGAACCAGGACTGACCCCTCCCAACTAGGCTTACCTCCCTGCCTTCCCCCAACTGGCAGCCCCTCAGAACAGTTAGAACTATTACAGTTTAAATAAAGTGGGCTTAGAGGGTGTCACAGGGTCCTATGAAAATCCCTCACAAATGACTTTTTCTTTTGGCTTTACCCTCCCACTGCCTAGCCCCAGGGTAAGTACCAGCAAACCAGTTAGTTAAATGACTCATTGACTTGCTAATGAGATCGCTTTAGGGCTGGTAGAAGGAGACGATCAAAAGAGATGTCCCCAAGGAGAAGGGAAACACGCCAGAAAAGTGTCCAAGCTTGTTGAAGCCAGGTGACCTACCAGGATGCACCATAATATTCTCTTTTGAGGAGATTTGCAAACGTTCTTAATACAAAATGAAATGAACAAAATTAAATATAAGAAAAAAGAGGTCTCTAGAGACTTAAACCAAAATTTTTGGATTGAGGATCCACTACATTTCCTCTACTTCTGAGGTCTGCCTGTTGACATTTATCTTTCTCTTCCGTCATTTCAACAATTACTTACCGAGCACCTAGCAGATAACAGGCACTCGGGATAGAGTGATATATAAAATAAGACTAGGTCGGCCTCTGTCTTACATGCTTAAGCAGTTGCAGATAGTGTTAAAACGCTCCCAGCAGGTAGAGCACAGGTCTCCCAAGGATGGGAGTCTCCCAGGTCTGGGATGGTGATAGTCTGGCACGGTGATAATCTGGCACGAACATGGGGGGCGGGGTCAGGGAAGGGGTCCTCTATGCAGCTAGGGACAGGTGATGTTACTAGGTTGGCAGCAGTCAGGGAAGGGTTTTAAATAGTGGTGGTAAAGACAAAATAAAATGACCTTTGTGAGGGATATTTAAGAGATTCATGTATAGGAATTGCTGACTGACCAAATGAGCCAAGAAAGAAATGGAGTCGGCTTAGAGAAGTTATCAGTTACAAGTCGGGAAATCTGAGCGCCTGCCAGAAGAGGTGTACGTGTGGCTGCTGACCTTTGGGATCTCGGTACAGTTTCCATCAGGGAGTGCTAGATGGTCCCCGCTGCCCCTGACTCAGTGTGACTCCTGTCAGGGGATGCCTGGATCTAGCCAGTCCGCCCTCGGAGGAGGTCTCCTTTCCAGTAATCTTTGCCCCAGACCTATGTTTCTCTAAAGTGGAAACCACATGTTTTGTTCTAGGGATCCACTAGTTCTCCACATGAATGCTTTAGCTTTTGTTTCCGCTGATCCGAGTGGGACTGGCGCTTGCCCTCTCGCCGGGCCGCAGGCAATCCAGACTCGCTCTACTCCAGAGCCAGCGCCCCTCCCTCATATTGCCCACCAGAGCCCAATCAGCAAAATGCCATCCCATCACTTTACATTAATGCAGGTAGATGGAATCTCACTGGCTCTCTATCACTTTACTTTGGAAAACTGTTTTGTAGTTGTGCATAAGAGCAAAAGCAAGGGGGCTTCCCTGATGGCCTACATCTCAGTGCTATCACTGCTACAGGCTGAGTTCGATCCTGGGCCGGGGGCTGACCCATGTGTGGCGCAGCAGACCTCTACTGCCTCACCCACTGCTCCCCTTAAGGCAGTGTGTTTCAGTCAATCTGCCTGTTCTGCTCCCTACACTGGCTCTGGCAAATCATCTCACTCCTCCAGACCTCTGGCCTCCAACCCAGTTCTATGCAAAAAGAAAAAGAGCAAAAGCAAGTAGTTTTGTACCCAGTTTTATATCTGTGCATACTTAAGTGATGTGATAATTAAAATGACATAAGTGAACATGTTTGAGGAAAAGGGTCCATGAAAAGCCGTTTTTTAAAAGGAGTTGGTACATTACTCAAATATGATAAAGTGTCCCTGACAAAAAGCAGTTCCAATACAGGGTGACAAGCAGTTTGACAGCACAAGGCTGAGGTGTGCTGGAAATAAACAGCAGGGAGTGGAAATAACACAGCCCAGGGAGTCAGAAATGCTTTCATGAAAAATGCTTAAACGAAGTGAGCCAGGTTAGGAAAGGACAAGAAGCCAAGGGAGAAGGCCCCTGAGACCGGAGTGTTCAAGGACCTCAAGGGCAGGTAGAACTGAGAGATGAGGCTGGTCAGTTCCTAAGGAGCTTGGACTCTAAGGACAGTGGGATCATGGAACGTGGGACACAATCGGATGTGCACTTTTGTGTTTATAAGATTAACTGAAAGAGCCAGCAAAGAGGCTGTCTAGGTAATCCCGTCTCAGGCTACAGCCTTTTGCCTGTGCTGTTCCACAACCTGTATGCTCAAGTCCACCCTTCTGAGAGGCCTTTCGGGGCTCCAGGCCAGCTTGAGAAGACCTGCTCTGGGTCTCTGCGGCTTCGCTCTCACCAGTGATAACTTTTTATAAATATCAGTGGTCATGTCTTCCTAGCTACCCCACCCCAGATTAGATATTCCTTGAGGTCGGTAGGACTGTGTCTGTTTCCTCTTTGAGATCCCAACTGTTCTTCGGGGCACAGAGAGGTGCTGGGGTGGGGGGGGTACACTGAGATGCTAGGCACTGCTAGACACCTGGGGTCAGTTCCAGACCTATTATATAGTAGAAATTAGGGTGAAAATAAGAGTGTAAGCACCCACTGCAAGCCAAACACTTCATAATGAGTCCTGACTTTGTCTTCTGTCCCTCCTCTATCCTATCAAAGAGGTACAATCACCTCCCTTTCTCAGCTGAGGAAACAAGAGGCTCAGAGGAGGCAGTGACTTGGCCAAGGTCCACGCTCTCCTGGAGATGGGCTGAGTCAGAGTCTCTAACTCTAGAGCCTTTCTTAGATATATATTCGGATTAACCACTACCCAGTGAATATAAAGTCAGGTGACAAGGAGTTCTGAGGGCTGAATTCTCCCAGTAAGGCCCCAGGGAGGAGGGAGAAGAGTTGGGAAAACACTGAAGTTCAGGGTTGGGTAAGGAAAGGAGGAAAGACAGTGTCACAGATTGGAGTAATGGGCTATGAAAGGGCAGTGGCAGAAAGCTTGGGCGAGAGGCTGACTGGCTCATAAAGTGAGCCACTGGGGCAAAGGGTGCTTCCGATGCTGGGCTATGTCTCTCCCACAGGTGAGTGGCAAACTGGAGGCAAGACAATGGGAGTCCAGGCTGTCCTGCCTCAGCAGCACAATACACCTGCAAGTCCGTGATCAGGGCACTTCAAGACAGACAATACATTGAACTCTGATAAAAAACAGGTAACATCATCTTAAGTGAGCCCATGTGCATGGTTTACAGAGCATTTTCACATGCAGTTCTGAATCTATTCCTCACAACAGTTAAGTCAGGCAGAGGACTCTAACCCCACTTTACAGATGGGGACATCAAGATGTGGCTCAAAGTTCCCGTGTGGCAGAACTAGGTTGTGACCACAGAACTTCTGACTTCTGCCCCTTCCTTGACAGTGATTGTAACTCAGTTTTTTTAATTTAAAGATTTATTTATTTATGTACACAAGAGCTGGGGTGCAGGCCAAATATGTAGGGGGTGAGAGGATTCACCAGAGACAGAGTGGGGAGCAGAACAGGAGGACCCACTGAAATACACTCCTAAGGGGAGCTGCGGGCGAGACAGGAGAGGTCTGCTGCACCATGTGGGTCAGCTCCCCAGCTGGGGATCGAACTCATGCCGTAGTGGCTGCCAACAGCCCCAAGGTGCTGAAACTAATCCCTTGCGCCACCAGGGAGTCCCCCATGTAACTCATTTTTTAACCACACTTTGTATCACCAGCTGGCCCTGTCACCAAGTTGTCTTCCAAACACGCTCTTGGGTCAGTGGCCGAATTCCGCCGAAGTCCATACATTCAATGCCTTCTTACCTTCCCAATGCTTTGTGTTGATGGTGACACCCAGACATTAATAACAACCCCTTGCCTATTCAGAGCTCTCCAAAATCTGAAATCTAGCTGCAATGACCTCATTTCATTTTCTTCCTTTAAGGCAGGCGTGTCCTCATCTGATCCAAGAAGAAAATGAGGACCAAAGAGGGGAGGTGGCTGGCCTAAGGCCACACAGTGAGTCAGTAACAGGGCTGGGACAGGACTAGAATTCAGGTATCCTCCTAGCCCCTCCTTACCTGCAGCACTGACAGGTTGGTCTGTCCAGAAAGGCTCAGCTTCTCCTGCTCTGAGGGGTAGGCATTGTAGCGGTGCAAGTACAGCCAGTCCCGGAGGATCTTCACTGACTCCTTGGGCAGATTCCCTCTGCGCTTCCTCTTGCCCGCCAGGGAGAGGAGGCCTTCATCCTCACCCAGATCACTGTCTGACATGGTGTCTAGAAGCTAGGTGGGACCTTGGGCAAGCCTGGAACAAGTGACAAAGTATATGGGGACATTATTACCATGCACTGCTGCCAGTCACCATTTTCCTACTTCAAACCTACCAATACTTACTATCTAGAACCAAGGACACCAGAAATGGGGAATTGCAATTCAAAGCCTCAGGGAATACCCATAGTCTGGGGAGGCTAGAAGGGTTAAGTCCAAAATGGCTCCATTTCCTGGAGCCTGTACATGACTACTGAAAGAAATGGTAGTTCATTAATAAGCAGTACCAGTCTAGAAATAATTACAGCCATACCACTGAGGTCTATCCTTTTCCATGCTCTGAACAGAACGCCTTTACATTTATTATCTTATTTAATCATCACAAAGCCCTTCTAAGGGAGATACTATTATTTTATAAGGTGAGAAAACCAGGGCCCAGAGAAGCTGAGAAAGCTGCCCAAGATATGACCAGGTAATTTCACTCCTATCTATTTATTTACCCAAGAAAAATGAAAACCTGTGTCCACACAAAACCTTGCACACGCGTTTATAGAAACATTATTCAAATGGATAAAAGGTGGAAACAATTTAAGTGTCCACCAACAGATGAAGGATAAACAAAATGTGGTCTATCCCTACAGTGGACTATTATTTGGCTATAAAAATGACTGAAGTCCCAACCTAACCCATAAACTTTGAAAATACACTAAGTGAAAAAGCAAGTCACAAAACCCATGTATTATGATTCCATTTTATAAAATATCCAGAATGCAGTGGGGATTCATGAGTGATAAAGAGCATAGAGTTTTCCTTTTTTTTTTGTACTTTCTTTTTGAGGAGATAAAAATATTCCAAAATTGTGGTGATGGCTGTATAGTTTTGAATACACTAATTTTTATGTTTTAAAGGGCTTAACTGTATGGTATGTGAATTATATTTCAATAAAACTGTTATGGGGGGAAAAAAAAATTCCAGCCCTAGGATATGGCCTGGAAGCAGGGTTCGGACTCAGGTAGTTTGCCTTGTCCTCCACCCGCCTTCCCTCCAAAGCGTACCCCATACCATCTGGCCTTCCAGGTCTCCCAAGACCCAGTGAGTCTGGAAATTCTAAGTCGCTTACAGCAATCCACAGAATACTTACTGAGCACCTACTACTCTGTGCCCTGCAGAGAGCATTCTGTCATCCCTGCTGTTCATCTCTCAAACATTCTTCTTTGCCATCTAGCCCTTGGCCTGATCCTGAAATCAACTCCTCAAAAATGCAGATAAACCAACAAGGCTGTGCTCTGGTCCCTCCAACTCAGTGGTGTGACCTTGGACAAAAGCTCTCCCCTTTCTCTGCCAGAGGCCCCTCTTCACCTGTCAAATGAAGGATGGTGCTTCCCTAGACAACCTAACTCAGTTGCTCTCATCCCCAGGACAAACTTCTTGTTCACACTTGCAAGAGATTTACATTATAAAACCAAAAGTTCCACGCCAAGCAGATGCCAGAATCTCCAGGCTCCTCCCTCTCAGCCTTTTAACAGCTCCCCAGCAAGCTGGGCCAACAGTCTCTGGCATCTCCCAGGTTTTGTTTCCACTACTTGGGCCTGAGCCCAGATCTCTGGGCTGGCTAGGCCAGGCTTTCGAGGGAAGGGTCTACCCTCCCACCAGGCCACCTGGAGGTGAGTCAGGAACTGGTGAGAGGTGCCACTGCTCAGCACCAATGTAGGCTGCTTTCTGAGGTCAGATTTCTGAGGTTTAGCTATCCAGGGCAACTGGGATCTGGGTTCAGGGATGCAGCTCTGGCAGGCTGTGAGAAGTTTACTCAAGGTTATCTGTACAAATTCCGCCCTGGCTGCTTGCCAAAACCTAGTCTGCAGGGTTCCAGGAGTGGGCTATGGAGATGGCCCCTCAGTCCGCAGACCTCTCCACCATGGTGTCCTATGCTCCAGCCTGCTTGGAATCCTGGAGGTTTTCCACATACACACTCGACACCCATATACACACACCCTCACCAGGCAACTCTCAGTAGCACTCAGATAACTGTAAGCAACCCATCACCCAGCCCCTGGCGTCTTCATGGTTTTCACTGACAAATATCAGCACACACAGTTTTATAAACCCCAATTCACGAATAACTGGTAACCACACAACTAACCCGATTCTTGGATCTATGCCTACCCACGAACTCCAACCGACCTGCCCACCCACGACTTCTCAGACTGGGAAAACTCCAGACGTCATCACACCAGAGATCCTTCTTACCCTAGCTGGCCTGTGGCAGCACCCTCTGGACTCAACACCCGGTGAGCCCTCCAATACACTCCGCGACGCCGACCTGCAGTTACTCCCGCAGGAACTTTATGACAACTCCCCCAGCTCTGCCGGACACTCCCCCGGGCACCGCACTCACGCCGCATTCCCAGCAGCTCACACAAAGCGCACTGCCTCCCCCGCGGGCCAGACCGTGAAGGAGCACATGGCTCCCGGGGCGGCGGGGAATCGGCCTCCGCTCAAGGCGTCTGCACCCCTCAGCCCCCCAGCCAGGGCCAGACTCGGAGCTCCAGTTCCCCCGCGGGCCCGCAATCCCAGTGGGGCGGGGGCTCTGGAAGAAAGAAAACTCACGTGTCTGTCCCGGGGCAGTAAAAAGTTTGGTTCCCACCCCCTTCCCCCGCTGCTCGGTGCTGGCTGACTCTTCGGGGCGCGGGGCCGGCCGAGCCTGCGCGCTCGGCTTTGTGCTCCGAACTCGGCCCGGAGGGGGAGGGGAGGGGGTTGGGCTCCCACCTCCGCACCGCCCCCCCCCCCAGCCCTGCGCCCAGACTCCATTTTGGCCGCCCCCAGCCCCGGAGACTGCGCGCTTCCCCTCCGGAGGCTCGGCTCACGCTCGGCCAGCCTGAGGGTCCTGGCGCGCACAAACTTTCTTCAGGTCGCCGGCCCCACGCGCCCCGCTTCCTTGGCCCGCCTGGGAGTGACAGATGCCTCAGAGACAGACTTTCCTTTGTTCCAAAGGAAAGGGGAACTCGCGCGGGCTCTCCAGCCCCGCCAGCTCCGGGCCCTTCCCGTTGCCCCCACCCGCAGCTGTCACTCTCAGCGGCCCCCTCCCCGGCACGGTCGCGGGGGGGGGGCGGGCAGCCGGCGGTTAGCAACGTGCACTTTTGAAACCAAACAAACCCGCCCCCCGCGCGCTCACCCCGGCCCGGGGCAGCGGCGGCCGTCTCCCAGGACGGGATCCTAGGGAGCTGGGCCCCCCAAGAGGGTCCCGAGAGGGCTTCCTCCGGGGAAGTGGGGCAGCCCCCCACCGGCCCCCGCCCCCACACCGCAGTCGGGACCAACAAACACACCCACAATCGCACGCGCCAGAACGACGCTCCCTCCCCCGCCCGGCCGAGAAAAAGAAACTTTCCAAGTTGTCCGCGCGCCCCCTACTCCGTCTCCCCCCGCTTCCCGCGCCCCGCACTGACTTTTCCGAGCGGCTTTTCAGTCCACGCGGCCTCGGGCTCCGTCCGGGGCGTCCTGGCAGGGGGCGGGGGCCGCCGGGGGAGCGCGCCGCGTACCTGCCCGGCCTGACACTCGGCCTGACAGCTCGCGGCTGGAAAGCACCTCGCGGCCTGACGTCAGATCCCCTCTCCTCCCCTCCGCGCTTTCCTCGCCCTCCCCCACCCGCCCGCAGGGAGAAAACAAACTTTGTGAGGAGCGCGGCGAGCTACACCCACCCCCCGCGGGGCGGGCCGACGGCGGCAACGAGGGGCTTCGCCCCGCCCACCGCGCCGGAGGGGGCGGGGCCGGGAGGGCACCTTCTTCCTGCGCCCACCCCACCCTCAGGAATGCCACATGGCCTCGGAATGGAGTGGTGGGAACCTGGAGTCCGCTTGGGGGCAGGAAGTGGCCCGTTCCTGCTTCCCGAGGGCGTTTCGGGAGTGCCTACTGTGTGCCCCACACGGGGTTCGGGGCCGTTACCGAGAGAAGAAATCGGTAAATCTTAAAGTTAGCGCGTCTGCTCCCTCCACCAGAATCTCCTCTGGTAGTGTGGGTCCCATTGTGCTGAGAGGAAACTGAGGCCCTGTTAGTCCAGGTGGAAAGGACGGGGCTCTGAAAGCTACGCCTGTTCTGCCCTCAAGGGCCTTGGAGTCGATAGACGGGCAACCGACTCCCCCAAAGCCGGATCTGACGCACCAGGGGTAGCTCCAGGTAAAGCCAAAACTGAGAAGTGTTTTCTCAGCTACCCTGCCTGAGCGAGGTGCGGTGTGTGGATGATCCCGTCCAGTCCTCGGATTATGAGGTGGATGCCCTTAATGGATCAGTGCCTGGGTCACCCGTGAACACAGAGAGTTTCTTGACTTGTTTTTTGTTACAATCAACCAGTGTCATTCAGCCCATGTGGGCCCCTTAGCAGAGCCCAAGTTCTGACCCCATTGTGACAGGCTCTGGAAGGAGGCAGGCCAGCCTCTAGGAGTGCCCCACACTCCTAACTGGTGTCCTTTTCCTGGCCCACAACACCCAACTCCAGAAACACGGTTCCTTGGCCTTAGCCAAGCCTGCCTCTGTGCTCTCAGTACCACATACTGTGAAATTCTGCTGACCCAGCCCTTATAGCCTGAGGGGGAGGCTTTGTGACACCCAGAGCCCAGCAGAGAGTTAGCCTAACCACAACTAGGCGAGGTTTTTCCTAGGCCTCCTCATCTGGTCCCAAATATCTAGGACCCCTGAACTTGGAAGTCCGCTTTTAATCTTAATTGCACTTCAGCAGTGGAGGACTCTGGGAACAAAAACCCAGGATTTTCTCCATAAGCCCCAAGCCAATCAGAATGCTGATTAAAGACTGTTAGGATGCACCTGGGCTCTGCATTGAGGCCAGAATTTTATGCAAACCCTTAGAACCTAGTTGGCCACACTGCTCTCCTCACAGAAGCACCAAAGTGTTGGTGTTACTGCCCAACACTCCATTTTACAGATGGGGAAACTGAGATGAGAGTGGATGTCCCAGACAACTTACTGGGGAAGTGATGTTCTGTCTACAGACTTGAGAGGAAAAGGGAGCTTGGGGAGTCCTAGGTAAGAAGGTAACCCTGGGCCCTGGCCACTAGGATCACAGAGCGAGAGGGAACAGGGACCTCAGAAGGAGGGGCTTGGAGGGGAAACCAGGTACAGCTCCAAGTAAGCGCTCACTTTGGCACTTAGCATGGTGCTTGAGAGTCCATCAGATTCGCCATTTTGGGGGGAGACACTGGGTACCTGGACTGGATGCTAGAGACTTCCCCACAAATTTGGCCAGCAATGGTCCCCTAAATCAGTATGCCTAGGCCTTGCACTAGTTAAGGCATGGTGGAGCAAATGGAAGAAAACAACTCTTTAGCCCAAAGCAGAGCCACCTGGGGTGGGAGCTGGGTAATAAAGCAGCTTCGGGAGCCCCTCCCCAGACTTCCTGGAGGAAGAGGGAAGGTTGGAGGATGGAGGGAAGCTTGGTAGCATGTCAGGATGTGCTTTGTAAACAAATTCCGAGGTAAAGCCTTGTTTGAGAATTACCCTGTGAAGTTTCTCAACTGGCATCAGAATTTAAAATGTGTGCATCCTTTAAGCCAGTAATTCCACTTGTAGGAATCTATTCTGAGAAATAATTGCAGAACAAAGATAAATGCTTACACAAGCTTATTTCTTTGCAGCACTATTGTTTCTGGTAGAAAATGGCAACCAAGGACATAACCCTCACCTGGAGTGGAGGGGTTACAGCAACGCCTAGTCCAGCCGCTATTGTGATGAGGTAAGTCCATGCCCCCTAACCTATGGGGTAGCCACGGTTTATTTATTATGGTGGTTTGCCATTGTCCCAGCTAAAAAGGGCTTTGGATATACTTTGAGAGAACTTTCATGGGAAACCTTTTCCAACTAGGAAGTTATTTTTATTGTTACTTTTCTCTCATTCTGTTTGTAACCTCCTTCCCCCTAGGGTCTTGTGCAGACATGAAAAACTGGGTCCCTGCCAGGAGAAGGGGTTTGCCTGATAAAGAACCTGGGACCCTAACTCCTGGGACTGATCTGGCGCTGGCTGGGAGGGGAAGGAGAGGCAGGCATGGGATCAGAGCCCAGCCCAACTTGGTTACCTGCAGGGGCCATTTTAGGAAGAGTCTGCTGGACATGAAGGCCCATCTCACCAGAAAAAGGGCTATTGCCTACGGCAACTCCTGCCTCTATTCTGGAAAATACAAATGAGTTGCTTCTGATTATGGGGCTTGCAGTTGTGCCTGTTTGTAGTGAACTTAGTGGTCACACAGGTTCAAGTAAGTGTCGTGTAAATTTACATGTTCTTTAAAAAAGCTGACCCCTGCCCTTTATGCCTGTGGTTAATGGGAATGGAACAAAGGACCAGTAGACTTCAGGAGCCAACACGATCGATGGCTAGATCTGGCAGCATAAAGTAAATAGGGGTTCCGTGGGGTAGAGAAGAATCCAGCAAAGGTCGGGGTCACTGAGTAATCCAGGAGACAGCTGGATTTAGTCAACTGGTAGGGTTTTGAAAGCCTGGCTGAAGAATTTGGATGTGGCAGTGTGGGCAGTAGGGAGCTCCTGCAGGTGCCTGAGATAGTGCCTGAGAGAGGGAAACCGATTGGGAGCAGGTGAAGCAGCGCTGGGTAATTGAGGCCAAACATGAAGACCTGGCTCTGAGATCTAGGAGATTTGTGTTCTTCTGTGAAGTTCTGTAGTTCATCTAATTTCATCTAGGTGGATTTCAACCTGTCGACATCTTTCTTGCAGTATCTTGTCGGTCAACCACAGTTTGCTTAGTTTTCTTCTGGTGGCGAGGTATTTGTTAATTTTGGAGTGCCTACTGTGTGTCAGGCTTTGGGCTTGAAGCTGGGGAACACGCCGCCTAGGTCATCTTGAAGGGTTTGGCCAACAGCGTCAGGTGGTGGAAAGAGTGTGGGATTGGAGCCACTAGCCATGTAGGGAGATCATCCAAATCCTTTGATCTCAGTTTTCTTATTTGTGGAAACTTTAGCTTTGGTGAGAGTCAAAGAAGTAAAGCCTTTTGGGAATAATTGAGTACTTACAGAAGTACAGACAGTTATCAGGCTGTCTTAGCCCTGCCTCTAATATTCATGTGATGTTTGACAAACTGATTTGAATTGCAGTTTCTTTTTCATCAGCTGAGAAATGAGTTGGACATGATAATCTCGAAAGCCGCTTCTTTCTTTGGCATTCTGTCGTCTAAGGGTTAAATGAACCCTTAGAAAGGGTTCATTTTTTGAAAGCAACGTATGTGTAAATACTTGTTTGCCACGGTTTAGGCAAAACTGGAATTTATCTTTTTTAATTTTATCTTTGCTGCTTTAAGTGGTGAAGAGTATTATGTAAAAGTTGGATGTGTCTGCAGGGCTTTCTTAACTAGCCAGACCAAACTTTGTCCTAGTTATGATTGCTTGTCTGATTTTCTTCCAGTGCAAACAGTTTGCATCAAAAGACAGGCCTGAGCTACAGCATTTTAACTGGGGGGTCAGTACAGCAGGGATGTGGTGGTTACCTGATGGTAGCCAGGCCACAGCCTCTTGATGCCTTTCTGGTTCCTAGACAAGTTAATTAGTGCTTTTAATTTAAGAATTAAAAAAAATCCCTTTTGATTTTCCTAGTCTGCTCTCCTATGTGTAAGGGGCTGGATATGGATATTGCCAATCACTGCCATAAAAATCACCTGGTCAGAGTTGGCTATTGTGGAGCCTGGGAGACTTAAGGACTGTGTTTTCTTCATTCTTTTCATTAGGGTCCAGGTGACAGGATAGATGGGGCTCAGATTCTATTTGGCATGATTTCCTTTTTTTTTTTTAGTGTGGGAACTTCTTCCTAGAGTATTTTTAATCACAAAAGTCAACACACTATGTTAATTATGGCAAATTAAACAATGCAGAGGCAGATATAGAAAAAGCAAATAACCTCCCCCCTCATTCCCGCCTTTTAGTGTCTGCAGCGATAACAGGTGTGTGTTCCTCCTCACCTTCCCAGCTCATGTAAACACGTGCAGATACACACATATTCTGAGAGGTGTTTTCTCTCCTCCCACTTATTTACATTCTCCCCTCCCAATTTTCAACAGGGCTGTAATTAACATTTTCTATATACATTTCTTTGCAAACCTGAGAATTTCTTAAAATTGATTCTCTGAAGTGGAATTACTGGGACAAAGAGTAAGAATGAGAATTTTTATGGCAAGTGCTCCTCTTGACAGCGTTTATGGTGGATGCCTGGCTCACCCAGTCCTTAGCCGCATCACATGGCAGCAGTTTTGTGTTAACCTTGGCTCTTTTGATGACAAAAGAATAGCCTTTGTTTCTTTATCAGATTTTTTTATTAGTGAGGTCGAATATCTTAAAATTTCAAAATTATTGCATACTTGTCACCTGTTAATTATCACCACAGCTTTTGAGGGCGTCATGATTTTCTCTCTGACGTGCAAGTTCTTTTTAGTAGTAAGAATGTCTAACCTTTGTCATATTTGTTGCAGGTAGTTTTTCGTGCTATTATCTTTTGCCATACATTTTTCTGTGTAGCTGTTTAAACTTTTCCCCTGGTCAAACATTAGTCTTTGTGATGTTGCTTTATTGCTTTAGAGTGAGAAGGAATACCAGGACCTGTGGTAAAAGGATACTCACCTACATATTCCATCTTTTTAAATAGCTGAGTAGTAGTCTACAGTTTATTCACTCATCTGTGGGCACTTAGGTTGGTTCCATGACTTGGCAATTTTGGTCAGTGCTGCTGTGAACACTGAGTGCATAAAGCTATTATAGGGTAAATGGAAGTTATCAGGCTTTTTCCACCCTCCCGCCATTAGCATCTATGATCTGCACCTGTGGCCTTGTCGCGTGCCTGATGGAGGACACCTGGAGTATGGCGTGGGCGTGCATAAGTGGGCACACCTGAGCTGAGAGACTGAGTATATATGCAGCGGGGCTTGGGGGGCGTGAGGGGGGGAAGACAGGACTGTGCATTGTAGTGCAGGAGAGCCCACAAGAATTCCTGAGAGCCCAGAAAGAGTAAAGATTCGGGGGGAGGGGTTGAAAGCCTGCCAGCCTCCTGGCCCCCAGTCCTCCCTGCCTACCCTGTACCTGGATGCTCCTTTACCCGTCTGCCTGGATTCATTGAAAATCTGCTCTGTGCCTTGCTGGCACTGCAGCTAGTCATAAACTTTGGGTAAATACCTAACAGGGGTATTGCTGGATGATTTAGCACTTCCATTTTTTTTTTTTTTTTAAGGAATCTCTGTACCAGTTTTCATAGAGGCTGCATTCCCACCAACAGTGGATAGATAAGAGTTCCCTTTTCTTCACATCCTTGCCAACATTTGTTTCCTTTCTTTTTGATATGTGCTATTCTCACAGGAGTGAGGTGATATCTTATTGTGGTTTTTAGGTACATTTCCCTTACAATACGATGTTGAAAATTTGTTCATGCATCTATAGGCCACCTGAATGTCTTCCTAGAAGAGTGTTTAGATCTTTTGCCCATTTTTGGATTGGGTTGTTTGCTTTTTTGTTCTTTGTAGTGGATATCCTGTGGTATCTCCCCTATGTTTTTGTCTATGTATGATTTCAGTTCTTACATCGAAATCCATTCTTCATTTTGAATTAATTTTTGTGTGACAAATTTTATATATTTAATTTTATATTCTTAATTATGAGAACTCAGTGAGGATTCAAAATTATGTAACTTTCAGGCCCCACAATACCTGTCTCTGCTTTCAACCCTTTGGATGACTAGCTTGGCAAAGATTAAGACTTACCCCTTCAGAAGATCTCTGTTTCCCTCTGCCCCTTTGAAAAATGAAATTGCCTGTTACCTCCATTTTGATCCTAAAACAAAACATTTAAAGTGGTAATTAAGGGCCTCCCTGGTGGCACAGCGTTTAAGTGCTGCACTATGGAGCTGTCGGCAACAGCGACGCGAATTTGACACCTGGCCAGGGAGATTCCCACATGGTGCAGCAGACCTCTCCTGCCTTGCCCACTGCTCCCCTCAGCAGTGTATTTCTGTCAATCTGCCTGTTCTGCTCCCCATCCTGTCTCTGGTGAACCTTCTCGCTGCCCCACGCCTCTGGCCTGTACCCCAGCTTGTATGTATAAATAAATAAATATATTTTTTTAAAAAGTGGTAATTAAGTGAATAATGCCTTATGTACTGTTTTTCACCTTGGGCTTTACGCCTAGCTGTAGAGATTAAGAGGTCTCTGTTTGCATGTGAGAACTTCCTTGTTCCGTTCAGCAGTTCCCCAAGAGGATGTGCCACAATCCTGTGGCTGGTCTTTGCATTGATTTCAGTAGCGCTGCCACAGACAATGTTGCAGCAAGGAGCCTTATGCAGTTATCATTTCACATGAGTCATATCTATAGGATAAATTCTGAGAATTCCACTCCCATGAATGTATGAGAAAAGTTTAGGTTGGAAATAATTTGTAAGATTTTTTTTCTTTGGGGGGGGAACCATAATATAAAAGTCACCCTTTTAACCATTTTTTAGTTATTCAGTTCAGCTGTATTATCAAGTATATTCACACTGTTCTACAACCATCACCACCATCTATCTCCATCTCCAGAACCTTTTCATCTTCTCAAACTGAAACTCTCTACTCATTAAACAATAGCTCCTCACGTCCCTCTCTCTTCAGGCCCTGGCAACCACCATTTTGCCTTTTGTGTCTCTGAAGTTACTAGATACCAGGCCTCCCTGGTGGCGCAGCGGTTAAGCACTGCGCTGTGGAGCTGTCGGCAGCAGCAACGTGAGTTCAATACCCAGCTGGGGAGATTCCCACATGGCGCAGCAGACCTCTCCTGCCTTGCCCGCTGCTCCCCTCAGCAGTGTATTTCGGTCACTCTGCCTGTTCTGCTCCCCACTCTCTTTGGTGAACCCTCTCTCCGCTCCATGCCTCTGACCTGTACCCCAGCTTGTATGCATAAATAAATCTTTAAAAAAATTTTACTAGATACCCTATATGAGTAAAATCATAAATAAGAGATGTCTCTTCCTGTCACTTAGAACTTATGTCACTTAGCATAATATTTTCAGGGTTCATCCATGTGGTAGCTTGTGTCAGTATCTCCTTCCTTGTCAAGACTGAATCTCCATTCATCCACTGATGGACACTTGGGTTGTTTCCACTGTTCATCTCTTGTGAATAAAGTTCATCTCTTGAACATGGCTGTACAAATATCTGTTTGAATCCCTGTTTTCAGTTCTCTTGGGTATATATCCAGAAGTGTCATCAGATTGTAAAGGCCTTACTCCATGATCTCTCAGCTTTCAGTATTGCAGTTAGGAAGTCCAAGTCATTCTGACTATTAATGCTTTGTACAAAACCCTACATTTTCTTCATCCTCAGTGTATAGGAATTTCTCCATGATATGCCCTGGTAGGAGTCTATTTTTCCCACTGTGCTGGAGTTCTGGGAGTTGAATGGGGATGAAAGTCTGCAGTCAGGGAGTCTCCCCTTTACTATTGGGAACTAACTTTAGGCCTCACTGGCAATGTTCCTGGGGTTGAGTGGAAGAAAGGACAGAGTCTAGACATTCCCAATAGTGAGAACATGAACTTTCATATCTTCCCTCTTTTATTTTTTTAAAAGATTTATGTATCTATGCATACAAGAGCTGGGGTATAGACCAGAGGTGTAGGGAGTTAGAAGACTCACCAGAGACAAAGTGGGGAGCAGAACAGGCAGATCTACTGAAATACACTGCTTAGGGGAGCAGCGGGTGAGAAAGGAGAGGTCTGCTGCGCCATGTAGGAAGCTCCCTGGCTGGGGATCAAACTGGTGCTGCAGTGGCTGCCCATAGCTTCATAGTGCTGAGACTTAATCCCTTAGCCACCAGGGAGGTCCTTTTATTATTTTTTAAGCTGCATTTTAAAAACTCTTCTGCCAACCTTCCTTCTTATAGCTGCCCCGCCCCAACCTCAACTTCATACCTCTTTCAAGAAGTACTACTAATTTCTGAACCCTTTAAAGATTATGTGCTATCAATCAGGTTAAATTTTCACCCTATTGCCTGTTTAGTTTTGCTAAGACTGATAGTACTTTTTCCATTTATTTTCTAGCTTCTAAAATTTTGTGTGGTTCCCTCTCCCATCCTCTGCTTTCTTGTTTATGCATTTTTGAAAGTAGAATTTCAGGAGGGGACCAAGTTACATACCTGTGATAAATCTACTATCTTCAATGTAATTATTTCCTCTTTGTCAATGGTTCCAACACCCTTTGTTGAGTCCTCTACCTTTCTCCCTCTGGTTTGAGATGCTACCTTTATCCTACACCAGATACAAAGTCCCGTTTGTCTATGGGTTTGTTTCTGAACTTTCTCCTGCTTCATCAGATACTTACTGAGCACATTCCGTGTGTCCGGCTTTGATCCAGACACTGGAGGTGAAAGCCTATAAAACAAAGCCCCTGCCTGATGGGGACTATAGTCTAGTGAAGGGAGTCAGGCGACAGACAGATAATGTCACATAGTGCTAAGTACTAGGAAGAAAAATAAAGCAGGGTTCCAGTATAGAGAGCAGCAGGTTGAGCCACTGTAGACATGTTGGTCAAAGGAGCACCATCTCAGCAAGTGACATTGAGTAGAAACTTTACTGAATTGGAAACTCCAGCCATGTGTGCATTTTTAAAGAGGGGTGTCTTGGGCAGAGGAAATATTAGAAGCAAAAACTCTGAGACAAAAATGAACTGGGTGAGTTTGGACTAGCCAGGACAGTGTGACCGGAACCATTCAGGCAAAGGGCGGGGGGGGAGATTGGTCCATGGGCCAGATGTCAAGGCCTGGTGGGCCATGGAAAAGTAGTTTAGCCTGCATGCAATGGGAAGTCACTGAGAGTTGAGAGCAGCAGAATGGAACCGTAAGCATTATTACCTTTTAAAGGAATGGCTGTGGTTGTGCAGAGAATAGGCTGTAATGAAGGAGGCAAGAAAGCTATTGTTCTGAGTCAGTGAGAAAATGGTGACATGGACTCAGTAAAGGTGGGGCGGACAAGATGAAGAAATGGTTGGTTCTGGGATATGGTTTGAAGGTAGTCCCAACAAAACAAATGGGCTGAAGGATTTGATGTGGAGGGAGAGAAGAGTGAAGGTGGAACAACAATAATCATTTGTGTTTGACTAGGTACTTGACATAAACCCTTTGGTTTGCTGTTTATAACCTTTTGAGAATAATAACACCCTTTTGAAGAATAAAGAAAATGGAGGCACAGAAAGGTTAAGTGACCTGCCTGTGATTTCACACTAGTCATTGGAGGAGATAGTATTTTATGTCTCTGAGGTCAGTAGTATTGTCTCCTTTTCCATTTCTTCCTTTTTTTTTTCTTCAGCAACTCTGTTTTCTAAAAGTGATGCAATTGAAACAAAAGATTATACAGCATAATATATTATACAGATATATACAAACTCATACAGATGTAATATAAAGAATGGAAAAAAATATGAAAACAGTAGATAAAGCAGGCTAGTGTGGTTATACTGAGTAAGACAAAGTAGACTTTAGCCAGGAGTACTATCAGAGATAAAAGGAAGAAAATAAAATTCTTGAAATAATTTAAGGGACAAATGGATAAAGAAGAACATGTAACCACAGGAATAAACACAGCTCAGTGTGTACACTTAATTTAATAGTTTTAAAAATAATTGAGAAGTAACTAAGGAAGATAGAAAAAAGGTGTTGGAGATTTTAGTATCTCTTAGTAATCAAACAAATAGGTAAAAAAAATCAGTTTATATAAAAAAGTTGAAAGATGTCATTTACTACCTTAACCTAACTTATTTACATAACATTGCATTCAGCAACTTCAGAATACACATTTTTACATGCTCACTTGAATATTCAACAATACAGGCTCTATATTAGCTTGTAAAATTACAACATCCTGTAAAACAATAAAGTATAAGAAAGTAAATATTCATTATCAATGGTATTGTGGTATTATTACTGCAGAAAATGACAGATCATATTTTATTAGAAGTATAGAATCTTTACATTTTAATAGTTTAGAGATGGCAAATAGTATATATCCTTTTCAAAAATTATCTCACTGAGTACATTAACACAGATCCTGAATTATTGATAGTATTAAAGAAAAAAAAGTGACAGATTCTGTAATAGATAAAATTCCACAAAACAAATGAAATGTGTTGATTTACTTTTGGGGGGCCTCCCTGGTGGCACAGGGGTTAAAGTCTCAGTGCTATTAAGCTATTGCCAGCCACTGTGGCATGAGTTTGATTTCCAGCCAAGGAGCTAAACCACATGGCACAGCAGACCTCTCCTGTTTTGCCCGCTGCTCCCCTCAACAGTGTATTTCAGTAGATCTGCCTTTTCTGCTCCCCACTCTGTCTCTGGTGAATCCTCACACCCTGCACCTCTGGCCTACACCCCCGTTCTATGCATAAATAAAAATAATTTTTTAAAGATTTATTTATGCATACGAAAGCTGGGGTGTAGGACAGAGTTGTGTGGGGGGTGGTGGTGGTGAAAGGATTCACCAGAGACAGAGTGGGGAGCAGAACAGGCAGATCTACTGAAGTACACTGCTGAGGGGAGCAGCGGGCAAGACAGGAGAGGTCTGCTGCGCCATGTGGGTCAGCTCCCTGGCTGGGGATGGAACTCAGGCTGCAGTGGCTGCCATCAGCTTCATAGTGCTGAGACTTGACCCCTTGCACCACCAGGGAGGCCCAAATAAATAAAAATCTTTAAAAAAAAGTTTTGGTTTTTTTGTGTTTGTTTTTTTTAGTGGCCCAATATATAACCTGTATCCTTTTCCATTTCTGATGCTAATAATTTTGAGTCTCCCTCCTTTTTCTCTTGGTCAGGTAAGGGTTTGTTAATATTTTCGATCTTTTCAAAGAACCGTGTTTTCTGTTAATTTTCTGTTATTTTTCTGTTTTGTTCACTAATTGCTACTCTAGTCTTTATTATTTCTTTCCCCTTGTTTGCATTATGTTTAGTTTCTTCCTCTTCTTTTGCAGTGCCTTAAGGTGGAGGGTTAGTTTACTGATTTGAAATCTACTCTTTTAAAAAATAAGTGCTTACAGCTATGGATTTCCTTTCAAGCATCGCTTTAGCTACATCTACAAGCTTTTGGATTTTCACTGATTTCATAGAATTTTCTAATTTCTCTTGGCCTCTTTAATTGGTCGTTTAGGAGTATGTTTAATTTCCACGTATTTGTGAATTTTCCAAATTTTTTTTTTTTAAGATTTTATTTTATTTGTACATACAAGCTGGGGTACAGGCCAGAGGCGTGGGGTGGCGAGAGGGTTCACCAGAGACAGAGTGGGGAGCAGAACAGGCAGATCAGAAGTATACTGCTGAGGGGAGCAGCGGGCGAGGCAGGAGAGGTCTGCTGCGCCATGTGGGATTCTCCCCGGCTGGGCATCGAACTCGCGTTGCCATTGCCGACAGCTCCACAGCGCAGCGCTCAACCGCTGCGCCACTGGGGAGGCCCATGAATTTTCCAAATTTCTTTTTTTTTTCAAATTTCATTCCATTGTGCTCAGAGAACATATTTTTTACTATTTCAATTCCTTTAAATATCTTGGTTTCTTTTATGACCTAACACATGGTGTCTCTTTGGAGATCATCTTGTGTGCTCTTGAGAGAAATGTGTATTGTGGTTGTTGGGTGGAGAGTTCTATAGGTGTCTTTTAGGTCTAGGTGCTTTGTGGTGTCGGTCAAGCTTCTATTTCCTTGTTGACTTTCTGCCTAGTTATTTTATCCATTGTTGAAAATGCAGTATTTCACTGTTCAAGTATTTTTGTTGAATTGTCTGCTTTTTCCTTTGTTTCTGTCCATTACTTGCTTCATGTATTTTAGTGCTTTGCTTCGGGTACACATATGTTTACAATTTTTATATCTTCTTGACCTTTTTATAAAATATCCTTCCTTATCTATAGTATAGGATGGTATTTTAAACCCAGATAGTTTGACACCCAAGCCTCTATTTCTAACCCCACACCAACTGCCCTGCACCGGAAGGTACTTTTTCAGGTATTTCATCCTGGGGTATTCCTCCTGTGTTTTCAGCTATTCCAAACTCAGGTGTTCTGTTTTAGCTGGATTTTCCTGCCCTGGGTCTTTATAATAGCAACTCAAATTCCATTCCATACTTTGGGGGATAGTAACCAAGTGACAGGGGTCTGACCTACCTGGGTATAAATTCTGGTGTTGAGGTTCTTTAGCAGTGTGATCCTGGACAGGTGGCTTAACCTCTTTGAGCCTCCATACCGTCACCTGTAAAATGGGGATAATATTCTCTTTACAGGCATATGATTCTTTTGCCCCTTTCTCCCCTCCCTTAAAAATGCTTGCGGGTCTCCCCGGTGGCGCAGTGTTTGGGCGCTGCGCTGTGGAGCTGTTGGCAGCTGCCTCACGAGTTCGACTCCTGGCCAGGGAGAGTCCCACATGGAGTGGCAGACCTCTCCTGCCCTGCCCGCTGCTCCCCTCAGCAGTGTGTTTCCATCAGTCTGCCTGTTCCGCTCCCCACTCTGTCTCTGGTGAACCCTCTCACCGCCCCACACCTCTGGTCTGTACCCCAGCTTGTATGCATAAATAAATAAACCTTAAAAAAAAAGTATTAAAAGAAATGCTGCTTGCAATTTCCTTGCTGTCTTGTACTGTACCCGTGTTGTAGATGGAAGGTGGTGGTGTCTCTTGGGATCCCCAGGCTGAAAAACCCCTAAGGGATTAAGGGCTCCATGGGCCTGAGGTTATTGGTCCCTTGAGATGACATGCAAGCATAGTAGAACTGGAGGCACTTGGCAGTTCCGGAAAGGGATCTCTGGCTTCCCAGCTGACTGGACTGGGAATTGAGCTCCGTTCCAAAATAGCCCAGTGACCTTGGGCGACCCCTAGAGGTGAAGTGTGACAACACACACCATCCCTGCAAGAATGGGTTTTGCGCTTTGTACCCAATTTGCTGAGATACTTTTGCTTCAGGTACCAGGTAGAAATTTCCTCTATATAATTTTTGCGTTACGACTTGATTTTTAGTTGCTGATGTTCATTTGGATGTAGTCATTGTATTTGCCTTTACACCAGTGTATGTACAGAATGGGGCTTCATTTACCAACAAATTCAGTGTATGTTGTTACTTGAGGTACTACTTTTCACTAATGTCCCTTTTTCTTAACTTTTAGTATTTTTATCCTTTCTAGAGTTTGTGAATTCCTACTGGAATCTTCTGAACTGTACTGCTATAACCATAATTTTTTCACCTATAAAACCACTTCCAGATCACATCCAATATCTATTTTAAAAATCATATTATTTAATAACTATTCATGTAGCAATTTCTGTGTACCAGGCACGGTTCTGTATACCCCATAGCTATAAACTTATTTAATTCCCATAGCAACTCCATGAGGTGGGTGTTGTTACCACCATTTTATAGATGAGAAACTAAGTCTCAGAAAGGTTAAATTTGCCCAAGTTGGGCCTCCCTGGTGGCACAGCGGTTGCGTGCTGCGCTGTGGAGCTGTCGACAGCGCTGTGCGAGTTCGACGCCCGGCCGGGGAGAGTCCCACATGGTGCGGCAGACCTCTCCTGCCTCGCCCGCTGCTCCCCTCAGCAGTGTATTTCTGATCTGCCTGTTCTGCTCCCCACTCTGCCTCTGGTGAGCACTCTCGCCGCCCCATGCCTCTGGCCTGTACCCCAGCTTGTATTTAAAAAAAAAATTAAAGACTGGAATGTGGTGACTCTGGATGCAAGTAAAGTGAGGTATGTTTCATAGAAAGTGTAAAAAGAGATTTAAAAAAAAATTTGCCCAAGTTTCACACACCTCGTAAATGGCAGAATCAGGATTGCAACATGAATTTTGTCCTTTTAATTATTCAATTGTATTTGCTCTGATCTCAAAGTCACTTTCCCAAAACTTTCCATGTAAAATTGAGATACAGCTGATGTACTGGTATATTTTATAAGCCAGGTATTTAATAGCTAATGTTGGGCAGCTTAAGCTTGGCTCTGAGCCCCGTTTCTTGAGCTCCCAGAACCTCATCTGTAAAATAGGGTTGGGGCATGTGAAGAATTACATGACTTGTTTTATGCTTTCATTTATTTGTTTTAAAATTTTTATTGAGTTAATACTGTTAGTATAATTTACTTATTTTTATTCCTCAGACTGGTTCTGATGCACAAAGGTCCTAGCATCTCCCAGGATGCCAGGGTCCAGGTTCTCCCCTCCACTCCCAGCTTCTCCAAGTCCCCAACCTAGGTCAGGATTTCATATACAGTGGACCTTCCATAAATGTTCTGAGGATGAAGGGAGGACCAACCCTTGGTCCATTTTACCCCCCAGGGAAGTTAATTTCTAGCCAGGGGAGAGTTGTTGGCTGACTGGAGTCAGGTCCCACTAAATGATTACGTGATGAACTCAGCTTCACAATCACTGCTGTCTTGTTTTCTCTTATTTGGGTGAAGTGGTGGAAGTGAAGGTTTGTGGTTTGACCAGGGTGACTAAATGGTGTGTGTGGGGATTGGCAGGCATTTGGGTGGGTGGGCTGGTAGTTTCTTTGGTATTCTTTCTGGTGGCTGCTTATGTCACTGCTGCCTCACTCCAGGTACCAGCTCTGAAGGAAGGGACTCTGCAGCCTGGGTGCCCCAAACCAGCCAGAGGCCCTTGAGGTGGGATTTTTTTTTTTTAAGATTTATTTACTTATACATACAAGCTGGGGTACAGGCCAGAGGTGTGGGGGCATGGGGCAGCGAGAGGGTTCACCAGAGACAGAGTGGAGAGCAGAACAGACAGATCAGAATTACACTGCTGAGGGGAGCAGCGGGCAAGGCAGGAGAGGTCTGCTGTGCCAAGTGGGATTCTCCCCAGCTGGGCGCGCTGCCGACAGCTCCACAGTGCAGCGCTCAACCGCTGGGCCACCAGGGAGGCCCTTGAGGTGGGATCTTAACATTTTAGAACTGGCGGGCTGTGAAGGTCTTTAAGAAACAGCTAGTATCTGGAAGGAAGATGAGGCTGGAATTTCCAAGTCCTTTGTCCTGAATTGACTGTGATTGTATGCTCACCTGTGGCGCTCCCTGGGTCAAGGCTGGGATACCGAAGGTCCCACTAGCCTCCGTATCTCCTGACATTAGTCCAGCTTTTCCATTTTATGTGAGAGCACTGAAGCCCAGAGTGGGGCAGGGATTTGCCCATATGACTCTACAGTCAGAGGAATTATTAAAAAAGAACCTCTTTTCTGATGAGTGACATGGCAATGGCAGGGGCCCTGGAATCATTGCTCATTAAGTATAGGCCATTTTATTTAGTTATTTAAAGATTTATTTATTTTTTAAAAGATTTATTCATTTATGCATACAAACTGGGGTACGGGCCAGAGGTGCGGGATGGCAAGAGAGTTCCCAGAGACAGAGCAGCACAGGCAGATCGACAGAAATACACTGCTGAGGGGAGCAGCAGGCAAGGCAGGAGAGGTCTGCTGCGCCAGGTGGGAATCTCCCCTGCTGGGTGTCAACTCGAGTCCTGTCGCTGCTCACAGCTCCATAGTGCAGCACTTAACCTGCTGACAGCTCTATAGCGCAGCGCTTAACGGCTGTGCCACCAGGGAGGCCCTGGTTTGTTTTCTTTTTAACCTTTGTTGTTTTCCCCAATTTCAACTTAATTGTCACCTCCGTGGGAAGGCTATTCCTCAGGACTCAGAACAGGTTCCCTATCCTAGCTCCCCCCCACATTCATCTGTTTCCTACCTCATACTAAGCCTAACTAAGTTGCCTGCAGTTTCTTTGGGAGATGTTTTCAGGTGTGGAGTGACTGAGCTATAATGGGTTTACTTAATCACAGGTCAGGAGCCTGCCTGCCTGGGTGCTCCAGCCTGTACCCTATAACCCCAGGTATGAGGGGTCCCCTCTCTCTCCATCTTTGCCAGTGTTTGTATATCCAGTATCTCCCTAACGTTTGATAATCTGCTGGGTGTGATGTGGTCTCTTGCTTTTAATTTGCTTTCTGAACACCAGTGAGGTTGATTTATTGTACTTGTTAAGTGAAGGACATCTTTTTGTGTGTGAATCTTCTATTTGTGTGCTTCACCTGTTTGCCTATTAGCTTCTCCATCTTTTTCTGGACTATTTTAGATGTTTCATTTGCATAACAATAAGTTTTTTTTAATTAAGAATTTTAACAAATCCATACATCATGTAGTCACCACTATGATTAAAAGTGTGGAACAGTTCTGTCACCCCCGCACTCCCTCCTGCCGCTGTTAGTCAGCTCTCCTCTTACCTCACTCCTGGTAGTCACCACGATGTTTCCTGTCCCTGCAGTTTGCCATATCCAGGCTGTCATATAAATGGAATCAAATAGTTTGTGGCCTTTTCAACCTGCTTTCTTTTAGTACAATCAGCTTGTGATGTGTCCATGTGCACACCCTAGTTTTTGTGTGTCAGTGGCAGTCGGTTCCTTTCAATTGATGAGTAGCATCCTATAGAATGAACCACTACATTTGTAATAATTCATTTACCATTTACTATTTGAGGGACATTTGGATTGTTCACAAGTTTGGCAGTTTTGATGACCTTGACAATTTTGAGGCATATTACTGGCCTAGCATTTTGTAGAATGCCAGTGGGTCATGTTTAATTTTTTGAACATTACCCTTTGAGTTTGGTATGACATACTGCTGTGATGTTGTTGGACTTACCTGCCAGAGGCAAGTCATTGCATGGTCTGTGAAGTGGCTCTTCTGACTGTTTAAGGCTCACCTTCCTCTGGCCCCTGGAGTGAATTTTGAGCATCAGTAAACCTTGACCTTTGTGGGTTTCCAGTTCTTTCGCCATGGAAGCTGCCCATCTTCTCTTTGTTGTTTTTTAAAGAAGACTTATTTATGCATATAAGAGCTGGGGTGTAGGCCAGAGGTGGGGACGAGGGGGTTAAGAGGATTCACCAGAGACAGAGGGGGCAGCAGAACAGGCAGATCTACTGAAGTGCCCTGCTGAGGGGAGCAGTGGGTGAGACCGGAGGAGTCTGCTATGCCATGTGGGAAGCTCCCTGGCCAGGGATGGAACTTGTGCTGCAGTGGCTGCTGATAGCTTCATAGTGCTGAGACTTAACCCTTGTGCCACCAGGGAGGTGCTATTATATTTTTTTATTTGGTTATACTATTTCTTAGCTTAATGACTTCTAATTACAACTGCCTGATATTTTCTTGGTTTTTGATTGCTATTTTATATCCTGTATTTCTTCTGAATTCTAATAAATATTGTAACTGTTACCTTAAATTCCTTTTCAATTTTCAATCTTGTTCTGCAATTCTGCTGCATTTAAGATGCCTCTCAGAGTATTCTCCCTCTATTTTTAGTTTTTATGGGTTGTAAGAGGCATAGACTTACAGACTGTTGCCTTTGCACCTGTTGAAGTAATTTGAAACTGCTGCAGCAAGGAGTTTAGTAGGTGAGAAGAGATCGGGGCAGAAGGGAATTGAGGATTACCTCCTGAGCATCCAGGGCTGTGGGAACCAGAGTGTTTGTGGGGGGATCCACAGTGATCCCCTCCTCTGGGTCAACTCTACATTCTTTGCCCATTTTACAAGATTTATTGTTTTAATAAAATTTTATTGATTTACCGTGAAATTGAACAAACTTGGCACTCAGATCTATGAGCGGGGACTTGCCTCTCATTCTCTGCCAGCTAAGTTAGCATGCCCGGCGGCCTGCTACTGGATGGGGTTAAATGTCTTTTTATTATATTTTGACAATTCTTTATATATGTCTCTTATCAGATACATGATTTGCAAACATTTTCTGAGTTTTATTTTCACTTTCTTGATGGCGTGCTTTGAAGTACAAGAGTTTTAAATTTGACAAAGCCCAATTTATCAGTCTTCTCTCATTACTTGTGTTTTTGGTGTTGAATAGAAGTTCTTTGATACAAAAATCCAAGTCACGTAATTAAAATGAATTATTGGTCAGTCAAACTGAATTGATACTTTTGGCATTAAAAACAGCAATAAGTATTGACTATTTTAATGTGTGAAGTATAATACAGATGCACATTAATGAAATTTAGCATTTAAGAAAAAATATAAAATTGTATTAAACTAAGTTGAATTTTGACAAATGTTTTAATATCTACAGCAACTGCATCTTGCTTTGTGTCACATAATTTCCAAGAGTATTACTTTAGGACATTGTACTAATTTTATTTATTATTTTTTTATTTATGCATATAAGAGCTGGAGTGGGGTGAGAGGATTCACCAGAGGCAGAGTGGGTAGCAGAACAGGCAGATTGACTGAAATATGCTGGTGAGGGGAGCAGTGGTGAGACAAAAGAGGTCTGCTGTGCCATGTGGGTCATCTCCCTGGTTGGGGATTGAACTCAGGCTGCGGTGGCTGTGGATAGCTTCATAGTGCTGCGACTTAACATGTGCCACCAGGGAGGCCCTGACCTCATTTTTTAATACTAACAATAAATGTATGGAAACCAAATTTAAAATGCATTGCCAGTAACACTCTTTCCAAAGAAAATGAAATACTTGTTTAAAAATATGATAAAACATATACAAAGTCTGTGTGCTAAATACACTGATGGAAGAAATCAAAGAAAAACCTAGATAAATTGAGAGATTTGTTTTGTTTATGAATTGAAGTACTCCACATATAAAGATATCTGTTGCCAATTGAATTTATATAATTCCATCAAAATTACAGCAGTGATTTTTGTATACATGCATGAATTTATTCTAAAATTTATATGGAATGGCAAAGGACCTAGAATACCTAAAACAAATTTGGGTAAGAATAAAATGAGAGCACCTCCCTGGTGGCCTAAAGGTTAAATCTCAGCACTATCACCTCAATGAGTTTGATACCTGGCCAGGGAGCTGACCCACATAAAGCACAGTAGACCTCTCCTGTCTCGCCTGTTGCTCCCCTTAGCAGTGTATTTCAGTAGATCCACCTGTTCTGCTCCCTGCTCTGTCTTTGGCCTACACCCCATTCGTCTATGCATAAATAAATAAATAAAACCTTTAAAAAAATAAAATGAGAGAGATCATTCTGCCCACTTTTGAGGCTTACTCTAGCTACAGTAGTTAAGATAGTGTGATACTGAGGAAGGGATAGACAGATCAGTGGGATAGAGAATCCAGATTCGCATAATTCCCAACTGATTTCTGACAAATGTACAAAACAATTTAGTGGTGCTGGTATATTTATTTAACTTGCAAATACTATTTTAATAAAACAAAAGCCTTTGCCTACAACCTCACTTATACAAAAATCAATTCAAAATGGGTGATGGATTTAAATGTAAAATTATTAAACTTTTAGGGAAAAAGGTAGGGCCCCAAGTTATTCTAAGAGTTTTTTATTTTTAAAGATTTATTTATTTATGCATACAAGCTGGGGTGAAGGCCAGAGTGTGGGGTGGTGAGAGGATTCACCAGAGACAGAGTGGGAAGCAGAACAGGCAGATCTACTGACGTATACTGCTGAGGGGAGCAGCGGGTGAGGCAGGAGAGGTCTGCTGTGCCATGTGGGAAGCTCCTTGGCCGGGGATTGAACTCATGCTGCAGTGGCTCTGGATAGCTTCGTAGTGCTGTGACTTAATCGTTGCGCCACCAGGGAGGCTCCCTATTCTAAGAGTTTTTAAGATGACACCAAAAGCTTGATTCATAAGGGGGGAAATTTATAAATTAGACTTCTTCAAATTTAAAACATCTTCTCTGTGAAAGACCTAGTAAAGAGGATGAAAAGATAAGCTACAGACATGAAGAAAGTATTTGCAAACTCCATATCCAACAAAGGACTACCATCTAGAACATGTAAAGGACTTTCAGATATAATTAACAAATAGATGTATCACCAAGGAGGACAAATAGGTGAGAAATAATCACCCAAATATATTTTCAACCTCACTAGCCACTGGAGGAAAGTAAATTAAAATAACAATGAATATTACCACGTACATCAATCAGAGTGACTAAAAATTTTTTAAAATAGTGAGAACCCCAAATGATGATGGCAAAGATGAAGAGAAACTGCATCCCTCATACATTACAGGTAGAAACGTAAAATGATAAAGCCACTTTGGTACAACAGTTTGGCCATTTCCTATGAAACTAAACATGCGTGTACCATGTGACTCAGCCATTGGATTCTGGCATTTATTCCAAGAATGTTCATAGCAGGGGCCTCTCTGGTGGCGCAGCGGTTAAGCGCTGCGCTGTGGAGCTGTCGGCAGCAGCGGCGATGTGAGTTCGACGCCCAGCCGGGGAGAATCCCATATGGTGCGGCAGACCTCTTCTGCCTCACCCGCTGCTCCCCTCAGCAGTGTATTTCTGATCTGCCTGTTCTGCTCCCCACTCTGTCTCTGGTGAAGCCTCTCACCACTCCACACCTCTGGCCTGTACCCCAGCTTGTATGTAAAATAAATCTTTAAAAAAAAAAATGTTCATAGCAGCTTTATTTATAATAGCCCAAAGCTGGTAACTCTGCAGACGCCCTTCCTGGGCTTCCATACCCATCATGACATGAAATTCTGCACTGCAATGAAAAGGGAACAAACCATTGATGCTGGTGCAGTTATTGAACAAACTGGTGGAATCTGAATAAACACTGTGGATTGTACTAGTGTTGATTTGCTGGCTTTGGTATTTCAACACTAGAGCTGTGCAGGATGTCACCATTGGGAAAAACTGGGTGAAGGACTTAAAGGACTGGCAGCTGCCCTCTTGCCCACTTGTGCCTATGCAGGTGTGTCTTCACTAGCCTTCTCCCTTTGCAGAGCAGCAGAGGCAGCTCAGCTCTCCTCCCAAGGCTGCCTGCCTGTGACTGGGCAGCCTTTCAGGGACAGCTCTTTCTGCCCATTTGTGTCTGTGCAGGCATCCTTTTCTTCCTTTCCCTTTTTATAATAAACCTGCCCTTCTGAATATTAAAAAAAAAAAAGACCTCCATGTGGATTTGTCTGCATCTTTGCATGAATCTATAATTAGTTCAAAATGAAACATTAAATAAAGTAAATATTGAACTTTATCAGATGAATTTTGGCAAACGTTAGTATTGAATACATAGTTCTGCTGTTAAATCTTGAATTCCTGTTAAGTTCTATTTGGTTATAATGTAGTTCAAAACAATAACACATTGGATTTTGTCCGCTATTTCTTTTTTTTAAAGATTTATTCATTTATACATACAAGCTGGGGTACAGGCCAGTGGTGTGGAGTGGCAAGAGACTTCACCAGAGACAGAGTGGGGAGCAGAACAGGCAGATCAGAAATACACTGCTGAGGAGAGCAGCAGGAGAGGCAGGAGAGGCCTGCCGCACCATGTGGGATTCTCCCCGGCTGGGCGTGGAACTCACATCGCTGCTGCCGACAGCTCCACAGCTCAGCGCTCAACCGCTGCGCCACCAGGGAGGCCCTTGTCCGCTATTTCATTTAGAATTTTCACATCTGCATTCATAAATTAAGTGAGCCTATAATTGTATTTTTTTTGTACCATTCTAATCAGGTTTGGAATAAAGATCATACGAGCTTCACTTAATGTGACAGGCAGTTTCTCCTGCCCCCACCCCTTTTCTTTTTCCTGCAACAAGTTGGATTAAATAGGATGACTGGCTCCTTGAAAGTTGTTGGAGCCCTTCTGTGAGACCCTTTTGCCTGAGTTATTCTGGAGAGAGAGCTCGGATTAGGTCTTCTTTTCTTTGGCTATTGCTTACATGTCAAAGTTCCTGTGGTTTCTTGTACTTCCCCAGAAAAGAAATTCCACTCATATTTTCAAATTTCTTAAGTTCTCTTTTTATCCTTTCAGTTGGTTAATTAAGACTTTATAACTAGTTATTTATATTCAGTAATCTCTGTTGAAATAACCAGAGTGTGTCTGGATCAAATCCTGACTGATGTAATTGTGTATTCTCTGTCCGGGGCTTTGGCTTGACCTCATGTTTACGGGCTTGTCTGTATTTGTGAGATTTATTATGAGGCATGTGTCTTTGTTCTTTGTCATCTTGTCCATTCTGTTGGTGGGCAGTTTGGGTGGTTTCTTGTATGGGGCTGTTGTGAGCATCTTTGCATGTCTTTTGTGAACCCACCTTCCTGTTGGGTAGGCACATACCTAGGAGTGGAATTGCTGAGTCATGAGCAGATGTGTTTAGCTTTAGGAGATACATCTAGTTTCCCAGCGTGGTTGTACCTGTCTACCTAGCAGATGAGAACTGTAGGTTCTCCCCATTCCTACTACTTGGTATCGATAAGTATCTTCATTACAGCCCTTGTGGTAGGTCAGCTCCATTCACTAAGATCTTACTTTTCTAACAAGTTATGTAAATGTGTAGGTCTGTTTTGGGGTGCTCTATTCCACTGATCGTTCTGTCTACCCCTCCACCATTATCACACTGTTATGTTTACTATAGCTTCACATGAAGCGTCTTGTTTAGAGGACCCCGATCCAATTCAACAGCATTGGTGGAAGATTCCCCATACCAGTAAGTAATTCTCAGACACCACCATGGTGTCTAAGAATTCAATTAAACTGGGGCCTCCCCTGTGGCCCAGCGGTTAAGTGCTTGCGCTGTGGAGCTGTGAGTTCGACCCCTGGTGGGGGAGATTCCCACATGGTGCAGCAGACCTCTCCTGCCTCGCCCGCTGCTCCCCTCAGCAGTATATTTCAGTCAGTCTGTCTGTTCTGCTCCCCACTCTGTCTCTGGTGGACCCTCTCACCGCCCCACACCTCTGGTCTGTACCTCAGCTTGTATGCATAAATAAAATCTTAAAAAAAAAAAAAAGAATTCAACTCAACTCCGATGCTATCTACCCAGAGACAGCATTAGATGTTACAGTAAAGGGCTCACTCTCCCCAGACTTCCGATGTCTGCTGCAAGCCCAGGCAGTACCCTGTGCTTTTGACTGAGGGCTATAGATTGGACGCTCCCGTGATCCTCTCCTCAAACTTTAGGTGCCCATCGTAAGCACAGATGTTACCTGTGTTGCTCACAATTGGCTATAAATTAGAACACCCTTCTCAGTTTCAATTAATTTGCTAGAGCAACTCACAGGATTCATAAAAGCCCTTACTCACTAGATCACAGACTTATTACAGGATATATAACTCAGGAATAGCCAGATGGAAGAGACCGCACAGGGCAAGTCCTTGTTTCCATGTTCTCCCCAAGTCACATGCCCACCAACTCAGAAGCTCTCTGAAACCCCGTCTCTCTCTCTTTTTTTTTTTTTTTAACGTTTTAAAAGGACAGGTTTTTTTGGAAAAGGTGAAAGAGACAACTGCATAGACACAGGTTTCTTGTTGTTTAATGTTTTATTATATCCTTTCTTTCTGAGCTGCTTCTAAGGCTCTATTATTCTAGGAATTTGCTCATTTTTTTGTCTCATTTTCAAAATTGTTGGCATATGGCTAATATGGATAAATTTTTGGCCATTGCTTATAGGTGTATCATTGTTAATGCTATGAATAAGTTATTGGTCTTAATTAATTCTTCTTTGTTCTGTTAGTCTTAGCTCCACCCTGGCACAGTTCTTTTTCAAGTGCTGTCTCTAGTTAGAAAGAGAGGTGTTTAAGGGGCTGGGCATCTCAAGCCTTTGTGCTGAGGTTACCAGAAGCTTCGGATAAGTAGGAAGTTAAAATGCATCGCTGAGACTTCCGGCCCTCTCAGAACCCATTCTGCTGTAAGCTGCTTCTTTTCCCTTTTTTGTCTTTGCATATGCATCCCTTATGCATTAGGCCCTGACCACCTTCATGGCCCCAAAGGGTTTTTTGTTTTTGTTTTAGATGGTGTCAACAGTTCCTGTAACCTCCCTCTACTTTCTTGGAGTCTCTTGGTTGGTCAGGGAAGGAACCACAACTCAGGCTCTTTCTCCTTGTTAGGAACTATTAGGCCTCTGCGTTTAGTGGTTTCCTCTGCCTGAGGAAACTTGGCCTGATTTATGCCTCCTTCCCTCTCCCTCCTTACCCCCGACCCCTACCATTGGGCCCCCCTGAATCCCCACTTGACCCTGTCACACCAGACTCCTCAAATTGCTGTCTGGCTTCTTAGAGTCTCCCCTATGGTACTGTGAGCGCCTTTAGTCAGAACTGTGATTTGCTCTCTGAAGCTCTGTTGTGTGCTCTGAGAACCTGACCAATAGCCCTGTTCATATTAGCCAAAAGGTGGAAACACCCCAGCACCCTGGGGCAGGTGAATGGATAACATGCGGTCTGTCCGAGCCGTGGAATGTCATTCAGCCATTAAGAACAAGGTAATTCTGATGCCTGGGACAGCATGAATGAATCCCGAGGCCATTTTGCTTTTGCTACGTGAAAAGTCACTCCCAGAAGGACAAAAACTGTATGACCCCACTTATACAGGGGTTGAGGAGTCCAGTTCCTGGAGGCAGGAAGTAGAGTGGTGGTTGCTGGGCCCGGGGATGCGTTTGCTGTGTCGCTGGACCGTGTCCGCTGGGCAGACGGCAGCGCTGGCCCGCACGTGGGGTGGGTGCGCGGCAGCGCGCTTGGGAGTGGGCGGGATCGCGGTCTCTGTGTCATTTAACCACAACTTAACATTTAAGTTAACTAAAAAAATATAACACTGTCCTGTGTGGTCACACTTTTTTTGGATAGGGCTTCAGGGAATAAAATTATTAAAAAACCCATCCTCTCATCAAAGATGCTAGTATAAAAAGTGAAAGTAGGGAAAAATAGACTGTTTTGACAGTTATGTGGTGGTGTTAAGCACTTAAAATATACTTAAGTGTGTTTCTGCTGACATTCTCTTTTCATGTTATTTGCCTATTGTTTTTACTGAGTTGTGTTTTTTTGTATTGAATTGTTGAAGTTGGTAGAGATGAGTGTCATTAATTCTTTTTGTGTGGTGGTTAAATATGCTACAAGTATTTTCTCCTGGTTTGCGTTTGGGCTTAACTTTGCTGTGTTTTCTTTTGCCCACAGAAGGTATTCATTGTTAATGCATTTAAATCCATCAGTCTTTTCCTTTGTGGCTTCTGAGTTTTGTGCCAGACTTTGAAAGTTCTGGATGTGTTTCGCTGTTAGCTCAAGATGTTGCCCACAAGAAGTAAAACACTGGCTGCTGCTTTTCGAAAAAGCTGCTAAGACTTCATTGAACATTCATGACATGAAAACTGCCTCTGCCCTGGCTTTCGTGCCTCGTGCGCTTGTCCCAGCCTCTGCTCCACTGTTCCCAGCCCTGCCACTCCAGGCCCATCCTGCACTGCTCCTTTTGGTCCTGCCCTTCCTCGGGATCCCATCAGCTCCCGCCAGCTGCTCGCGTCCCACCCAGATGTGGGCCCTTTCCACCTCTCTGGGGTGGGGGGAGCAGGCTACTGCAGGATTGGAATCGGAGTTTTGTTCCCAAAGACACGACCCTGCCTTTTCCAGGAAGACCTTTGGTGGCTCAGTGACTCTACAGCGTTGGCCTGTGACCCTGGTGTCTGGCACATGTGGCCAGTGCTTGGGGATGCTGGGAGGACACCCAGAGCCTGCCTGATACCTGGCTCCTCCCTCCAGGCCAGCTGCAGTGAGTGGATGGCCACGCTGAATGTTTCCAGGGCCTGCAGTCTGGGGTCAGGTCAAGATTAGGGTCAGGGGGCCTCCCTGGTGGCGCAGCGGTTAAGCACTGCGCTGTGGACCTGTTGGCAGCGGCGACGCAGGTTCGATGCCCAGCCAGGGAGATACCCACATGGTGTGGCAGACCTCTCCTGCCTCACCCGCTGCTCCCCTCAGCAGTGTATTTCCTTTGATCTGAGTGTGCTGCTCCCCACTCTGTCTCTGGTGAACCCTCTCACCGCCCCACGCCTCTGGTCTGTACCCCAGCTTGTATGCATAAATAAATAAAATCTGTAAAAAAAAAAAAAAAAAAGATTAGGGTCAGGACTGAGTCTGGGCAGTATTTGGACCTGGTTGGAACTTGTTTGGGCTGGTTCCATCTGGAGATCAGGAGCTCCTGGGCTCTAATTTAGAGGCAAGAGGAGAGGTTTTATGGGGGCTCCAACCAGGGCCTGCTCCAAGGTTGGGCAGAGGCCTGCGGGAGGTGAGGATTCCTGGGCGGGGCAGGCCCCCTGAGTGCCCCGCTCCCTTGGCTCTGGGCTCAGGCCTGTGCTGTGAGCTGTGTCTGACTCTGGGTGGCCCAGGGAGGCAGCAGGACGGAGCTGGACCCAGCACCTGCTTCCTGCCCCTTGCTGAGGGTAGATGGGATGTATCCAGCCCCAGGCTGCCTCAGGAAGTCCCGGGCCCTCTTGGCTTTCTGTTCCTGCAACCGGTATTTCTGCTTTATGTCAGTCTGCATCACTCAGTTGTCACTTGCTTCCCGTGCATGAGGGGTGTGAAATGCTGTGGCCTGCTGTACCGACCCTCCTGCTGTGGAGGGTACAGCCCAGAGAGCCTCTGGTGGCTGCCCGTGCCCCCCCCTCAGGGAATTTACTAAACTCCACCCCTGAGCTGCTGACCTGCACCCTCCCTGCTCTTCCCAAAGCCTCAGAGATCTGGAACTTCCCACTAGGATTGGCTGCCTGGGGTTCCCAGTGGCCCTCCCCTCTCTCCCCGCTCCCCCCCAGGATTGCAATAGCCCCACATGACCCACTCCCTTAGCACCACTGTCTGCTCCCTGCTGGGCTTCCCCTGGCCAGGGGAGGAGAGAGTGAGAGTAGGTGAGGATGGGAGAGGGGGTGGGGTTCCCTCACCTCACCCACGCACAGACACAGACTCGAAGCAGTGTTCAGCTTTCTATTAGAGATTCTGCCTCCCCCGGGACAAATAGCCACTGTTCCACATCCTCTGGAGCACACATCCATGTCTGGGGGGTGTGGGGGTGTTCTGCTGGGCAGGGTGTAGGGCAGAGTCTGGCCCTGTGCTCTGAGAGGGGACCTTGGTGAGCTCGTGTTTGTGGCAGTGCTGGGAGGGCTCTCCGCCCTGCAGTCTGGGACACGGGCCCTGCCTGTAGGGGCAGGCTGCAGCTGAGGCCTGGGTTCTTTTGAGGACGTTCTGTGGTGCTTCCGGGTTCTACTGTCTGGCTCAGCCCCCTAGACGGTGGGCCTGCCTTGGAGCGTCATGGTGGGACATGTGTGCCCCTTGCCTGGCACTGTGCTCTCTTGGCACGTTTCTTCCACTGGGACTGGCCCCTAAGCCCTCAGCAGGAGGACCCCCTGAGAGATCATAGGCAGGGACTGGTGCAGATGCGTGTGTGTGGGGAGCAGGTGACTGGGACAGGGGCCTGGCCTTTGGCAGGGGCTGGGGTGGCCTAATCGTCCTTGTCCTTAGCGCCATGTTTGAGGATACGGGTGAACTCCACATAGTTGAAGTTGCCTTTCTTATCAATGGGCGCCTCCCGGTACATCTCGTCCACTTCTTCATCTGTGAAGCGGTCACCCATGGTGGTGAGCAGCTCCCGTAGGTGGTCCTCATGGATAACACCTGGGGACAGGCCAGGGGCCGTGAGAGCAGGCTTGGGTTGGGACATACCCAGTACCCCCGGCCCCTCAGCCCCCAGCAGTCTTTGCAGACCTTGTAGTTGGGGAGAGGTCAGGAAAAGACAACCCTCGTCACTAGCAGGACCCCGGAGGGAGTGTGCTGCACGTGACTGGCTTTGAGGTGTTTTTGTGGGAAACTTGGTGCTGCGGGTGGGGTTGCCAGCTACCTCGTGCTTTGAGGGCATGAACCTTGGAGTTCCACTACCTGAGTCTGAATGCTGATCCCCCTTCTTCCTAGCTGTGTGATCTTGAGCAAGTTACTCAGCCACTCTGTTGGATTTGGAAAATGGAGATGAAAAGAGGTCCTGGTGGGGGGCCATAAAGATAGTCAGGAAAATGTTCTGAACGTGCTTAGGCTGTGCTGGCATCCGAGTGCTGTTACCACGGAAACTGCTGCTGCCAGCATCACTCTGGCCTGAGTCTGGGAAAAGTGAGTGGTGGGACAGGAAGTCCTTTGGAGGCTCTGGGGATGCGCGCTGGTTTCTGTACCTTGTTGGTCAGAAGGGCAATAAAGGGTGTGGTTTCTGGAAAGTTCTCAAGCAGGGGGAGGGAGTGTGCCAGGCAACAGGTGAACTCAAGAAGAGGGAAGCTTTGGTGACTGTGGCTGTTTGGGGCCAGGCTTTTGGGTAGGGACCAAGGAAGCAGCACGTCTTTTATAGGCTGGTCGCAGAAACCAGCGACCTAGTCTAGTCTTTGGGGGGCAGCCTGCTCCTACTTACATACACAGGGGTACCTGGGTGAGTGCCAGCCCCAGCTCTACCCAGAGACTGCCCACCTGAGGCCTCCTCATCAAAGCAGGCAAAGGCATTGCGGATCACGTCCTCGGGGTCTGTGCCGTTCAGCTTCTCTCCAAACATGGTGAGGAACATGGTGAAGTTGATGGGCCCAGGGGCCTCGCTCATCATGCCCTCCAGGTACTCGTCGGTGGGGTTCTTCCCTGTGATGGGGGCATTTGACCTGCTGTCATCCTGTCCCTCCCCACTGCTGATGCCTCCCTCACAGCCCAGCCTGGGGCAGAGTCTGGGGCGAGTGTCACCCAGGAGGTGGTGAGTTTGGTAAACTAAAGCACAGTGCCGAGGCAGCTTTCTAGGCTCCTGCGCACTCGGGCCCCCTCCTCCAGGCTCTCCCAGCGGTCTGGGCCACCTCCTCCGCGCTCAGGGCATCTGCGCCTTGGTCTTGCTCTCTAAAGTGCAACCAGAGCCATCTGCTGGCTGAGCACTGTCAGGTGCCCCCTGCGCCCTACTGCATTTCCCTCGCACCTCTCTCCAAGGTCAACATTCTTACTTCCACTTGGCAGGGGAGGAATTTGAGGCACAGAGAAGTAAGATCACTTGTTCAGGGTCACACAGTGTAAGTAAGAAATGGAACTGGCATTTGAACCCAGGCAGCCAGACTCCAGGCACAGTTCAAAGTGGTTTAAACCAGCGAGCTCTGGTGTCGCACAGGTCTGGGTTTGCATCTGTGTCTTGGTTCCTCTACCTTATGGGAGAATTGTGATGAAGGAGACAGCAGTAATTTTAGGACATACATAACAATGACTGGCAAGACCCTGTGGATTCTGCAATCCACTATTGGGTTCAAATTCCAGCTGTAACACTCAGTAGCTGTGTTACCTTGGGCAAATTACTTAACCTCTCTGAACCTCTGTTTTCTCATGTGTAAAATGAGAATGATAATCACATCTACCCAGTAGGATTGCGTTGAGATTTAAGATAACATCTGTAGAGCAACTGCTGCTGCTTTTAGATTTACTGCTCTTGTTTTTTAACCCAAGGGTGATGTTCTTGACCAAAAGGCCATGATTGATCCGCGGGCCGCTGACACGGCTTTAGCCTAGAAGTATGGGGTTTTCTGGTAGATGTCAGAACTGGCATCAAGACTTGGGGTTCAGGGCCCTGGGTACAGGGTGTTACCCAATAAGTGAATAGGAGTCTTCATGTCCCTGTCTCCTCTGAGCCTCACATGCTGCTGCTCCCCACAGCTGGCTGGGTCCTCGAGGAGCTGTGGCACCAGGACCACGCCCCTCCCCTCATACCGTCTTCCTGGGTGACCTGGGGAGGAATCTAACCTGAAACGGGAGGAGAGGTTTTTGCCCTAGGGTGGGCACCCCCACCCCCCCGCCCAGCCCCCGGGGGCTGGTGTACCTGAGGGCCCCAGTCACCACTGCACAGGAAGGGGGGTGCAGGAGGCTGCTCAGCAGTGAGGGGCAGTGCCAGGGCCTACTCAAGCTTATCTGGCCCCAGAGTTTGGGGTCTGACCCAAACTACTACAGCTGCCTCTGCTCCCCCAGCCAGTGACTGGTCTATGTGTTCTCGCCCTGATGAGGGAACTGGGGCTGAGAGGGGGTGCGTGGTAAGCACATGGGGGGGAGGGGGCAGGGCCACAGCTAGAGGGGTGTCTGGCCTCTGGTCTCAGTTTTCTCATCCAAACAATGGCCATGTGAATTCCATTCTTGAGCACTTGAAACTCCAAGATTCTGATTCTGGGGAAGTCTCTGGGGTCAGATAAACTTGAAGCCTGGCCAGGACCGCTCCAGGCGGGGAAATGCTCGGGCCTCCCCTCTAAGCCTCACTTTCCCATCTGTAGAAACTGAGACCACTGAACCTTTTCTTTAAATGTTACCAGGTAGCCAATCTACAAATCTGCCCGCAACAGTCCTCTGGGGTCAGTGTGGCTGGGTTCAAATTCAGGCCTGAACTGTTGTGCCTCAGTTTCCCTGTCTGTTACATGGAGAAAGAATGGCACCTACTCTCCAGGGTGGGTGCCTTGGAAGAAAGTGTTCCGTGAGTGACCACCAACCCCTCGGCCTGCCTAGCCCCTCGGGGCCGCGCCCCGCCCCGCTCACCCAGCGAGGCCAGCATGTCGTGCAGGTCCTCCTTGTCGATGAAGCCATCGCGGTTCTGGTCAATCATGTTGAAGGCCTCCTTGAACTCCTGGATCTGGGACTGGTCAAACATTGCGAAGACATTGGATGTGGCCCTCTGGGGCCGCTTCTTGGTGGTCTTGGCCTTGGCCCGTTTGCTGGACATCTTGGCTTCAAGATGGGTGGGTGAGGCGTCCCTGCAGGAAGGGGATGATGGAGTTGGGAGGGGAGCTTGCTTAAGACCCTGGGCCAGGGAGTCTTCCCACAGACTTGGGGCTCCTGCCACCATCCGTCCCAGAAGTAGACAAGCGTGGCGCTGTGATCTCAGACTACTTCCTCTACATCTCGGAGCCATTTCCTCATCTGGGGAGGGCCCAGGGAGGAGTGCCCGGCTCTAGGGAGTAAGTAGTTGACTTAGTGT
>PVIJ01000260.1:296898-331800 GCA_004024925.1 Scalopus aquaticus
CCCGCCCCCCAGCAGGAAGGATCTGGATTGGCTGCTGCATTTCGGACATTCCTGGCCCTTTCCCCTCTGCCCCATCCCTCTGGACTCCCAGCTTTGGGGATTCTGGAAGGCCCCTCCCCCACATGTCCACACTGGACCAGCCCTGGAGCGAAGGATTGACTTGGTTTGGACCCTATTCCTCATTCTCACTTCCCAGGGCTTATATAAAGGTGTGAGGCTCCCCCAGCTGAGAACCCCAATTCCTTGCCACCCATGTTTAGGCTTCCAAGCCTGGCCACCAGAGTCAGTTTTCCCATCCCATGTAGCTGGATCTTCACTTGGGAGCCCTCGAAGGTTCCTGCTCCCACTAGAGCAAATCTGGACCCTTCAGCTGGCATGCAAGGCCCTGTATGAACCCCTCTTCTCACTGACTGACTATGGCACCTTCACTGTGTCTCTCCTGCTAACTGCTGTCCTTGCAAGCTGAACTGCTGGTTGTTTGCCAGACACCCCCAGTCTTTGCTCCTTGGCCCCTTCCCTGGAATATTATTCCCTCTGCAGCCCAGTTCTTGAGACACCTCCTTGGGGAACCTGTTCTTCTGCCCTTGTTTTGACAGTAAGGCCTCTCCCCCTCCTGATCAGCTGGTACTGGCATAACTCCCAATTTACACAAAGCCTACAGTCGACTCATAGATGCTTATTTAATGAATGACAGGACAACTGCAACCCCCACTATACAGATGGGCAAACTGAGGCCCAGTGAAGGGCATTTTGCCTGAACCCGTGTGTCATAGCCCTGAGAACCTCGAGCTGTGTGCCCCTTGGCTGGGGCCTTTGTGGGCCTGGCAAGAGGCCCTAGGACTGCTGCTACCCTTTCCTCTGGCCCAGGTCTCCAGCAGGCTGATTCTGTTGTTTTTTTTCCCTACCCCAAATTGTGTGGCTGTGAGTGTCTCGCTGTCCCCAGGCCTTTATCCCATGACCTTTTCAAGTCATTCTTGGTCTTTGGCCTTTGATATCTTAAACCCTAAGCTGGGATCCTGACCAGCTCCAGTGTCCTGGGCCTCAGCACCTGAGAGACACTGGCTACCTGTGCCGCACCCCTTTCCCTTGGTATCTCTCACATGGCCAGGGGGTTGCAGACAAAAGCCCTTCTCACTCATGACCTTGGTGGCAGGGTGACAGGGCAGGGAGACCCATCCTCTGCTTTAGTGCTTTGAGGGCCCCTCCTTCTCTGAGCCCAGTGCTCTCTGGGAACTTTAACTCCGGGCACCCACAGCAGGCTGCCAGGGACAAGTTCCCCGCGTCCAGCAGAGGCAGGGAGAGTCCTGTCACTGTCACTGCAAGGCTCCAGAGCAGGAGTGGCCAAGCTCACCGCTGCTGTCTGATGGTCGCGGCCCCGTCTTCCATGAGGGAGCCGTGACATGCCCGGAGTACTGTGCTGTGGGCCTGTCCGTCCCAGCAAGCTCGGGAAGCTGGGTGGGCCCAGGAGAGAGGAGTGTGCCTGGAGAGGCCAAGCAGAAGCCAGGACCTCTGGACAAGACTCGGGTCAGCGGGGACAGATGGCCCGTGGGCTCTTCAAGGTTTGAACACAGAAGGGAACGTCTGTTTGAGAGGCTCAGGCCTGAGGACGAGGCGTGACCAGAGAGGGCTCACGCAGGCTGGGCTCCCACTTCTCAAAGCCCCATGCCCAGGCCCTAGACGCCGGGACCACATACATCTGGCTGTGGCACATAAGACAGGCCTGTGCCCCCCTGACCTCAAGGTCCCTGCGGCCACGGGGCAGGGCCAGATGCTGCTCTCAGACTCATCTCAGGCTGAATTAGCCGGCTCCTGAGAGCAGCGGAGCCCCCGGAGGGCTGGGGAGGAGATGGGCTCGGGTCCCCCCAGCCCCCCTCCTTGGCCGGCCTGGGGTGGGCATGGCGGACCTTTACCACCCGTAGGCCAGGATGAGCGGCTGGCCCAGAGCCAGGAGCCGGGTACATGGCACCAGGCTTGGTGTGTGCGGGGAGGGTGCCGCCGTCTCTGACCCTCTCCTGACCCCTCTCCCGATGGGACCTGGGGCGGCCTCGGGGGAGGGGCAGGGATTCCCTGGAGGGGTCTCCTGGGGCCTGACCACCTGTCTCCTCCCCTGACACGGGGCGGCTGCAGCACCCAGCTCCGGTCACGACAACCGCACGGCTCCTCTTGAGCACCCCGAGCTCCGAGCTCCAGGCTCGGCCTCTCTAGCTCTGCAGCAAGGGGCAGGGCCTGAACAGTCTCCTTCGCTAGTGGAAGGACCACCGGTCCCCAGAGCCCCCAAACGGGCTCCCTGCTGCCCCGCGGGAGCCAGAAGGCTGGTGGGAGCAGAGCAGCTGAGCGACTCAGCCCCAGCGGCTGTCCCGCGACCCTCCCGCGACCCTCCCGCGACCCTCCCGCAACCCTCGGCCTCCTGTCCAGGGCCCGCCCGCCCGCCCTCCCGGCTCCCACCTGGTACGGAGAGGGCGCTCTGGGGCCGGAGCCGGAGCCGGTGCGGAGTGCGGGCTGCGGCCGTGGGTCCGGGTCTGTGGGGCCGTCGGCGGGGCAGCCAGGGCGGGCCTGGTGGGGGCGGCCGCCGCAGGGCCTTACAAGGCAGAAGAATGTGCGCGCTGTGGGGCGGGGCGAGGCCGCCTGCCCGACCTTATTTGGGCGCGACCCAAGGGAGGGAGGTGGAGGCTCCAGGGATGAACCCCCAGGTTGCAGCCTTCCCGGTGCAGGAGGGGGAGAGTGGGCAGTGAGTGTGGCCCGGGCCGGCTGGGGGTGGGCGGTGGATTTATCTGAGGGGATTCATCCCCTCATGAAGCAGGCAGGACATCCATGGGACCCCAGTTCCAGTCCCTCCCACCTCCGTCCCCCTAAAGCCCCGCTTCCCGGGGCGTCCACTTTTCCAGGATGAGGGAAGAGGCGAATCAGAGAGGACCTGGTATCCTCCTTGCAATGAAGTCTGCAGAGGGTGTGAGGAGCGCTTGGAGGTTGGCCAGGACCCTGCTGAAGGAGGCAGACACCCCATGTTGCCCTCTTCAGCTGCCCTGTCTCCCCTGGTGTAAAATGGGAGAGCCGTACTGAGAATTCAGTGAAAGTGGTCAGAAAGAGGGCCTGGAAGCTGGGGGGCCACAGACACATCCTGGCCGCAGTGGCAGCACCCCTTATCCCCTCTTGTTGGTCTGAGATGAAGGATGGGGTCTGGGAGGACAGATCCCTTCCCTCCCCAGTCAGGCGTCAGGGTCTTTCCTTCCTTTGGCCTCTGAAGGAACCCTTTACCCCCCAGCTTTCTCTACCTCCCCTTTGGACACAACACAGATGTCCCCAAGGGAACTTTCCAACACCCAGTCACTTACGTAATATTAAGTGGCACCTGTTCCCTGCCAGGCGAGGTGCTGGGGAAACAGCAGAAAACCAAAGCAATGTGCCGGGGGAAGTGTTTGTCTTTGTGGAGGGAAACTGCAGCCAAGTAGCTGCATGGCTTGGAGGGTGGTAGTAAGTGCCTGAAAGGAGAATAGAGCGTGCAAGGGGCCTCCTGGGAAGTGACTTCGGGACCCACCTAAAGGAGGTGAGGGAGTGAGCCCAGCCCAACGAGTTTAAGGCAGAAGCTCTGTCAGGGGAGTTTGTCCAGCGCAAGGCCAAGGAACTACAGGGACCAGTGTGAATGTGGGGTGTGGGTGAGGGAGGAGGAGATGAGCACTGGGAAGCGTTAGGGACCAGCCGCAGGCCACTGCAAGCAACCAGAGTTCTGAGCAGAAGGGAGACTTGGTCTGGCTTAGGTTTTAGTTGATTCCCTTGGTGTGTCATATTGGACATGGACTGAAGGACCAGGGGACAAGGCGGGGAGGCCAGTGAGGAAATGCCTTTCCTGTGCTTATTGGACATTTGTACATTATCTTTGGAGAAAACATATTCAGAGCATTTGCCCATTTAAAAATTTGATTACTTTTTGTTGTTGATTTGTAAGAATTCTATATATATTCTGGTTAACACTTTGTGGTCCGCTCATGTATTAGTACGTGTTTTTGTCACCAGTATCAGGTGGCCGCTCCCATATTAATATATGTTCCTCTAGTCTCTGGTTTTTCATGCCGCGGTGGATTTATTTGGAACTATTAGGAGCTATTTCTTTGATCATACTCAGTCTAGAAGCTTTACACATTGTTTTGGTGAAAGTGTAAGGTGTTTTATGAGAGATATTACAGTTTTTTTTAATATCCAGTAGTTCAGGAGTTGTGTGTGTTTTATTGAATGCTTATACCATTCATGCTGTGGCACAGAAAATGGCTGGCCCAAAGGGCTGGTAAATTTAAAGGGCACCGGCACACAAAGTGTTAATAGCTCTTATCAGATATGGCTTGAAATATTTTCTCTCATTTTGTGGGCTAGCTTTTTACTTTCTTGATAGTTTCAAGGAGCACAAGTTTTAACTTTGAAGTTTACTTTTTTCTCGGTTTCTTGTTACTTTAGTATATATGAAAACACACCTATGTTTTATTTTAAGGGTTTCATAGTTTTAGTTTTCAAATTTAGCTCTTTAATTCACTTTTGAGTTAATTTTGTATATGGCATGAGGTAAGGGTTCAGCTTCCACTTGTATGTGGCCATCTAGTTGTCCCAGCACCATTACAAAGAAAACTATATTTTTCCATTAAGAGGTCTTAGCACCCTTGTTGAAAAATCAGTTGTCCACAGATATGTCTACTCTTCTGCCATACTGCACAATCTTTATTACTGTAGTTTTGTGTTAAGTTTTGAAATCACTAAGTGTGTCATCCAACTTTGTTCTTTTTTAAGATTTATTTATTTATGCATACAAGAGCTGGGTGTATGGGGGGGGGTGAGAGGATTCACCAGAGACAGTGGGGAGCAGAACAGGCAGACTGACTGAAGTACACTGCTGAGGGGAGCAGCAGGCGAGGCAGGAGAGGTCTGCTGTGCCATGTGGGAAGCTCCCTGGCTGCTGATAGCTTCATAGTGCTGAGACTTAACCCCTTGTGCCACCAGGGAGGGCCTCCCCCCCCCCCCCCCCCGCCCGGCTTTGTTGTTCTTCAAGATTGTTTTGTTACTCAGGTTCTCTTGCATTTTCCTATGAATTTTAAAATCAATTTCTGCAGAAAAGGCTGCTGGAAGTTTGCTTGAATAATTCTCTATCTGTACATTAATTTGGGGGAGTATTGCCATCTTACCAAAATTAAGTCTTCTGATTCAGTACATGGGATGTCATTCCTTTTACTTAGATCTTTTAAAATTTCAGTGACATTTTATAGTTATCAGTGTATGATCTCATAGTTCTGTTAATTTTAATCTTAGATACTTTATTCTTCTTGATTGATTTGCTGTTTTCTTAAATTCTCTTTTAGAGTTTTCATTGGTACTGAAATGTTATTACTCATAACACTTCTGAAACCAAATGTGTGGGTTTTATTCTCACACTAACCAAACCTTCAACTTTCTGGACTCCAACTCAGTGTCCTACACTTCAGTTCTGATCCTAACTCCCTGAGTTAGCATCAGACTTTCATAGGTTGAGGGCTCACTTTCACAAGGCTTCCCTTACTTCAGATAACAATGCAAAGATTGGGTCCTGAGATTCATACCTTTGTCTGATTTGGCTACAAATGGAAGGTTCCCATATCCTCCCCCATCCGTTTGGTAACTTGCTAGAATGGCTCATGGAACTCAGGAAAACCATTTACTTACCATTACCAATTCCCTTAAAGGATACAACTCAGGAACCACCAAGTGCAAGAGAGGCATGGGGCAGTTTGGGCATTGGGCGGGGCAGGGCTTCCTTCCCTCATGCAGTATGCCATCTTGAAATGTCCGCCAGCTCAGCAGCTCTCTGAACCCTGTTGTTTAGTTTGTTTTTTTTTAAGATTTATTTTTATTTATACATACAAGCTGGGGTACAGGCCAGAGGTGTGGGACGGCGAGAGGGCTCACCAGAGACAGAGTGGGTAGAACAGGCAGATCAGAAATACACTGCTGAGGGGAGCAGCGGGCGAGGCAGGAGAGGTCTGCCGCGCCATGTGGGACTCTCCCCGGCCAGGCGTCGAACTTGCGTCACTGCTGCCGACAGCTCCACAGCGCAGCACTTAACTGCTGCGCCACCGGGGAGGCCCTGTTTAGGGTTTTTAATGGAGGTTTTCATTACAGAGGTGTTATTAAATCATTGGCCGTTGATGGTTAGCTCATACTCTGGCTCCTCTTTTCTCCTTGGCGGTTCAAAAGTGAGGGTGAAAGATGTAACCTTCGAATCAGCCCCCAGCCTGAAGCTACTACCTAGGACCTTCCAGCCACCATTTTCATTAGACACTTATCACTCTAGAGCTTCCCAAGGGTTTTAGGAATTGTGTGCCAGCAACCAGAGATGAAGTCCACACATTAATTTTTATTATACCACAAGGGAAAGCCAATTGATTCTGTATACTGATCTGGTACCCAGCAACATGGCTGGCCAAATTTTTAAACTCTAATAGCTCTTTTGTGTACACACCTTCAGATTTTTCATATGAAAGATCAGGTATCTGCAAGTAGAGTTTAACTTCTTTTCAACCTGGTTGCTGTTCATCCATCTATACACCCATTGGCCCATCCTTTTTCTTGCCTTGTTTTTACCCTGACTGGAACCTCAAATACAATGTTGACTGTGGCAAGAGCCGACATCCTTGTCTTGTTTCTGATCTTAGGGTGAAAGCTTCCTATCTTTCACTGCTAAATGTATTAGTTGTGGATTTTTCTTGGATGCCCTGTATCAGAGGAAATTCTCTTCTATTCCTGGTTTAATTAAGTGTTTTTATCGAGAAAGGGTATCAGGCTTTGTTAAATGCTTTTTCTGCATTTTAATCTGAAATGGTTCCTTAGCCCTTCTTCATCTTCTATGACACAGACACTGAAGAGTTCACACTTCTTTGTTCTTCCCTCGTAATCAGCTTCAGTTTATACATTTTTGACTGGAACATCATCACAGGAGCCCTCTGAGTACATCATATTAGGATATTTATGGTGTTAATTTCTCCCATCACTGGTAACATTAACTTTGACTTAGATAAATCTGGCAGACATTACCTAACTATGTATCATGCAGTTACTGTTATTTTCCTTTTGTAATTAGCGTGTTCATTAGTAATTTGTGGGGTGTTCCTTGGAGACTGTGAATGTTCTGTTAGGTGTGACGCTTTCACCCATGACTTCTAACACCTACAGGTGATTCAGTTTTTATTATGATGGTTGCCAAATGGTGACTTTATAACCCTTCTTCCTTTTACTTTTATTAGCTGGTGGACCTGTTAATTTTGAGATTACCTGTCAGACAATGGAGACGGTGAATGGGAAGTGTAGGGTTCAAGGAAAGGTATAGGTTTATAGATTTATATGTTGGAGCTGTCAGTCTATAGAAGGCTAGTCTGCGGGGGTGGGAGCGTTTGGTGAGGGCTGCCCGTCCCGGCTCCTTCATGGCGGTTAACAAGCACTGATTTCTCACAGGAGGCTGGTAGGGAGATGTCGCGCCCTCGTTTTCCAGGGGAGGAATACAACAGTTTAGTTTTCTTGTGCAGCGTTACAGAGCTGGTGGCGTCAGCCTGCCTCCAAAGAGCTGCCTTTTGGGAAGAGGTCTGGGGCTTGGTCTCCTGGGGGCGCCCACTCCCACCCACTCAGTCCCAGCCTGCCCGTCCCGCTGCAATAATACCAAGAGCCCTGGGTACACGTTACCTCATTTATTCTCACAACATGCCTGTGAGGTAGGGAGGGGCAGGGACTGTCCCCGTTTTACAGAGGAGGAAGTTGAGGCACACAGAGGTCAAGTGACTTGCCCAAGGTCACAGACGGCCAAGCTGGAATGGGGCCCCAGAGCAGGCCCTCAGTTCTTCCGGGGGCCCCCTGCAGCAAGCACTGGACACGAGGACGTGTCAGCGCTGTAGTTGTGTCCACAGTAGAGAGCAGCCCTCCTGCGCTGAGGGGCTGCGGGCTGGCCCTGCCCTCCTGCCCCGCCCCGCCCCGCCGGCCGGCACTGCAGCTCAGGGCTCACGACACCCTGGAGTGGGGCTGGGGGCGGAGGCAGAGAGGAGGAGGATTAGGGTTAAAAAAATAGAACAGAAAATTCAGAGGCCGGGTAGATGGGCCCATGGTGGGGGGCAGGGTGGGAGACCAAAAAAAAAGGGGCTGCTTACACACAAGGTCTATATTTTTACACACTTGTACACACACCTAGATATAGTACATGTAAAAATATATGCTATTCACACACCCGCCTCCTGCCAGGTGCCCCGAGAGCCAGCGGTGGCGCTGGTGGGCATGGGTGAGCAGATGGGCGTTTGTTAAATATACACTCTAAGGTCTATGTGCATATGTACACATACGTACAGACAGCCGCCTGCCCCTCAGGTACTGTACACAGGCTCAGCCGGGGACAGATAACCCCTGGAAAATGGGGTCCCCACTCTCTCAAGTGCCCCCCTGCAAATCACTCTGAGTCATACATTTTGCTGAAGGAAGAAGGGGCTGGAGAGAAGAAATAGGCGGGAGTCTGGAGTGTGAACTGTGGCTTTCTAGCTCATTTTCCTCCCCAAGACTTCAGCCTCCTCTCCTCACTCCCCTGACCCTGCCGAGGGTTGGCGGAGGGCAGTGGGAGGGCGGCTGCCGCCGGGAGGCCCTACATCTGCGTGTGCACGGGTGTTGCGTGTGAGCACTTGGCGGGGAGGGGACGCATGTCCCTCTCTGTCCTCTGGAAGCTCAGCCGCACGAAAGGCTGAGAACCGCACAAAGCTGCTAGCCAGGTTGGTGACCCCTGTGTGAGCTCTGGAGGGGAAAAAAACGCAAGAATGAAAACTCCAAGGTCAGAGCAGGGGAGCTGGGAAAAGGAAGGACATGGCAGGTGCCCAAGGCTGCCCTTGGACTGACGTCGTCTTGTAAACAAGCTAGTTTAAGTTCTGGTCAGATAGAACAAGTAAAAAGACCGCAGTCTGGAGGCTGGGCCGGGGAGTTGCCGAAGTCCATCTATCTAGTCCGCCACGGCTGGCAAGAGGAAGAAAAGTGTTTGATAGTTTCTGTCGATTTTTTTTTTTGTGTGAAGTCTTCATAACCTAAAGCTGGGAGGGACCCAAAAAAGCCAAATTGTGAGCCCTTGAATGCGTCAATTGGAAAGTTGGCTCAGGGTCTCTGGACAGAATGACCACACTAAAGGTTGAGAAAATTTTGTTCCATTTGCATTTAGTTTGTGGTTTTTTTTTTCTTTTTTAATGACTTAAAATTGTTTCTTTCCTGGTCTCAGAGCCGGGTCTGGGCCTCAGGGACATAAATCTCGATGCTGTCTGCGCTCTCCGTAGCTGAATTCTGCCGCACGGACGCGGCCCGCTTGGCCGCCAGCAGTCTCTTGCGGGCCTCCTGCCGCTGCTTGTCCCCGGCGTCGGAGGCCTTGTCACGGCTCACCGCCGGCTTGGATTTGGCTGGCTTCTTTGGGACCGGAGGGGGTGGTTTCTTTTCTTCCTTTAGTGAGACAGTGAGGAGGGAAGAAAAATAAAATAAAGGTGCCAAGTTTTGTGTGGCACTACCCCGGTGTATGGTGGCAGCTGGACTCTCCAGCCCCCCCGCATCAAGCAACACACATTTGGAATCAGGAAGCCACAAGAAGCGATGATAGTGGGAACAGCACAAGGCGTGGGAGCAAAAAAGCAAGCTTAGAATCCTAGAATGTTCTAGCAGGAAGGAATGGACAGATCCCTGTTCCCACCCCTGAGAGCCTGAAACTCGGGACTTAAACTCAGGGCCTCTGACTCCAGGTCACATGCTGGTCTAGGGACTCAGAAGGCGCGAGGGCCGCAGGCAGCAGGAACCAGGAGTCCCTGGCGCCTGTTTCCCAGGAGGCAGTCTGGGCCCCAGGGGAAGGACTGGGTGTTTGCCAAAGCTCCAGCAGCACAGCTACACTAGTGCTCGAGGCCGTGGGCATGTGTCTCCTAGGAGCCCCATTTACTGAACATGCAGGGCAGGATGGGGGGGCATGCTTCAAGGGGGCAGCCTCCACTACACAGAGCGAGCGGCGTGCTGGACGAGCGCCAGGCATGGACCCCGCGCACTGATGGACGTGAGCCCCAGCTCAAAGACGACACACGGAGAAGGGAGCCAAGCAGCACTGACCGATGTGGGCAGCGTTATTGCCGACCAGGAATTTGTCCCTGGACTTCCCCTCCGCACTGCTCCATGCTCACCTTCCTCTTCTCGGGGGTCTCCACCAGCTGCCAGCTGTTGGCCTTGAGGTGGTAAAGCTCATCAAACTTCATGCTGATGTCCTCGATGGACAGCTGCAGCAGGTCCCAGAACCCTGCCAGGTCCTGGGCTGTTGGACGTGGGTTGGCGTCAGGGTTCTGTGGGGCAGATTGGAATTAGTGGGGCAAGCCAAGCCTCTGCTTGCACCCCACCCCAAACATGATGTTCTGGCTGTGGCTGAGATCTTGATGCCTTGTCTTGCTATCTGGCGGCCAGCGTCAAGGTCAGTACTGACAGGCAGGCATGAAGACCGTGGCCCCACGGTAGCGATCTCTGGGAGAAGACAGTCCCATCCCGAGTAGACGCTGCACCCACGTGGGACTGAGGCCTGCACCGCCCCTGTGGGGCTACGGTGAGGAAGGCCCTCGTGCCCCTCTTGTGTGCCAGGAGGAGAACTGTTGCCATCCTGGGAGGACAGAGTGCCTGGCCGTGAGGTACGGACAGCCGGACCGCTCTGGTGGGCGTGACTACAGAATCCACGTGTTTTCTTTCCCATCATTCTGTCAATACACTGCTCATTCTGACTGCCCCAGGTCGCTACGTGTCCCTGAAGACGTATTTGTCACCACTGTCCTTCATCCTGTGAGTGCACAGCCCCTGGCTAGAGACCTCCACAGGAAAAGCCATCTTCCTGACAGGTAAGGTGAAGGGGAAGGCACTCCTCCAAGCTGAGGGGTGATATTTCATCAGTTCTTACCTTGACTGTCTTCTTCTTGGGACATGTTTTACATTAATAAGCAGGATAACTGATTTTTAACGTTCATGTAGCTGTTTCTTACGCAGAGTCTCTTTTATATTTCAAGAGGTACTAGAGACCTGAAAGGACCATTCCTAGCTCCTTCCTGGGCTAGGCAGTGACGGGCATCGCTATCATCCTTCCCCTGCCACGAGGGAACAGCACCTCCAGGGAGGCGCTCTCAGGCTGAGAGCAGCGAATCCAGCTGGGGGCCTGGCAGGCAGCCAGAGCTGGAAGAAGAATCACACTCACCAAGTTTTGCTCACAGAGGCCCCGGAACTGCTGGAATTTCTGGGACATCAGTAGCTGGGCACTGCCCACAGCACTGAGGACTTTTCCTAAGACTGAGAAAGAGAAAGGAGAAAAAGACTGAGCAGAGTGCAGGGTCCGCCAGTGGGATCAGGGTAACGGCTTTCGTCTCCTCAGCCCACCGTAGGACAGAAACCATTATCTGGTGCTGGCAGTTCGCTTTCATTTTATTTATGTGTTAAGATGCACACACCACACATAATATGAACTCCTCCCCTAGACCCCCAGGGTATTTTATGGCAGTGATTATTTATACATACAAGCTGGGGTACAGGCCAGAGGCGTGGGGCGGCGAGAGAGTTCACCAGAGACAGAGTGGGGAGCAGAACAGGCAGATCAGAAATACACTGCTGAGGGGAGCAGCGGGCGAGGCAGGAGAGGTCTGCCACACCATGTGGGAATCTCCCAGGCTGGGCGTCGAACTGACAGCTGCGCCACCAGGGAGGCCCTATGGCAGTGATTATTTAAATGGGAAACTTTCCTAGGAAAGCAAATTACTATCATAGACTCAAAGGTTAATCAGATTTTCTGTTTAAGAATCTGAAGTTTACATTCTTCTAGAAAAGAGGAAGTAGCCCTATGTAGTTATACAAAGCCATCAAGTAATCTTTATATACCCTGTCTTGTACATCTAAACTATCCCAGAATTAATCTTAGAAAATCACCACTTATTACAGGAGCCCTGAGAGCAGATAGGACACGCCAAGAACAGAGGACTTTCACTGTGACCAGAAATGTAAGTATTAATGGCTAACTCTTCTGACAGTCTATTTAACTGTTTTCCAACACAGTAATATAAGGTTAATCTTTTAGTGTGCCTTCCAGTTTTAAAATGGGAGCATAAAGACGCTACTACCTTCTAACCCACCCTTTCCTAGAAATCACTGAAAAGCAAAATAAAAAACTTGAAATGCAAATTATCTCTGGCATGTAATTCTGGAGCAGAGTAGATAAGAAAGGCTGCCCCATGCAGGGATTCCCATACATAGAAGACTCTTGGGGTGGAAAGTCTCTGATAAAGATGGCACCTTTAGGGGAGAAGCCAATGATCTGTCATATGAAATAAAAAGGGGCTTTGACTACAGTAGGAACTTTCCTCGATCTGGCTCAGTACCCAGGGGCCCTTGTAAGTAGCCCTAGAGTTTCCTAGGAGGAGCCGGTGCTGAGGAACATAACCCTGCACCCATCCCCTGACCTAAGAGTTCTTGCTGACTTGGGATACAGTTCTGGCCCCTCTCCTACAAGGATCTATTTTACAAAAGCTCACAGATATTATGGTAACAGCAAATGGCAGATATTTACCAGAAAACTGGTGCTGTAGTGAAAAGTGACATTTAACTAGAAGAGATAAGACAATAGAAGGAGACAGTAAATGAGCTAGAATTAGTGAAAGAGAAAAACAGGCCATCACAGATACAAGGATGATTCTGGAAGCAGCTGAAATGTATTAAGAGACTAGGGCTAAAAAAGCCCCTGGTACAAAACACTTGATTAAACTGCTAAACAAAAGTAGAAATCTTCTGAAATGTACAGATAGTAGGATGTGTGCCTGGCTTGAGTGGGAATAAAAGTTCTCCTGAGAAGTCTTAACCGACAAAGTCTAAAGACAACCACAAATGGGAAAATAACTGCAAATCATGTATTTGATAAAACTTAACAACAAAAAGGCCAACCATCTAATTAAAAAGTGGGCAAGGGTTTGAGTAGACATTCCTCCAGAGACTCAGAAATGTGCCTTTGCCTGTCATTAGGGAACTGTGAATAAGAACGATAATCAGATACTACGTCACAACCACCAGAAACACAGAGAAGAAAAGGTGTTGACAAAGATGTGGAGAAACTGGACCCCTATGCATTGCTGTTGGGATGTAAAATGCTACAGCTACTGTGGAAAAGGTATGCCAGGTAAATACTAAAAAGAAATGCTGGTATATTTATGTTGACTAAATATTGATAAATGGTTTGATCAAACAGGAAAATTAAAACAATTCTTAACAATTTTAAATATGAAAAGTAAAAAAGTGACTGTCAGGCAAGTCTACTGAGTGGAAAAGCTGACTATACCTCACTGGTTAGCTAACAGGTAAAAATTTAGTAAGGTCAGAGACTATCTGATTCGCTTAATAAGCTTGTTTTAATAGACATGACACAGAACTCTTAATCCACTAACTAAAATATGCTTTGTTCTCACATACATGGGAACACTCACTAATACCGATCACATCCTAATCCTAAGTCATAAAACTATCAACAAATTTTAAAGAACTGGACATCATAAAAGATTTTTTGGGAGTATTAATATGGTTAGAAACTAGTAATGAAACTACAACTAACAAACCCTCTTATATTTAAAAACAAGCAAATACGGTTGATCCTTGAACAACACTGAACTGTATGGGTCCACTTACAAAAATACAATGTAAACTGTTAACACACAATGGTGTAAATGTATTTTTTTTAGATTTTTATAATACAGTATATAATACTAAATACGTGTTAATTGACTTCGTTACTGATAAGGCTTCGATCAATAGCAGGCTATTAAATTTTGGGGGAGTCTAAATTTATATGCAGACTTTGAGCTGCAGGGGGACTGGAGGGTTGGTGTCTCTGACCACTGAGTTACTTAAGGGTCAACTGTACTTTGAAATAACCCACTGGTCAGAGAAATCAGAGTGCAATTTAGAAGTATTACATATTCTAACTTGATAGATATGGCTAAAGGAGTAATTTAAGGGAAGTTCACAGACTTCAGTGCTTGCTTTTTTAAAAAGTGAAGAAACAACACAACTCAAAGAGGAGAAAATAAAGTAATAAACAGGTCAAGACAAAAAGACTGGTACAAATAAAGATTAGGAATGAAAAAAGGACATAATTATACTAGAAAACTCACCTTAAATGAGTTATAAAAAACAAATAAAAGGTAACTTTTTCTTAAACCAAAGGGAATATGAGTAAACATCTCAAACTCACTTCAGCAAGCTAATCTAGATATTGAAACAGGCCAAGAAAGGAAAATTACCAATTTCTTGTAAACAAAGACAAACTGAGCAACATACTAAAATATAATTCAGCTGGGTTTACTCTGATAATACAAGACTGACTCAGCAGAGAAAATTTTTCATGATTTCTCATTCTGGCAAGTAAAAACAAACTTAAAAGTGTTTCAAGGGGGCCTTCCTGGTGGCACAACAGGTTACGGGCAGAGCTGTGGGCAGCTGTGATGCCAACCCGAGTTCGATGCCTGGCCAGAGAGATTCCCACATGGCGCAGCAGGCCTTGCCCGCTGCTCCCCACTCTGTCTCTGGTGAGACTTTTCACTGCCCCACACCTCTGGCCTGCACCCCAGCTTGTATGCAAAAAATAAATCTTAAAGTGTTTCAAGGAATTAAAAAATTACCAAAGCAAGCATAATTTGATAAGCTAAGATCCCACAGAGAAGGGAAACAATACTGAGGGAAGTCTGACATGCTGGAGTGCTTTTACCCCAAGTGACAAAAGCTGAGGGGCTGAGAAGTACTTGTGGCAGTTTCAGAGGGACACGGAGAATTTAGAGCAGATAGGACTTGAAATTCATCAAGGATGTACATTAAGCTGAGTAAGCTTCCAGCAGTACTGCCTCCCTGTGGGGTTCCCCTAAAGGGTCCACACTAGAATAAAGGCAAACCTAGAAACAGACTAGTCATCACAAAACCCCAGCTATGAGTGAGTTCCATTAGTCTGGTCCTACTGCAATTGCCTGCAGTTCTTTCTTGAATAGAAAATCCTGAGCCTCACATTAGCTCTGGTTTTCATATACGATTTCTGGCAGTGAATAAAAATTATCAAGCATAACAGGAGATAGGACCACACAAAAGCAGCTTTTGGTGACTGCACAGAGGGATAAAAAAAGGGACCTACAAGGGACATAGATACTCGAGTTATTGGACAAGGGCTTTAACATAACTAAGTATGTTCATGAAAATATATGAAAGGATGAAGAATTTCAGTGAAAAAGAGCACTAAAAAATATATAGTACCTAAAATTAAGACCACATAGGGTCCAACGGATTAGTCGCAGGAAACATCCAGAATGAGACCCAGAAGAAGGGGAAAAAAAACCCAGGAAAGAGTTAAAATAAGGCATGGTAGTTTAATGTGTGTGTAACTATAGAGTCCAAATGAAGAAAATAAAGTGGAGCAAAAACTTAAGAAAATGACGAAATGAAAGTCAAGGCTTCTCTAAAACCGATGAAAGATATTAAAGCTAAAAATTCAAGAACCCCTGTGAAATATCAAGTTGGAAAACCAGACCTAGGCAATATAGTAAATACCTTGTAAAACTAGGTAATATAGTAAAATAAAACTCAAACACAAGGAGAAAATGTTTAAAAAGCCAAAAGAGGCAAAGAACAAATTATTCTTCAAAGGAGCGGCAGGAAAATTAATGATGACTCTTCAATAGAAAGACTAGAAACCAGAAAATAGTCAAAGACATATTTATGAAGTGTATACTAACCTTGGAAAAAGACATTTTTAAGGCAAATAGTAAAAAATACTAAAGGGAATTCTTTAGGCAGAAGAAAAGTGATCCCAAACATAAGCACAGAAATAAAGGAATGAGGAGTTACAAGAAGGATAAATCTGCAGTTAGAGTTAAACATTGACTGCAGAAAGCAAAAATGTCTTGTGGCAGTATGAATATACATAGAACTAAAAAGCTTCACTGCAACAGCGTATGGTGAGGAGAACAAATGAATCCAAGTGTTCTGATCCTCCAATCATCTGTGAGGTGGTGAAGGCACTAACGCAGACTAGTCTTCACAAAAGCCAAGGATGCAGGTTGCAATCGTTACGATAAATCATAAAAGAATAAGCTAACACTAGAAAAGTGGAAATACTTGATTAATCTGGGAAGGGCAAAAAGGAGCAAAATCTGTATTAATAAAATTTACCACATTACTAGATTTAACAAAACATGTTACCTAAATAGATACATAAAAACTCTTCAAGAATTTTCTTAACTAGAGTGAGAGTATCTACAACAGACCTACAGTAAACATACTCAATGGTGTAATGTTAAAAGCAATTTCTTAAAAGAATATAGTGAGGTCTCTGGACATAAGATCAACGTTCAGCTGAAAACCATGTCATCAACAGAAAATGCAGTAACAAAAAACCAACGATAGCCCTCCAAAACTAAAATTCTCTCTCACAAATCCTAAAAATACGTAACAATTTTAATTCTAATTTAAAGACACTAAAAAAGACCTAAATACATGGAGAGACCTAATCATGTCCTTGGATAGAAAAGACTCAATCCATAAAGATCTGAACTATTTCCAAATTGATCTATAAATTTAATTATAATCAAAACCTCAACATGAAACTTGAAAAGCTGATTCCAAAATGTATATGGAAAAGTAGAAAAAAGGATATGGAGATAGCAGCTTCCTGACTGTCAAACTTCACTATAAAGCAACAGCACTAAAACACGGTATCCGAGCAAAACCAGATTACACCATCAATGAAGTGCAAAGTCCAGAAATAAATCCACTGACATGCCAGCACCTAGTCTATGGTAAAGCAGGTCTGATCACAAAATGGTACTTTTGTGTATGGAGTAAGAGAGTGAGCCAACTCCATTCTGTTATGTGTGGCTTTCCGATTTCCCTAGCACCATAAAGAGATGGCTCTTTCCCCATTTTATGGTATCTCACATGCATGGACTGCAAGACTTAAGATGACAGTATTTCCCAATTTGACTTACAGATTTAACACAATCCCTATCAAAATAAAACCCGAGCTGCCTTTTTTGAAGAACTTGGTAAGTTGATCCTAAAATTCACATGCAAATTCAAGAATGAGTATGCACTTTAGGATTTCCTTTAGTGAGAACCTACCATTAAATTTACTTGTATTTTCATTTGAAGAAGTTGAAGGTCTTACACTTAACCCATTTCAAAACTTAGCACACGGCTATAGTAATCATGACGGTATGGTCCTGGCATAAGAATACACATGTGTATCAATGTATGGAGGAGACTGGAGAGTTCAGAGTGAAGAGCTTACATTTGAAGTCAACTGATTTTTTGACAAGTGTGCCAGGACCATTCAAGTGGAGTAAGAATAGTCTCTTTAACATACGGTGCTGGGACAACTGGACATTAAAATATAAATGAAGTTAGTCATACCTGACACCATACACAAAAAGTAAATTGGATCCTAGACTTGACACCAAAACCACAAGCAACAAAAGACAAAACTTACTGGATGTCATTGTAAAAAAAACTGTTGTGTTTCACAGACTACCATGATAGCCAGGAAGTGCAAACAACGGATCACCAGATAAGCCATACAATGGAGGAATATTCAACAAAAAGGAATGAAGTGCTCACATATGCTCCAACATGGATCAATCTCAAAAACATGTGAAATGAAAGAAGCTAGACAAAATAAAGAAAATATGATTTTGTTGTATGAAATGTCCAGAAAAGCAATCCTACAGAGAATAAAGTAGGTTAGTATTTGCCTAGGCCTAGGGGTGGGTGAGGGAGGGATAGGGAATGAAGGCTAAAATGAGTAGGTAGTTACTTTTTGGGGTGATGAAAATGTTATAAATTTAGTAGTGATGGTTGTGTAACTGTGACTATATACTAAAAAAAACATTAAAATGTATACTTTAAAAGGAGTGAATTTTATGGTACATGAATTAGATATTAATGCTGTTATAGTGTTCATAACTCGGAGCCAATAATAATAATTCAAGTGGTATACTTATGCAGTGGCGCGCTACCTATTGATGAAAAGGATGAACTGCAATTACTGGAATTAACATGAATGAATCTCAAAAAAAACAAGGTTTAATAAAAAAGGTACACCTGAAAAAAAATACACTCTTCTTCTATTAATATAAATTTATGTGGTAACAAGTATAAAGAAAAGCAAGAGTAAAATTAGTCAAATAGCCACTTCATTCAGATGAAGTAAACAGATTGAGAAAATCAAGTGAACTTCCAAGACAAAGTATTGTCAAATGGAAAATGTGAAGCATGATATGCAGAATATTACAATCATATAATGAAGCTACAGAGGAATCAGCATATAATGACTCTGTTGTTAGTGTATGTCACATCTCTTTGATGTGCACACTGTTGTCTGCACAGCAGCGACTTCTGAAAATAAGATCTGGGGGAACCTTACATTTTTAATGGGTACATTGCAGCCTGGAATCAAATATTTGCTAGAAGCCCTACAACAAGCTATGGGTAGCTTTGTGCTGAAAATCTGGCCGCAAGGGTAGAAGGAGAAGCAGTGTGGGGGCTGCTTGCTCTTTTTCGCTACTAGTTCTTTTGCTGGCTGGAATGCATTTGGGCTTCTGGAATCCAGCAACCACTTTAAACAACAAGATCTTGTGAATGGAAGTCAATTATGACATCAAACCCCTAGGAAAAAAGCAGCATGGGGCTCTCGCATTACTGTTCTGGACATTCTTGGACTTAAGAGAAATAAACATTTTTGTTCAAACTGTTTTAAAATGTTATTTGTAGGTAAACCTAATCCTAATTAATAAAGCCTCAAGCAAGCAAAGGGGGACTGGAAAGAGGGATGTGTTAACACAAAAGAAGAAAGAAAATAGAGGCGTAGTAAAGAAACCTCCAGGGCCGCCCTCGTGGTGCAAGGGGTAAGTCTCAGCAGTATGAAGCTATCAACAGCCACTGCAGCACGGCCAGGGAGCTTCCTACATGGCGCAGCAGACCTCTCCTGTCTCTCCCACTGCTCCCCTCAGCAGTGTATTTCAGTCAATCTCCTGTTCTGTTCCCCACTCTTTCTCTGGTGAATCTGCTCACTGCTCAACGCCCTCCCCCCTCTTTCTGGCCTACTCCCCAGCTCTTGTATGTATAAATAAATCTTTAAATAAACCTCCAAAAAGTTGAATACCACAAAATAACCTAATAATAAACCCAAATATATAGAAATCTCATTGTAAATGGACTACATTGTCTAATTCAGAAATAAAAATAAGACTGGACAAAACAAAATCTGTCTATGCTGATTATAAGACTCATAAAATGAGAAGCAGGCCAGACAAATACTACCAAGGAAGCTGGCCACGCAATACGCATAACATACAAAGTAAGACTGTGAGGTGAAACAAACACACACTGCCTTTTTCCCACCTCACTGATCATGCCTATTTCCCACCATTAAGTACTAGTGTTTCACACATGCAATTCACAGCAACATGGATGGAGCTAGAAGGCATTATGCGCAGCAAAATAAGCCAGAAAGAGAAAAATATTGAATGGTTTCACTTACAGCAGGAGTATAGGGGAACCAAGTAAGAGACATTCAAGGGTGGAGGGGATAAAGGCTCAAAATGGGGGAGAAAAGAGCACAAGGGACTATGGTGATGGTTCACAGGTGAATCGGTGGTGGTTAACCTACGGGGAATACACAATAATGTAAAAGATATAAATAAAAAAAATTTAAAAAAAAAGTACTAGTGTTTCAGGGCTCAGTCCTTGGATCACATCTCTTCTCAGCATTCTCACTTCATTTCTGAACTTAAACTATACTCTGATAAAAATGAACCTCAACTTGGTCCTCTTCCCAGACTCATCTATCCAACAGCCTGTTTGACTTTTTTGTTTTCTAATAAACATGACAAATTTAATATGTTCAAATCTGAACTCTTTTCCTATTATCTACACTACTCTTCCCTCTTAGTGAGGGCTCCATTCTCTTTGTCACTTGGTCTCCAAACCATTCTTGACTCCTTTCACTATTACTCCATAAATCCAAACTATCAGGAAATCCTACTCTACCTTCAAAATGTATCCAAAATCTGATTACTCCCTTAAGCCCTCCATGGGCACCACCGTCTTCTCTTACCCAGGTTATGGTTACATTCTCTTAACTCAACTCGCAACTTCCACCTGTGACCTTCCTGCTCCCTTTTTGAATAGAAGAAAAAAAACAGATCGATCCTTTGAAAAAGGATCTCAGGTCACAACACTCAAAACTCTTAAGTTCTCTTCTGAGAGTAAAAGCCAACTTGCTAGTAGTCGCCCATCTTTCTTCTGTGTGCGGTGACAGCCACATTGCCCCCTTCTCCGGGCTGGATCCTGGCAAGCACGTGCCCATGGGCATTCTCTGCCCCTGCCATTGCCTCGGATTTCCAGGCCGCTACAGACTTCGTGCCCCCCCCACCCCCTTCAGGTTGCTGCATCCAGGATAACGATAACCCGGATGCAGAATCTTGAAGGAAGGGAGGGGGAGAAGTCTGTAGTTAGATAAGAGATGAGACACAAAATTGTCTCTATGGGACAGCAACACTGCCCATGCCCACACAACACTCACTGTCCTGCTCTTCGAGTATTTTCTCTATTGATCTCTAACCATATTCCGTTACATGTTTATCTGTTGATTTTTCTGTCTCCATGAAGGCAGGGACTTTGTTTTGTTCATGCTTCCTGGGAAGCTGGAACGTGCCTGGCTTATGGTTACCAAAAATATTCCCTGAATGAATGAAGGGAACCCCCAGGGGAGGGATGCTCTTTCCTTCCCATTCCACACTGTTCTGAGGCCTGTAGCTAGATAAGATATGAGAAACAAAATTGCCATCACAGGGAACCAGTATTACACATGATGCAAATCCCAGAGAGCTGAGTTATACAAGGTCATGGACACAAGATCAGCATACAAGGCTCAAACACTACTATGTAGCAACTAATTACGATATGCAAGTATAAAAGTGGTTTCAATTTTTAAAAAGACAGAAAATACCAAGAAGTAAACCTAATAAAAATATGTATGACTGTCACAGAGAAATTAATCAGACTTGAATAGGATATATAGGCTATATATCCTATATCCTGAATAGGATATTCAGATGGGTGATCTGAATAAATGGAGAGGTAAGTTTCACTCATAGCTGAGAAGATACATTTTTTCACAGTAAGAGTTTTTCCCTAATTAATGTATAAACTATTTCCAGTCAATATCCTAGCAAAATTTTTCTGAATGACTTGATATAGTAATTCTAAAATTACTTGAAGAACAAAGATTTAAGTAGAGTGTTTTTTCCTGAACAAAAATAATAAGGGAGAGTTAGCCTATTAGATACCAAGGCATATTTAACACTTTGTGGTCCACTCACGTATTCACATGTTCATCTAGTCTCCGGTTTTTCACCCCACGGTGGATTTATTTGGAACTATTAGGAGCTATTTCTTTGATCGTACTCAGTCTAGAAGCTTTAATCTCTATGCATGTAAAATTGCATTAAAATATATCCAGTAGTTCAGGAGCTGTGTGTGTTTTACTGAATGCTTATACCATTCATGTGGTGGCACAGAAAATAGCCGGCACACAAGTGTTAAAAAGCTATGGCAATTAAAAGTATTAAAATACAGAAAAAGATAAAAGAGTAGCTGAAATAGTAGAGCCCAGAAATGTACCCTCTGTATAAAGAATTTTGGCTGAGGTTATGACTGACTAGATTCACTAACCTGTGAGGAAAAGTAGAAACTTCAATAATTAGTATTCTGACAACTGGCTTTCCAAATGAGGGTGGGGGGAAGCCATTCTAAAAAGCACAAATAAAAACTGCAGATGGAGTTAAACACCTAAATATGAAAAAACAGAAAACCCTAAAATTTTGAAACCATGAAAATGTACAACTGAAACACAGGTATTCTTTAGAATCAAAGAAACATTCAGTATAACAAGATCTAACATTAAAAACATTTATGCATTCAATGACACCAAAAGACAGAAGCAAAAACTGATGGACTGAAAGGAAAAATAGTTCTATACTATTAGCTGGAGACTTTGATACCCCACTCACAATAAGTAGAACCACCAGAAAAAAGACAGGTAAGGGAAGAAGATCTGAACAACACAATAAGCCAACTAGGTCTAGTGGGAATATACAGAACACCCAACAATAGAATGTACATGCTTCTCAAGTATAATGAGATCTTTTCCAGGGACGCCACATACTAGGACACAAATTAAGTCTCAGTAACATTTTAAAAAGATGTATCTTATACAAAGTATTTTCTCTGACCACAGCAAGATGAAGTTAGAACTCAGCAAAAAAGGGAAAATTAGAAAATTCAAAATTTTGGAAAGTAAACAACATACTTTTATAAACAATTGACGGATTAAAGAAAACAATCACGAAGGAAATTAGAAAGTACTTAAGAAATGAATGAAAACTGGGCCTCCCTGGTGGTGCAGGGGTTAGTCTCAGGGCTATGGCCAGAGTTCTGTCCCCAGCTAGGGAGCTGACCCACACTGCACAGCAGCACTTTCCTGTCTGGCCTGCTGCTCCCTTCAGCAGTGTATTTCAGTAGATCCTCCGGTTCTGCTTCCCTCTCTGTCTCTGGTGACTCCTCTCATTCTCCCCCAACCACTGTACCTCTGGCCTACACCAAGTTCTTGTATGCATAAATTAAAAAAAAAAAGTGAATCTTTAAAAAAAAAAAGAATGAAAACCAAAAACAACATACCAAATTTATGGGTCACAACAGAAGCAGTGCTAGGAGGAACATTTATAACTGCTAAACATTTAAAAACTCATCAAAGACCTCAAATCAACACCCTTACTTTACAATTTAAATGTCTAGAAAAAGAACAAACTAAACTCAGAATGAGGACATAATATTAGAACAGAAATAAATGAAACAGAACAGAAAAACAGAGAAAACTCAATGAAACCAAAAGTTGGTTCTTCAGGAATATTGATAAAACGGAGAAACCTTTAGCTAGATGGATTGAGAAAAAAAGAAGACTCAAATGCGAAAATCAGAAATGAAAGTGAAGACATAACTACCAATACTACCAAAAATATGAGAAATTGTGAGAGTACTAGAACAAGTTACACCAGCAAATTGAGTAACTTAACATGAAGTGGACAAAATCCAGAAACACAAAACCTCCTACCAAGACCAAGTCATGAAAAAATAGAAAATCTTTATAGATTTGTAATTAGTAAGGAGAGTGAATCAATAACTAAAAGTCTCAACAAAGAAAAGCCTGGACTTAATGGCTTCACTGGTGAATTCTACCAAACATTAAAGAAGAACTACTACCAAACCTTCTCTAACTTATCCCAAAAAACAGCAGAGGAAACACTTTCTACCTCATTCTATGATGCCAGCATTACCTTGACCCAAAGTCAGACAAAGAAGAATCTACGAGAAAATTACATCTCAATATACCTTATGAAAACTGATGCAAAACACCCTCTACAAAACACTAGCATGCAGAGTTCAACAGTGTGTATTAAAATGATTACAAACCATGATTAAGTCAGATTTATTCCTGGAATACAAGAATGGTTCGACTTATAAAAACTGATCAGTGTAACATAAACACATTAACAGAATAAAGGAAAAAAAACCATATAATCACATCTGTTGACAAAGAAAAAGCATCTGACAAAATTCAACCTTTCATTAAAGAAACATTCAATCTAGGATAGAAGGAAACTAAACTACCTTAATGTAACAAAAGCCATATATGAAAACCCCACAGTGAAAATCCTACTCAATGATAAAAGGCTAAAAACGTTTCTTCTAAGATCAGAGACAAGGCAAGGATACCTACTTTCATCACTTCTATTTAACTTACTGGAAAGTTCCAGCCATAGTAATTAGTTAAGAAAATGAAATAAAAGAAAAACAATCTGTTTGCAGATGTTATCACCCTCCATTTAGAAAATTCTAGTGATTACATACACTCCCATCCACATACTCAGAATGTGTGAATGAATTCATAAAGTAGCAGGATAAAAATCAGCACACAAAATCCCCAGTTTATACAAAAATAACAAAAACTAAAACAAAAAATCTAAGAAAAAAAATGCCATTTACAACAGCATCAAAAATAAAAAAAATATTTAGGAATTAACCAAGGAGATGAAAGAGTTATACAATGTAAACTATAAAACATTGCTACAATTAAAGATGATATAATAAATGGAAACACATCCCATGTACATGTACATGGGATGACTGATATTGTTAACACTTTGTGTGCGGGTGCCCTTTAAATTTACCAGCCCCTGGGGCTGGCCATTTTCTGTGCCACCGCATGAATGGTATAAGCATTCAATAAAACACACACAACTCCTGAACTACTGGATATTAAAAAAACTGTAATATCTCTCATAAAACACCTTACACTTTCACCAAAACAATGTGTAAAGCTTCTAGACTGAGTACGATCAAAGAAATAGCTCCTAATAGTTCCAAATAAATCCACTGTGGCGTGAAAAACCGGAGACTAGAGGAACACGTAGTAATACGTGAGCGGCCACCTGATACTAGTGACAAAAACACGTACTAATATGTGAGCGGACCCCGAAATGTTAAAATGTCCATACTACCCAAAGAAATCAACAGATTCAATGCAATCCCTATCAAATTCCCAGTGACCTTTTTTTGCAGAAATAGAAAAACTTACCCTAAAAATTTATATGTAATCTCAGGAAACGTGAAGATGTAAAACAATCTTGAAAAAGGACAAAATGGGAGAACTCTTGCTTCCTGATTTCAAAACTTTTTACAAAGCTACTGTAGTCTGAACAGCGTTGTACAGGCATAGACATATAGGTCAGTGGAACAGAATACAGAGCTCTGAAATAAAGCCTTGCACATATGGTCAAATGATTTTTGAACAGGATACTAAGACCATTCCATGGGGAAAGAACAGTTTAACAAGTGGTGCTGGGAAAAAGGAATATCCACATGCAAAAAGAATGAAGTTGAACTCTTATCTGACACAACATACAAAAAATCAACTCAAAATGGACAAGGACCTACAACAATAAAACATAAGACAAAAACTTCCTGACAGCAGATTTGGCAGTGACTTCTTGGCTATGACACCAAAAGCACAATAGAAGAAAAAATAGACAATTTGGGATTTCTTGAAAAATTGAAAATTATGTGCATAAGGTCATCCACAGGAAAAAAAAAAGACAACTCACAGAATGGGAAAAAATATTTGATATTCCTATCTGGATAAGGGATTAATGTTCAGAATATATAAGAGAACTCCTAAAACTCAGCAACAAAAACAAATCAATCAGATTTTGGGCCTCCCTGGTGGCGCAACGGGTTAAGTCTCAGCACTATGAAGCTCTGCGCAGCCACTGCAGCAGGAGTTTGATCCCTGGCCAGGCAGCTTCCTACATGGCGCAGCAGACCTCTCCTGCCTCGCCCGCTGCTCTGCTCCCCTCAGCAGTGTACTTCAGTAGATCTGCCTGTTTCTGCTCTCCACTCTGTTTCTGGTGAGTCCTCTCCTCACCCCACATCTCTGGCCTACACCCCAGCTCTTGTATGCATAAATAAGGCTTTAAAAAAAAATCAAATTTTAAAATAGACAAAGTTCTTCAGCAGACATTTCTCCAAAGAAGTCACAGAATGTGAATGGCCAAGAAGCACATGAAGTGATGTTCAACATTACTGGTCATTAGGGAAATGCAAATCAAAACTACAATGAGATATCACCTCATACTTCCATTAGGATGGCTACTATTTTTAAAAAAATGTTTAAAATAAATAAACAACAAATGCTGGCAAAGATGTGGATAAAGGGGAATCCTTGTGCACTGTTGGTGGGAAAATGATAGAGTCACTATGGATAACAGCATGGTGATTCCTCAAAGAATTAAAGCAGAATTACTATATGATTCAGCATTTCCACTTTGAGGTACATTTCCAAAGGAATTAAAAAGCAGGAACTCAAAGGTACTGTTGTACAACCATATTCATCGCAGGATTATTTACAGTAGCTAAAATGTGGAAGCAACTACATGTCTACTGACGGATGCATGGGTAAACAAAATATAGTACCTTTAAACACCTAGATGTTCATCACCAACAAAGTGAACAAAGAAAATGCAGTATATGCATATGACTGGACATTTTACATAATTTAACAAAAATAAAATAGCTCTGTGTGTATTAAACTAGACAAAGACCAGAAATAATGGTCCATAACAAAAGTGTTCTTCTGAACTGCTGCATATTAGATATAACTAGCTCTGTGTTACAGTGGGTTATATTTTCCAAATGTGGCCCCAACAGTATATCCTGTCTCTCATGTTCTTCCAGAACCATGGTCCCAAGAAGCAGATTCTAATAGTCTCCTCCTGGAATCGGGGTGGGCTTGAGAATTGCTTGTAGTCAACTAAAAATGCTTAAGTGAAACTAGATGATTCCTAAGGCTAGGCTATCAAAATTGATGCAGCCTGCTTAGCTTGGAGCCCAGAGCCACAATGTAAAAAAGTCTGACTGATCTAAGCCTGCCATGCTGTGAGGAAGCAGAGACCTGAGGAGAGGACATTCTCAAGGCAGTCCTGGTCTTCACCTTATCCCAGTCGAGGTGGCAGGCATGAGGCAACTACCTTCAGGAAATTCCTTTTCTAGAAGTCACATCACCCCTGGCTTTTGAATTCTTCCCAGCTGAGGGGCCAGACTTAAGGGAGAAGAGACAAGGTGTTCTCAACATACTCTTTCAAACTGCTGATCTTGAGAATCCATGGCCACAATAAAATGGTGTTTGTTTATGCTATTAGGTTTGGGGTAACTTTTTACACAACATATGGTGGAATCCTTACTGATGGGCAGTGTGGGATCTGCCTAATACAGAAAAATAATCCTTGTATATGCTACATACAAGTTGGTTCTTTAGGGGAGATACTAAAAAGAAATCTGCACTTGAAACTTCCCATTGTAAAAAATGGAGAAGGCTACAATGCCTCTTTGTAATCATAAATGATGATTTTAACACACACTGCCATTCTTGGGCCCTTGCCAATGGCTTTGTGTTCCTACTCTCTAATACACAGCTGTGTGGGGACACTATATAGTCCACCCAATTCATAGGTGAGAAAGTAGAGTCCTGGAGGAGTGAAGTGACCCCCCCCCCCCAGGTCTCTCACAGCTTTCTTCCCTGCCAAAGCTGGAGAAAGAGGTCGGCAGCCCCTTCCCTCAGGTCACCGGTTCCTGTCTGCCCCTACTTACCCCGTCTGCCCAGCACTGACTCTAAAGACCTGGCCTCCTCTTCAGCTACTTGCCAGGGTGATAGCTATCCAGAAGTTAGGAAGACAGCAGCTACACCCATCACTCAGGGCACTAATAAGCACTCCAAACCACAGGGTCTCGCCTTAGCCCCACCATACACTGAAGAGTAGCTGTCAATATCTCCATCAAACAAGTGAGAAGTAGGCTGGGAGAGGTGAAGCAACGTGCTCCAGGTCACAGAGCTGAGCGCCTTCACCTCTGTGCACCTACATCTTCTTCAAGAGAGGCTCTTCATGGCGCCAATCTCGCCGGGAAGCAGGGAGTAAACCAGATGATGAGTGATGAATGCTGGCTCATGACAAACCCTCCAGCGCTCACATTCAAGGTTATTTGATTCTTTACTCTGTGCTAGCTCAGATCACCCCCTGGTCAGAGGTGCTCTGCCGACCACATCTAAGCCTTCATTACAGTCCCTCTTCCCTCAGTGGCAAAAAGATACGTGTACAAATTGACCTCTCAAGTCTTGCTTCTCCAAGAACCCCTCTTTATCCAAACAAGTGGGTCTTGCCTCTGCTTTCATCTTTCAAGTTAATGACCTTTCTGACCACCTGTGGCCACCTGACTTCTGACCCTGTGCCCCTTCAGCACAGCACTTGGTGAGACACCAAGTGCTGTCCATTTGGAACATTCAGAAACATTTGTTTATTCATTCTTTCCTCCTCCACCCCAGTGTTTCAGGTTTCCCTATTTGCAATGCATTTTCTACACTGCACTCAAGGTGATCTTTCCAAAGACAATCCGAGCACCTCATTGTTGCTTCCGATCCCCAGTAACTCTCCCGTGCCTACAGCTTACTGGCCCAATACCTTGATCTGATGTGTATGTTACGTTCCTACTTGTGACCCAATGCCCCCTCTTTCCACCCTTCTTTTCAGTTGTAGTTCCTAGAACATATTATGCCCTTCCTGCTTCTGTGCCTTTGCTTGTACAGCTCCCTCTATCTGGAATGCCTTTATTCTCCCCGTCAGCAGATATCCTCCAAGGTCTCCCCGAGGCACCTCCTTGTTGAAGCTCGTACACAGATATGAATGACCTCAAAACTTGTAGCCACCACTCGGACAGGGGCCTGGGTGGACTATTTGGTTAGAGTATGGCAATGTCAATAAAGAGCTGTGCTCCTAAAAGACAGGAAGTGTCACTGTTCACAACAGCTAAATGCACCCACTGACAGATAAATAGATATGCAAAATGTGGTATATACATAAAATGGAGTGCTACTCAGACTGAAAAAGGAAGGAAATTTTGATACCTGTTACACATGAATGAACCCTGGGGATGTTATACTATGTGAAATAAGACAATCGCAAAAGGACAGATACTGTATGATTCTACATATATGAGGTACCTAGAGCAATTACATTCATACGGACAGAAAGTAGAGTGGTGGTTGCCAGGGGCTGCGGAGGGAAAAACAGGAGTTACTGCTAAAAGGGTACAAGAGTTTCAACTGGTGAAGATGAAGGTCTGGAGATGAAGGTGGAGGTGGTTGCATGAATGTACTTAATGCTACTGAACTGTACTTAAAGATGGCTAAAATGATAAATTTTATGTATATTTAACCATAATTAAAACAAAGAAAAGTGAGTGAGAGAGAAGAGAACGCTGTCAAATTTAAAGGTCTTTAGATTCGGACAAGAAGATAATGCAAAATCTGTTCAGGAGAGACAATGAACTATGTGGGCACTGCCCATTTCCCTAAACAGTCAGAATATTTATCTTGGATCTAAGGGGCAGAACTATGTGACTATATCTGTCTTTAAGTAGTAGTCACTGAAGTAGGGTTGTATAAAGGTCTCCATATCGAGGTCAGGGTAGGCAGCAAGGGTTGGAGTCTGATTACTAAGAAAACTCCTTAGTGGCATAGGGGTTAAGTCTCAGCACTATCACTGCTCTGGCCTGAGGCCTGAATTCGATCCTCAGGTAGCTAACCGACATATGGTGCAGCAGGCCTCTCCTGTCCCACCTGCTTCTCCCCTCAGCAGTGTATTTCAATCTGCCTGTTCTGCTCCCCACTCTGCCTCTGGTGAACCCTCTCACCCCCTGCACCTCCGGCCTATACCCCAGTTCTTACAAGCACATGCACATATGCACGCACACACACACGATGTAATGTGAAAAATGTCATATTGCAATAATTGTTTATATTGAATACATGTTAAGACACATTTTAGACATTTGGGGTAAAATGCTTATTAAGTTTTTTTCGCCTATTTCTTTTTATTTTTTATCTTTTTTAGAATTTATTTTTATTTATTTATGCATATAAGAACTGGGTAAAGGCCAGAGATGCAAGGGATGAGAGGATTCAACAGAGACAGTGGGGAGCAGAACAGGCAGATCTACTGAAATACACTGCTGAGGGGAGCAGCGGGCGAGACAGGAGAGGTCTGCTGCGCCATGTGGGTTAGCTCCCTGGCCGGGGATCGAACTCATACTGCAGTGGCTGGTGATAGCTTGATAGCACTGAGATTTTAACCCCTGTGCCACCAGGGAGGCCCTCTTTTTATTTTTTAATTGCAGCTCCTAGAACATTTAAAACTGCATGTGGCTTGCATATTTTTGTTCAATAGCACTATCCAGATGCTCAGAACCTAGGCCACCAGGCAGCATGGAGGGCAATGGCTAACACTGGATTAAATGATAGTCTGCAAACTCCCTTCTTCTGCCCTGCATCTGAAATGCCAGCAACCAGATATACGCCCCCTAGAGAAACTAGACGAGTCTTTTCTAAAGAAGATTCTGAAAGCTTCCAGCGAAAAGACTGACACTTCAATGTGTCCTCCTAAAGAAAGGGGAAGCCTGTCACCCAATCCCACTGCAGCAGGATCTCCTTCAACTTAGATGGGCAACAAACCAGTTTAATTTCATGTTAACAACAGCTGTCACTGTTTCACTGATAGAAGTGACAGGTAATATCATGAGATATTACAGTTGTCACAATTATCTCGAAATAATGGTTACTGTCATCACTTCTTAAAAATTATAGTAATTTGATGTTGTTACTGCCTTAACAAAAATGTGCGTGTATTGCTATATCACAAATATATTTAATATTTTAGTAACTGCACACTAGTGTGACTGTTTTCCTTTGTTATCTTGACATAATTTTTGTTATTTAAAACCAATACTCTGAGATGCTCACAGAAGCCTATCTTTCAAACTGGCAGCCCACAGAGCTGCCAGTTAGCTTCTTAGTGTCTTGCTTATTTTTATTAATTTGTATTAAGTTAGCATTTGGTCATTTGTACATAATTTAAAAAAATAAGTGAAATTTAAGAATAAACCAAATAAACTTTATCAAAATAAAAAAAAACTTTGTATGTTAAAGGAGATGATTAAGAAAGTAAAATGAGGGCCTCCCTGGTGGCACAACGGGTTAAGTACAGCACTATGAAACTATCCAGAGCCACTGGAGCATGAGTTCGATACCCGGCCAGGGAGCGTCCCACATGGCAAAGCAGACCTCTCCTGACTTGCCTGCTGCTCCCCTCAGCAGTGTACTTCATTAGATCTGCCTGTCCTGGTCCCCACTCTGTCTCTGGTAAATCCTCTCACCACCCCATGCCTCTGGCCTACACCCCAGCTTGTATGCATAAATAAATACATCTTTAAAAAAAATATAAAATGACAATCTACAGAATGGGAGAAAATACTTACAAATCATGTAGCTCATAAAGGCTGTTATGTAGGATATATAAAGGAATTCTTCCAACTTAACAACAAAAAGACAAACAACCCAAATTAAAAATGGGTAAAGGAACTGAATTAAGTCTCCACAAATGATATCCACATGACCAATAACAACGTGAAAAGATGCTCATTGTCACTAAGGAAATACAAATCGGAATGATAATGACCTACCATTTAATCACACCTACTAGGATGGCTATAATATTTTTTAAAAATGGAAAATAACTGCTAGTGAGGATATGAGGAAATCAGATTCCATCTGCATTGCAGATGGGAATGTAAAACGGTGCAGCTGCTCAGTTTGATGGTTTCCTGAAAACTACACAAAGATTACCATATGACCCAGCAATTCCACTCCTAGGTATATAAGGAAAAAACTGAGAACAGACACTGAAACAGATACTTGTATGTTAATGTTCACTGTAGCATTATTCCCAGTAGCCAAAGGGTGGAAAGAATCCAAGTATTCATCAACAGATGAATGGACAACTAAAATGTGCTATTTACATACAGTGGAATATCATTCATCCATAAAAAGGATTAAGTTCTGATACATGCTACAACATGGATGGACCTTGAAAACACACCAAACACAAAAGGACAAACATCGCAACACCCCACTTTTATGAAGTTATCTAGAATAGGCAAATTCATAGAGATAGAAAGTACCCTAGAGGTTACCAAGGACTGGGTGGAGAGGAGAATGGAGTTAATGTTAAATGGGGGCACAAAATCAACGGAGTATGAAAAAGTTAGATGCAGAATTACCATATGATCCACTAATTACACTCCTACGTATACACTCAAAAGACCTGAACATAGATGTTACAACATGTACTTGAATCTTCATAGCAGTTATTTTTCATAATAGCTTTTATCCTGCTGTTATGAGTTTTATCCTGCTATTAAAGTTTTTAATCCTGATGCTTAATTATCTTTGATGCTATTACTATATGTTATCAACATACCAGTACATTACCATGACTATTTTTTTTGTCTTCTGTATTAGCTTTTACAAAGCCTAAAATTTTTATTCTAAATTAAAACATAAAATTAAAAGACAAGTGGAACTATTAAGCTTGCAACAAAGCCGTTACCTGCTCCAACCCCTTCCTACTCCTGAGTCAGTTCCTCACTTTAAAACACGAACAAACCACTAAAGACCACTGGACATCTTAGAGGTCAGACAAGCCTCTAACTCAAAAGACAAATAGAAAAAAGGAACCTAAAAAATTGTGTGTGTGAGAGAGAGAGAGATAAGGGGGGTGGGTGGGTGGGGAGAGAAAATACTATACCCATAAAAGGACAAATATTTTCGAAAAGGAACAAAATAAGAAAACTCTTCTATAGATGGCCATAGTAAACAATTGATGGAGTTTGGAGATAAAGTCAAGAAACCCCCTCGTCTCAATCCTAATAGATTTCATCCAACAAAGATATACAAATAGCCAATAAGTACATTTTGCAAAGACACTTGACATTATTAGTTACCACGGACATGCAAATCAAAGCCACAATGAATTTACCACCTCAATCCTGTGAGAATGGCTACAACAATATTGGCGAGGATGGGGAGAAAAAGAAACACTTATCCACTGTTGGTGGGAATGTAATTTGGTGCATTCTCTACTAAAACGGACATGGTGATACCTTTTAAAAAATGTAAATGAATCAGCAACACTATTGCTAGTTATTTACTCAAAGAATATGAAAACTCTAATATGAAAAAATGTATGCACTCCTATGCTCATGGCAGCATTATCCACAACAGCCAAGTCATGGCGTGCCCAACAACAGAGGACTAGATAAAGAAATTGTAGAATACTATCCAGCTGTTAAAAAAGATGAAACAGTGCCTTTTGGGACAAAATGGATGGATCTTGAGGTGATTATGCTAAGTGAAGTCAGAAAGTGTAAGACAGATAATGAATAGTTTCACCGATTTGTGGAATTTAACCAAAAAATGCATAATGGCAAAGTACAGCAAAAGAGAATTCTTAAGACTGTGTGCAAACTATACCAGCTACCAGAGGGAACAGTGTGGAGGGAGGAGGGGGTAAGGGAAGGAAGGAGGGAGGTTATTGGCATAGGAGTGCTCGTGGAGGATGAGTGAAGCATGTGCACATACGGAGGTGTGAAAATGTTAACTAGATGCATAAAGGCCTGACGATGACGATAAAAAAGTAAAGTCACAATGGAATACTATTTCATACCTACTAGGGTGGCTATAATCAAAAAGAGCAGTATACAAGTGATGAGGATATGGAAAAATTAGCATCATCAAACTATTGCTAAGAATATAAATGGAAAGCAGTTTGGCAGGTTCCTTAAAGTAAAGCATAGTGTTGTCATGTGACCTAGAAATTCTGCATCTAGGTATATAACCGAAAGAGACAAATAAGCACCCACACAGAAACTTGGACACAAATGTTCATAGCTGCATTATTCATACTGGCCAAAAAGTGGAAACATAAAGAGGTATGAGCCTGTATTCCTAAAACATATGCAGCATTGTAAACAAATGTTACCTCAATTAATGACAAAAGAGTAGAAATAACCCAAAAGTCCATTAGCAGATGAATATATAAATAAAATGCAGTATGTCCATACAGTGGAATATTATTTAGCAGTAAAAATGAAGTAATGATACATGCTCCAACATGGATGACCCTCAAAAGCATTATGCAAAGGGAAAGTCAGACATACTATACATAATATGTATGTATTATATGATTACATTTATGTAAGTGTCCAGAACAGACAAATCCATCAAGAAAGAACTGGTGATTAAAAACTACAGGGAGGAAGGAATGAAGAGTGACTGCCTATAGTTGGGGTTTCTTTTGGAGTGATGAAAATGTTCAGATATTAGACAGTAGTGATGGCTGCACAGTACTGAGCGTACCAGTGCCACTGAACTGTACACTTTAAAAGGGTGGATTTTATGGCATGTGAATTGTATCTCAATAAAATCATCATAACATGAAACAAAGAGAAAGCCTTCCAGAAAAGTAAAGAAAAAAGTAGATACGAGGAAGAAAAGATCAGAGTCTGAGGTTCAATCTAGCTGGTTCAACAATATAGAATAAATGGAGGTGAGAAAAGTATTATAAAAGATTAAGGCAAGACTCTTTCTCAAAACGAGAGGACCCAAGTCTTCACAAAGAAATACCCTGTTAACTACTAGAACAATAAATGAAAAAAGATCCATTCCATGGGTCTTTATGAAGCTTCACTGATAAACAAAGCACAGCTTTAAGATTCTGAGAGGAAAGTAGAACCAAGGACCATGCCTGCCGGAACCAACAGCACAGGAATGCAACGATCAGAGCAAAGCAGAAGGCCAACAACAGGAAGAAAAAAAATTACAAATGACCCTCAAAACAATTCACCACAGAAAGAAAACCCTTCTTCAGAACCCAATAATATGGACATAGAAGATTACATCTGCCTACCAGATAAAGAATTCAGAAATGCCATAATAAAAAAAATAATAGAATTAAATGAGAACAAAGAACTGAGGAATATAAATGAAGAACTGAAAAATGAGAATGAATCCATAAAGAAGAAAATGAAAGAAATGGAGGATTTGCAAACATTAGTAGAGAGCCATAAAAGTAGATTAAAACACATGGAGGAAAGAATAGGCACTCTGGAAGATAAAGATACTGAAAGAACCAAGACAGAAAAGGAAAAAGAAAAACAAAGGAAGAAGAATGAGGAAAAGCTTCAGGAACTATCTGATACCATGAGAAAAGGAAATATCAGAATCATAGGAATCCCAGAAGGAGAGGAGAGAGACAAAGGAACAGAGGAACTTCTCAAGGAGATAATTGAAGAGAACTT